>VZTJ01004191.1:507769-524973 GCA_013397795.1 Orthonyx spaldingii
AAAAAAAAAAAAGAAAAAGAAGAAAAGTTATGAATTTGGTGGGAAGTTACATTTTTTGGTCTGATTTCTTCTTCTGACCAGCCAAAACAAGGCAAGCGTTTTTGTCCAAAGTTCATGGATCTTCCTGTTCTTGGCACCTGAGAAGATTCTGCTAAAATATACCTCTAATCTGGACATAAACTGCAAGTAGAATCACTTGGAAAAATTTTACCTAAATATTTTTCTGTATTAAAATATCACTTGGATGGAATGGGATATATTTGGGAATTCACACAATCTTTCTGACATTATCAAGGAAACAAAACAAAGCAAAATGTCCATTTAAAATATTTTGGGGTGAATAAAAATTTCATTTCTAGCCAAATTTCACTTTTTTTTCCTAAAGTAAGGGTTTGGAGGGCTTTTTTCCTCTTATAATGTTTAACTTGCAAGAAACTAAGCCTCCACAATCAACCTCTATCCACTTCATCCTATTTGGATTTGGAATCAAACATTTACAAATCAAAATCCTGTCAGAAACACACTGGCTCAGATTCAGTGCTGGGCTTCAGAGCTTTCCCTTTCAGGTCACATTCAACTTTTGCCTTCTGCCAGTTTGGAATGGAACTCCAAGCCACCATCCACTCTGTCAGCCTCTACCTTAATGTGGGATAAGAGATTTCTCCCATCCTTTTCCTTGTTTTCAGCTACATGGCTCTTCATCTTTCCTGCCTTATTTTCCCCTTTCCATTCTGTAATCTCTCCTTATATGCAGCAGAATGCTGGAGGCACATTATCTTTGCCTTAATTTAGCAGTTTTAGCAAAAGATATCTTTTCTCTTAGGGAAAACATAAAACTTGTAAAAATACAAGGCTTCTGTATGCTTGTCACTCAATATCCATCTGAAACCGCCCAACAGATTCAAAAGCCATTTGTTCTATGAAGACCTCAAAGGTAATTATGTTCCCTTGAATGTCCTGAAAGTTTCTAAGGTGATTAATGCCCAGTCTGAAGGAGAGGTTTCAGAGGAATGAGGCAACTTGGAATCCACAGCAGGTCTAGAAGACAAGATCCAAGAAGTCAGGCAGCAGTGCCTGCTCCCTGAACAACTCATCACACAAAAAATTTGGCCCTAAATCCCTTCCATCAATGTAATTTCTTATTATTTGATATTATTTTACTACCAACAAGCCCAGGATACCATATTTAACTTACATATAGCCAGATGTATTACTCTCTTACACACTTCTTCACTACATCCATGGAGTTTTTGTCAGCTTACAGCAAACCTTCCTCAGAAAGTCTCTTAGCCTTCATTTGTTCAGCATAAGAATGTGACATCAGTTCTGGTAATACCATATGTATAGGAATATATATATTCTTTAGCTAGGAACATCTTTGTTTATTCCTTTCATTACTGCAGATTACTAATTAAGAAAATCAACCGAACACCTAATTTTTGCACGTTTATGCACCAATTACAAAATGATTGTGGCAATTTTTAACTTCCAAACTCCAGCAGGTTCTTTTTATGGTGAACATAATTTTTACAAAATAACTTGAATTGCTGGGGAATCATTACATGAACTACAGCACAATGCAACCCGCTGAGCAACATTGTCTGTTTTCTATTTTTCTGCAGCTGAGCTTGTTCAAAGTGGAATCCTGTGTGCTTAAGGGTTCATCCTGTTCTATCAGCAACCCAGTAAACCAGACCAACACTGCAAATAATCCAAGAGCAAATTCATGATGTCCATACTCCAGGCTCCCCTTGTACCAAGTGAGGCATCTTTATCAACCTTGGAGCTCCTCTGAAGCTCACAGTTGTTATCAACCCCCAACTTTGCCAAGCTGAATGCAAACTTGTACAGGCAGATGTGCTTTGCTTCTCTCCTGCCATTGTACTGAGCAGAATTTTAGTATTCATTAAAAGAAGTGACAATCATGTAAGTGCCCACTTAATGCTTCTTCCCTCTCATTTCAACCTTTTAGAACACAGCAGTGAGTGATACAGTGGAAAGACTGCATAACTGTCTCAGATTGCTTTTTAGCATCTTTTTGACAGTTCTGTGTTTAAACACTGGGGCTGATGTCTGGGAAATTCACATTAACATACTTTTTGTATGGTGTGTAATCTGGAATAATACTGTAAATGAACACTCCTTCTGAAGTCATCTGTAACCTTCCAGTTCTAGCCATTCTTGCATTGAAAAAGACAGTAATTATACTAAACACTAAAACAGCAAACACGTAAAACACTGCTCACGTTGGTAAAACGGGATTCCTTAAAATAGACAAAGGCAAATCAAACTAAAAAAACACCTGATAATAGTCCAGCTTCGGCTCTTTGATATACTGTGTTTTATACACACCCACACACATATTATAATTGGTCAAAATTACTTCTAAAGGAAAAGTGGCTTCCTTTTAGCCTGTTTTATTTAATTACCCTATAATTACGCAGAACCAGCCCAATGCATAACTAGGCCATTAGAGTAGCTGCAGGGAGCCAAGGCAAAAGGTTACGTGGATCTGCACCTTCTCTTCACCTGGGGTCTGTAAGAGATGTCTACAAAACTGCACAACTGCCATGTCTGCCTGGACTGAACCTTCCTTTGACACGTCCCCTTAGATTATGGCACTTGATGGCTTGAAAGCCACCAACCACATAAGTCTCAGGGTCCATTTTCATAAGTTGTTTTTTTTTTTCTTTTTTACTTACTGGGATAGTTGTAGCCATAAATTTTCTGAGGAGATAAATTTCTACCACAGCTTTTCTGCCCGTTGAAATATTCTAGTTTTGGTTACAACTTGTATCCGGGGACCATGAAAGGGAAGGAGCTGGGAAAACTGAGTTAAAAAGTAACAATTAAAAAACGTTTTACACTTCCTACATGGATCTCTGTGCACACTGGTAGAGATTCCTATTCAGATCTTCAGATCCCACGGAGGCACTTTCAGCATCTCCCACTTGTCACCTTCTGGAAGGGAAGACTACAAAGAGCCGTGTGCCATGTCAGCGTACGAGGTGCACAGCACTAATAACCATGTTTAATGTTTGTGTACAGCGCTGCACAATAGGTGTTCAAAGTGCTGTGCTGAGAATAATTAATCCTCCAACACATTCATGTGGTAGGTGGATCAAGCATCATTTTCACAATTTCACAAGGGGGAACAATAAAGAGGCTGTCAAATCTGAAGATGACTAACTAGAATTTGGTTGCCTGTCTTCCTCAGGCTCTTTCAAATATCTCTGCCAGAGGCAATGACAATTCACAGAATCACATCCCAGATCTTTCCAATTCCATGGCTGTTCTCTGCTCTTCTGGGCCACACTGCCTTCCTAAATCTACCCTTGTCTTCTAGTCCAGGATAAGGCTGGGTATTTTTATTCACTTGGTCATTTGAGGGGTCAGGGATCTCAGTATTTATGAAACCACAGACTGAGAATCCTGAAGTTTGGCTACTTTCCAAAGCATTAGTGGAAAGAGGCAAGCTTAGTACTAGTACAAAGTGCAAGAAATCCCCCAGGAGCATACGTGTTTGGAAGGAGGAAATGAAGGAGCAATGCTTTAGCACCTATCACCTCCACAGCTTCTCACCACTGGCACAGGAGGTGTAGGTGGAAAACAGTTGCTTTGGATCATCTTCCCAAAGCAGGGGTGTAACTTAAATATTCCTGAGACTCACAGAAGCCAGTTTAATATTCTGAAGTTCCTGGGACATCCTAACTCCCCAGAACTGGAGAAATACTGGAAGAGTGTGTTGCAGTGCACTTTTTTGTGTCTGAGCCTTGGATGCAAAAATACATCCAAGCCACCATACATTTAAGAACTGCAGTCAAAACCAACACTTTTTGTTTAGTATGCCCAGTCTTTTAAAACTGACATCTGTTCTAAATCCCTACACAGTTCAATGTTTTTCACTGCATTTCCAAAGTCATTCTTTTGTAAATAGATAATTAGTGCTTAAATACTTCTTTCAAGGGGTTTCTACATTAACATAAAAATAGTGTAATTACCGATGGTCAAAATGGCATGACTATAATATATAAATTCTAATTCCTTTTGCTGCTCTGAAGCTGATTTTTTTTATCTTCAACATGATTTTAATCTGTTTTAAATGTGAGTATTACTACACTTAAAAATATAAAATAGCTGTTAAGAGAGGAAGAAAAATAATTACCATCATTTTGCAAAGCTGAACAGTAAAGCAAAAGTAAAGCTAAGCCTAGTGACCACAAGCTTTTCTGAAGATCTTTTATCAAGAACTTAAAAGTAGAGATGATATTTATTGACAAAAATTTAGCTGATTCTGTCCACAGAACCTAATACTAGAGGATTAGATCTAATACAATCTAATCCTAGAAACCAGTAATTCTAGTAATGCTAGTTACTATAGTTGGTACAGCATCTTCACTCTAGAATATTTTTTAGTCTGAAATAAGAATATTATCATTTGTGCTGAACTTGCCTAGGTCAACTCCTGAAGTGCATCTCAAATAATGTAATCCTTTGTGTGTGTTTGTGTGTGTGTGTACAACATGCATGTAATAACATTTTCAGGAAAATACTCTGACGAGCTAATTATTATTTCCCACTACAACTCCAAGCCACTTCCTATTTTTTTATTTCCAATTTACCTTGAACTTGAATCTCAAATAGAAAGTCAGTCCTAGAAATTGGAAGATCTCAAGCAAACACACTGAAACAATATATGTTATAAAATGTGTTAGTTTAAGTAATCTTCCCAATCCGTGCACAGAACAGAATTCTCAGAGAAAAGATGGAAGTGTGTGTTGCAGCTTATACTACAGATCAGCTATTTAGTTAAATTTCCAGGAAAGTAACCCACAAGCTCAAAGTGACAGTGGGTCCTGGAGCATACACAATTTGGAAATGATACTACAGGCTTGAGCAAAGGGAATTACATGAGCAACTGAGCCAAGCAGGCAATTTCCAGTGCCAACAATATGGGAGATAAAAAATAGAGATGGTTTTGGAGTCATTATTTGACAAGTGTACTGAGGCAGGACATGTGTCTGTGTATTAGTTCTGCAACACTTTTGATTGATATGCAGGTAGGGAATAAGGGAATAAAAAAGAAAGTCTAAAATAATGAAAAAGGTGCAGACTATTTTTGTCTGCAATTTGTCTGCAAGACTATTTTTGTCTGTTTGAAGTATTATCATTAAAATCTCCTGAATATGCTGGAAAATTAGCACATATTTGAAGTCCTACCATGCATTCTTATAAATCATCAGAAAGTTTCACTGCCTTCTTGGCCTGCTGTTCAGTCCTACCATTACATATACTTTGTAATTCTATTTTTTTTTTTTTTTTTTTGATTCTCCAAAACTGAATTTTTAAATTTGGAAGAAAAACACGGTAAGAGAACCAACTAGATAAAAAAAAAGGAAAAGGTGAAATATGAAAACAGGAGAACAATCAGTTCAGAAAAAAAAGAAGGGAGAACAGTGAGCAGGTTGGCACCATTTGTATGTGTTGTGACTATTCATCTCTTTTTCCCTTAAGTTTCTAAGTTACCCTGAAAAATGTCAGCAAAATAGAAATCTCACTTGAAAAAGTACATCGTGATATTTCATGACTGGGCAATAAGAGGACAGATGACACTGAACATAAATTTATGCAGAATAATTCAAGTGCTGGAAAAAAATACACAAACTATAAATGCAGTGATGGGTTCTGAACTAGGTATTACCATTCAGGAAAGACTTCATAGAATTGTATTAGGAAATTTTATGACAATGCCATCTCATTGTTCTGTTAAAAACAGAATAATCCACAATACCAGAAAGGAAAAGAGAACTAGGAAATTTCATTATGCCAGGGAATAAATCTATAGTGTTCTCAGAACATGTGCAGTTCTGGTCTCACTTGTTTTTAAACTATGTGGAGCAAAGTGGGACAAAGAGTGACACAAATGATCAAAGGCATTTAAGGACTTCTGAACAATCTTCAGCCTGAGAAATGTCTTAAGGGCATATATGGAAAGAGCCTAAAAATTCTGAAGCCGAATAAAGAATGATAAATTGTTCACTTGCCTCTTCCAGTATTAGGAAATAACCAAATGAAACTAGTAGGTGACAGGTTCAAAATATGCACAGTTCATCACACCATCCCTATCATTATGGAACTCTGATGCAAAACTGTGTCTGTGCTCAAACTTTGCACAGATCCAAAAGGCGATTAAAAAACTCAGAGAAGAAAAATCTATATATTAAATTAAAAATAATGCTGGGCTGCTTACCAGAGAAGACTGAGAAAATAAGCACATCCAGTGATCACCAACATTTTATCTTTTCCACAGAGCTAGGCACCAACCCAGCCCTAGTAAAACCTCAACTTTCTCACTGAGAAACAGCTTAGAGACAAAGAGACGTGAAAGAAAAGAATTAATTACCAGAAAGAAGAAACTGAAATGAAGTAGAGGGCTTTATGGGTCAGAAGTATAAAACTTGGAGACTAAAGGGCAGCCAAAACAGAGCACCTGGGCAGCCAGCCCCAGCCAGGGACAATACTGGGATCATGAACGGCATCATCTGAGCTGGTACCAGCCTTCCTGGGTACCCAGGGACAGTCAGAAAAAGAGAACAGATTTTAGGGGATGACTCATGCAGCCAATGTGCCTCTATTAGCACAACACTTGAACATGTGCTTGATAGAACCATAAGGCCCATGGAAGTTAATGATGGTAATGTGAAATAAATGTTCCATCACACAGGCACAGGAGTTTTACGCAAAGATAAAATCTGAACTTGCTGAAGGGCAAGTTCGTCTGGAAAGATGAAACAGAGGTAGACCAGAGTGGCACAGACCCAGGAGGGTATGGCAGAACAGAAAACTGAAATGTAAGGAACCAGTGCTGCACATAAAGACAAAAGCAGGAGGAGGATTTGTATCTCGTGCTTGAGGGGAAGCCGAGATCAAGGGAAGGTGTACCAAACCTTGAGTTTATTGTAAGGCGTAAACAAAGTTGTAATCTAATGACAGCAGGAGACGTGGATTAGGCAAAGAACAAATAAGTGGGAAAGTGAGCCCTGTGCATGAAGGAATAAACAGGGAAACCTGGCAGCAGAAAGGAAGAATGTCAGTGGAGGAAAAGTCAGTGCCAGAGTCTGTCAGTTACTTTCTCAAGAAGCCAGTAAAATATTAAGGAATAAGGAGAAGGTTGGGTTGGCTGTGGAGTTGCAAAATTATGGAAGGTACTGGAAGCAGCTATCTAGAAAAAATCAAAACTATTGGAGACTAATGCCTTCACAAAAAAAAATGGACAACCAGCAAACCTTCTGAAATTCCTTCTTAATGGGAACACTTTTAACCATTCTGCCACTTACTGCAGATTTTGTGAACATTCAAGCTATTGAAGAGCTGATAATCTGTTCATTTAAAACAAATAAAAAGTTTATTAAAAATTTAAGTTAAAGCTTCCCTTTATTTTAAATTGTCAAGAAACTGAACAAAAACCTTTTAACTTGCTAACTTTGTATATCTCAAAGGTGCACTTGCAAAAATGTAACTCAAACCTCCAAGATCACCTTTTCCCAAGCACACGCTACCATGAAATTGGAAGCATGCCTGAAAAGTCAGAAAATTAAGCCTTTTTTTTTGGAATAAAAATGATGAAGAGAACATCACAGAAATGCCTTGGGAAATCTCCCTACCATTCTGAGAGGATTTCAGCTTACAACATCTTCAGAACACTGTACAGCTGTGACCAGCAGGGAGGCAGATGGAGAACTGGAGACAAAAACTGTGCAGCAAGCAGCGTGCACAGCCCCATCCCTGCTCACCAGCAATATCCCAAAGCACTTCTCTTCCCACACCAGCAGATAAATAAAATCAGGATTATTTAGAAGGGGTAACCAGATGGTTTGAATAATTTGTAAATGCTATTTTCAGCACATTACTATAATACATGGTAGAGACCTACAAAATAGGGTCAAAACTTGCTGTTTTATAACCAACCTGTTCCATTTGGGTGCAGAGACAGAGTTGATGGCTCTATATCAATCTATTACTTCCACATGCTGTTCCTACCTTCAGAGTCACAGAACAACACAATTGTTCCATGAGGGGCATATTATTGGGTTCCTGAGCTCAAATAAATATTTATCAGCCTTGCTGATAATTATTTGCTAGTAAATATTTGTTTAAATTGTGAAGTCCTGACTTTCCTTTTTAAATTCCATTTCAGCCTACATGCATCTGTCTGCTTTGTGCCTTCCTAGTGCGGAATGCTGCAATATGTAGTAAAAAAAAAAAAAAAAGACAGGAAAAAAATATCAACTACAAGAAAGAAAATCAACATAAAAACTTGAAATCCATTACCCTTAAACTGTGTCCTTTCTCCCTCCACCTCCTCCATTCGCCCTCACCTTTTTTTTGATAATGAAGTCTCAGAATCCAGAAGCCACTTTTATTCTAAATTAACGTATCTGCAATGCTGCAGGAACAGCATTGATGAGGGTTTTTGTCTGGATACAGTGCAAGCTTTCCAATTGTCGCTGTCATTTTTTTTTTTTAGCATATACAAAACATTGCAGAAGCACATGTAAATCATCACTCTCTTGCCCAGTGGAACAGAATTTCAGTTACCAATGCCAACAGTTGCCTACAGAAGGCATCTACATCTGGTCTGCTACATCCAAGGCAGCAACCACAGGCACACACGGTTTGCTTTGTTTAGAATTCATCTCTGTGGCGCAGCTGAGCCTCAGATACAAAAAAAACCCCAAACCTATGAGCCCTCTGGGGTTAAACAGACAAATGTTTTCAGTCACAACAACTTTTTGGGGAGGCAGCAAAGCCATAACAATGTATAGAAGAGGTTTTATGTAAATCATTAAAGGCCTCCTGACTGCAATTGTTGCTAACACCAAGAAGTTGCTTAATGTACACTTGAGAGTGTGAAGGCAGAACAGATGAATAGTCTCACAAATCCTATTTGCTTAGTTGGAAAAATGCAAAAATATTTGTCGAAACTAAGGGGAAAAAAAATCTGATTCCTGCTCGCTGCCATTCAAATTTAAAAGTCAAATTAATATTCATGATTTCTGAGTGAGTGATGGTTCTTAACTGGGAGGCAGAAGGGGCAGATACAATCAGTAAACAAATTTACTTTCGAATCCACACAGAATTCAATACCTACCTAGCCACTCATTGAATTTTTTTACTTCACTAGGAAGTCCCAGCTCAGTAAAATCACCAGCATGTATTAACACATCTCCATATGGCATTTGGATGGGATCAGTTCTTGAGTGAGTATCAGAAATACAGACAAATCGTGTATATCCTGGAGGCTTCGGAGCGTCATGGGGCACCGGATCAACCCTGTAGGAAATGCATCATAACAAGGTTATAAAGTATTTACGTACTTCTTAGTGTCTGCTTTGCAATTCTAATACTACTTTTTACCTTTACAAAAGATTACACAGACTTCTAAATCTCCCTGATGGAGGGATTTATTAAAACAAACCTAACACTAATGGGAGGTGTAAAAATTCTTGATGTTCACATCACAACATTTTCAGTATTTGTTGCATAGATAGATTAATTTAAAGAGATTAAGGAAAAGAGATTGGACCATGGCAGTAACTCTGACACAAATACTTACAAATAAATCAAAGGCATTGCCAGTTTCAAAGGAATAGTACTATCCCATTTCATTGTTTAAATATGATTACGCTGTACACAGCAAAAAGATTTCTTTTAGATACATAAATACATTTAAATGCATTTTTTTCTTCTAATTTTAACTTCTTTTCTCCAAGTTACTCAATTCCAACAAAATTAATTAACACATTTTGGAGATACATTTCAGTGTGTTAATGCAAAGCAACATAAAAACTCTCCTAAGAGCTGTAAATGTACGTTAAAGCCTGACTATTGTCAGGGCAAAGTGACGACTTTTGGGGCTTAATTGCACTAAATGAAATCAGATGCTGTGAGGGGTGAGGCTGCATTGTTCAGAACCCAAACTCTACATTCAAAACTGAGGAAACGGAAAGATCTGACCCAGTTTGATGACACTCAATTATAATTTACAAGAGGAAATCGGAGAACACCTCTCTGCTATGGGAGGAATACTTATTTTCAAATCAATCTTTTTAACCTCGATCCATATTTTGTTTGAATACATAGAAGCAAATCTATCTATATGCAGCTATAGTGTATCTGCTATTCCAGTTAGCGAATTCTGGTGGAATAAAATCAAAAAGCCAGAGATGCAAAAGTGATATTTGTGTCACTAGAAACCAGAGAGATATACAGAATTGTTATGAACTGTTTTACTTTTACAACATTTCTTTTGAAAGGACAAATAAAATTAGTTTTGTTCACTGTTGCAGTCTACAGTACATAATTCTGTCCCTTGCTGGTTGTGCTTCAATTCAGGAGCTTACTTTTACATAAACAAATACAGGGAAAAAAATTATAGAGATCTTTGCTATTAATAATACCACTTCTGTTTACTAGGTAAATTTTCAAAAAGCATTTTATTGTTTAGAAGACATAAGATAATAATCTTTAATCACTCAATCTTTTCTCTGTGTCAAAAAATTCTATAAAATTTATAGGCGGATAAACTGAGGTGGTTTTGACAACTTCACAGGATTAGTGAGAGGGTGAGGAATAAATCTAAAACATTGAAATCTTGTTCAATACAAAAAAAGTCTTAGCATTTTCTACAGTGTAACTACAAAACTAGAGTATGAACCAATTATTTTGTACTCATCTTTCCTACATAGGAAGAAGAAATATTGGGTTTTTTACAGCAGTGTTGGAGGAGCAGCCTTTTAGTACAAACACCTTACAGTTGTCTTTCTGAAGTTCCACGTTTTGAGCAGAAAGTAGCTAAATATGAGCTGAGGAGTAAACCCAGCTGTGATCAAATCCTACCTGAGGATCTACCTGCCGGGGCAAATGTAAGGAAGTGGGAACTCCAAAACTTGGGTGGCAAAGAGTGCAGTGTTTGGACTCTGAGAGCTGGTACGTGTAGGGCACATGGAGAAGGGCAGATGAGGGAAAAGAGTTGAGATGTTACAAAGGCCTCTGTTTTGGAGGAGGAGAGATGTGCACTGGGCATGCTCTGGGGGAGGCAGCAGGGGTGCAAAGGAATGTGGATGGTGAATGGTGGGGTTTAGACTGGGCAGTGAGGATTTGCCCTCAGGTGGGAGCTGTGTGAAGGATAATGCACTCAGTTCTCAAAATGAACTGGGACAGTTGGATAAAAATGGTGAGGGGCTGACCCTGGCTATCACTATAGCTGTTCAAGTTAAAAGGATTAAATATCAGTTTAGTAAACAGAGTTATTGCTCTCCCTGCCCTGCACTTCCCAAAGTGAGTTATAGATGGCATTACTAAGCCAGCTGTACATCAGGGATAATACCCTGGCAAACGTGAGGATATGGACTGCTCTCAAACACCACTTTTTGACTTTTCATGGTAGGGTAACCTTTAAAGCAGGTACTGCTTCTCCTTCAGAAATCTTTTAAAGCTCAGCAGAGCAGTAAGCTGGGTGTTAGGGTGTAGTGTGCATTTCACATAGGAAGCTGTATGGAAAAACCAGCAGACTTACCATGGCAACCCCATTCACCACATAATGCACATGCTTTGGATGGGGATGGGGAAGGTGTGGACAGCACTTTCCTGGTTGCTGAGGTATGTGTAACTTTTTAATTCTGTGCAATAGACCAGAGAATTTTTGTGGGGAAAGGGCATCAATACAAAAAAAAACCAAAAAAAAAACCCCAAATAAATGATAAATGAGATGCAGATTTCTCATGTTGAAGTGATATGCACACACTGAGACCATATATAGGTAAAAACATATGTCAAGTTTCGCAAACACATCTAAGTTGTATTACTGGAAATAATTTCTGAAGGCTCAATCCCCATATTCTTGTGTAACGCATTCCCACAGCAGCTGTCACACCAACACCCAAAGCACAGCTTGCAGCATGAGCAGAGGAATACAGATCTGCTGATTATTTTTGTGCAAATGCTTTTGTTTTTCTTTAGATCAGTAGGGAAACTTGCAGAGAAACTGAAAAGCAAAGTTGAAACATCTCAGAGCAAAAACACTTCTAGAGGTTAGTTTATACACTAGATTTCAGTGCTTCATGAAGGAGCGAGACAGGCACTTTCCAGAAATGACTGATGGACTTGAAAACACTGGCAGAATTCACCACCCTTCTTGTCAGAGGCAGCCCAGTCATCTCACAAGCACAGGGCTGCCAGACTACAACAGGTCTAGAAAGGGCTGTCAGCATGTTCTGGGAGCTAAAATGTGAAATAAGAAATCCAAACCTGCACAGAGGACCAAGGAAGAGCTTCAAGACCGAATCCAGAACAAAAGGAGTGCACAACCCTCCCCCCACACGGTTAAAGTAGTTTACTGTGAGTTCAGATGTTAACAGGTCTATGTGAAATGTTTATGATTGCCTGCAACACCACTAATGGAGGTATTTTGAACCATGCACAAAGCCTTCACCTCCCTGAAGTTAAGGACAAAACTTGCATGCACAGAAGCAGGGCTAAGATTTCACCCACAACAATCATGTGAATAAAAGGTGCTTTTGTTACCCTTTTAATGTCTACTTTTCCCTTCTTTGTTACTGTTCTATTCACTGGTGGGATGAAAAAGCAATCCTGCTGGTATTCAGAAACATTATTTACTATTTCTGTACAAAGAGAAAGCGTAGGTCAGATTGTGGTACATGTTTCAATTGATTTGGCCTGTTTTTCTATTTGCACAGACTTCTTCAATAGTATTAATCATTCATGAGAGATTGCTAAACTCTTCTGAGGAACTATTTTCTAAGGATAGCTTATTTTCAACTACTTGCTTAGGTGCTGAGCTTCTATCATGTAGTTGACCATCTAACGTGATTTCTTACTGGTTAGAAGTTTAAACAGCATGTTGCTGAGAACCAAGTGAATACTAATAAATAACTTATTTTCAGCCCAGTAAAAAACATTCAGCTTTTAAGACCAGGAAACAAATTTCTGAGTGCCCTGGAGCTGTCCGAATATTCACAAAGAATAGCTAAGCGTCAACAAATCAGGCAACCTGCATTTGGCATTTTCATTTGTAAAAGTATTTCTGAACCCACATTTGCTTGTTTGTACTTTTCCTACCATTTGCCAGCTCTATAAACAAAAGATGTTTCCCAGTGCAAACACTCAACTCGTTTTACTGTTTGCATTTCAGTAGGATCTCAAAAATCCCAACACAGACCATAATACACTGCCCCCAAAAACTGAGTGTTTGCTCACCATCTTGATATACGTTAGTCATCAGATTTTTTTATATATAATCTAATTTATGCTGAAGAAGCGTTCACTAAATAGACACATAGCATTCAACCAGTCACACGTGCTGAGTTTTTTAACTGCAGAAATCATGACCTACGTTTTTAAGTTATCAAATCATATTAAATACCAAAAATGCGAACAAGGTGACAGTTTGTTCAGTCTTCCTAAAGGAAAAGGGTTCCCTTAAAAAAATTAAAACCAGCCATCTGATCTAAAGATAAGGCTGCTTCTCTCTTTAATAAACACAATAAAATGGTGCAGACATTTTTATTCCCTATAAAAATATTTTACAGTAGAATTTTATACTTAATTTATTTGTAATAGCTTTAGTGTTTTGCTCTTCCTTCTGGCTTTAAACTTTATGGCAGGTTTCATTTCGCAATTATAATTCTCCACTTTACGTTACAAGTAAATCATCTAGAGCAGTTAATTTTACTGATGTTGTCATTATATAAGAAGTCAGAAACAAACACATTATTTTAATTACTCTTTAAGCACTTGGCATTTTCAGCACATGGGTAGGAAAGTAAGTTTGTCGGATGGGTGCCCACAGAATTTTATGTATTGATATTATTTTTCCCTTGTATGCAGCTGTAATATAACCAACCAAACAGAATGTATGCTGTGCAGATCCAGGCGGGGTATTTTCAGCAGCTATGCACATCAATATGCAAGTGCACAAAGCAAACAAACATTATTAAGATTGCAGGAAGTATCATCCTTGTAGAATCTCGTGTTTTATTACCACTGCTTGTTTTTTATTTCTCTTTTTAATACGTAAGAACTATGTATTACACTTACACGAGTGAAGCAATCTTTCTCCCATCCTTTAACAAAGTACTTTTCAAATGCACTGATTTTGTGTCATTATAGTAATTATTATTAGAAAGGCAGCAAAACACTGCTCTTTGAATTCTTTTTGACTGGTCCATCAAATACCACACCGACAAGGCAATAACAATTCCGAAGGCTGCGCTAGAGCAATAACAAAACTATAATACTCACATTTGCACATGTGGGGGCTGGAAACGTCCCTGGTTAATGTTGTAGAACGTGAACGCCTGCGTGGGGTTGGAGCTGTACTCATCCACCTCGATGATGAGCCGGCTGTGCTGGTGCCTCCTGGCTGCCATGATGTGGGACTGGGCGAAGGCCATGTCTGCGCGCGGGCCCGGCGCCCTCAGGCCGCCATGGCTGCTATCTTCCTGCTCCGGGGGCCAGCACCATGGCAGCCCCGTGCCCCGCCAGCACACTCCCCTTCCAAACACCTAGGGCAGAGTGGAGAAAGGCAGCGTAACTGGGGGACCCTGCATCTGCTGGGGTTGGCTTTTTTTAATGCGGGGTGAAGACCAAGGGACAGGCAATGGCTCAAAGAACCCACCGCAAACCTTCCCAGCTCAGCGACCTGATGAATGTGCTTTAATTGGCTCAACTTGCTCAAGAATTTCAGACACTTAATCCAAACCCAAATGACAAGACAGTCATTCAGAATGGCACATCAAATCATAATGTTTCCAACACAACCATTTCCTTTCTTTTTTGTCATAGAACTGATGAACTTTTACTCCCCATCCTTGTTCAAAAAACCCCACCAAACCTGAAGCTGAATACATGACTATGCACAACTCAAATGCAAGTTAATTAAACAAGAACCAGTTTAACTCTGTGATATTTATTATGGGGAAGCATTGCAAGTGGTCGCTCTTTACATCAACAAAAGAGTGAATGGCTTTCTGTGCACTTGATCCTGGTTTTATAGCATCACTGAAGGAACTCCTTGAGGAGGACACAACTCCTTGAGTGAAGGACACAAATATGAAGGGCTCCCCTCTCCAAATGCTTTTCAGTCAGCATTAGCCCAGCATTCTGGATTCACAGGAAAACAGAGTGATTCCAAGGCTAACACACAGTTAAATGTTACTAAATATTAAAAAATGTAAAATCCATACAGGTTTTATGTTTGGGAATAATTTTTTCCCTGAAGGTCACACAAGTCTAGAACAGCAGTACTGAAAATAGGTAGGGGAAGAAAAAAGTGAAACCAACCAGAATGCAAAGAGTATCCCCTAGAAACACCAGAAAGTAATTTAAATGTGAATTTTACTCTTATTTCCCAGTTTTAATAAAAAATGGATTATAAGCTATAAAGGTGGGTATTTTTACAGTATAACTTTGCATCCTTTTTAAAAGTTGCCTGACTTAAATATTGACTTTCATACACGCAGGGGCTCTTTTCTTCTAGGGAATACAAGCAATGTGGTTCAAAGACGTATTTCATGAAAAGCCACGCTAGAATGCAGCAATTCACTTAATATGCAGAGTTGTGGAGAGCTGGACTAGAAGTATTTTCTGTGACCATGCTGATGTGCCTTTCTCCCACTCTGAAGGGACCACTGCCTAGAGTGATGGATGAGGGTGGCCTTCATAGCCACTCAAATTTTTAAAGCTATTTACAAGTACTTAGGTCCAATTCAATTTAGTGGCAGTCAAGCACCTAAGCACCTTTAAAAATCTGGGCTGCAGCCCTCTGCTTAACTGCCACAGATGTTAAGTGCTCCAAGAAGTGGCAGGGTATTTTTGTTTGGGGAAATCTTGTTCTCAGGAAGCCAGAATGAAAGATTCAGCTTGGTTTTTGTTACTGGCTGAACGGCTGTAAGATGACAACAACTTGCTGTCGCTAACAAGTCGCAGCAAAACAGCCTCAAAATAAAGGAGCAGATTCCTACATGCCCTCCCCTAGAATGGAGTGGTAAGGAAATGCTAGAATAGCAACAAAAACAATTTGGGATTTCAAACACTCTCAGATGCCACGTTCAGGCTACAGAAGAAGCAGCAGAACAAAGGAATGTGCCAGAGCAGGGGGAGGGAAGGGAGGCATGATCCTTGTAAGAATAATCAAGTATAAATTGCTGCATTTAGGAAATAAGAAATTATGACAGCAGATGTGAAGAACCTTCCCTAAGGAGCTTCCTGTATTAAATGATGCATTTGTAAAGAAGTTTGAATAGTCAAGGTCAGAGATTTTATAGGGGGCAAACTGTTCTAAGTGAACCTACTTTTGTTGAAAGAAACTATTAGAACCGGTGACCTCTAGAAATATTCTCCAGTAAGATACATAATTTATGATTCCACAGCTCTATATAAGGATTTTGAACTACCTGAAAAACACAGCCATTTTTTAACAATTCAGGGATTGTGGCCGCTATACACACAACTGAACTGGGGTTACAAAGGAGTTAAGGCACTGCCTTAGGGACCTAGAATTTTCCCTTTAGCCTTAGGAAGTTCTCAGAAGCTCACAGCAGCTGAGGAAACAGCTTCTGTCTGCCTCCTCTTTGGGTTCTGCCCCTACAACTTATCCCAAGTCAGATGTCAAATCTGCTGCAGAAACAGCAGATAAATGTGCATGTACCCCAACATCCTCTCTCTGGCTCTCTTCCTCTTTCTGGATAAGTGGAATCAGCTACCAACACAATCTAACTCAAGACAAATTTGTTTGGGAACAGAAACATGTCCAGTACACCTCTCGGACACACCCTTTGGTGCTGAAGAGCTCTTTTAGGCAGCGAATCAACCCTTGCACATGGGAAAGTGTGTGAATCACATCATTAGCCCAGCCTGAGAAAATGGCAGCCATGGACACTCAGCAAAAAGTTCACCCTAAATATAGGTGAAAAATGGGAAGACCACCTATTTCCCTTGATGTAAAAAAAAAGAAAAGGAAGGAAAGGAATGGGGGGGGAAAAAAATATATGCAACAGCATATTGAGCCTTCTGCTCAGTGACAGTCACTCACTGCCAACCCTGGACACATAAAAACCATAAAGACAAGAGAAGAAAAGAAAAAGTGGGAAGGGGAAGGGGAAGGGAAGAAGGGGAAGGGGAAG
>VZTJ01004191.1:535879-589856 GCA_013397795.1 Orthonyx spaldingii
GCGGGGCCGCCTCCGGCGGGAGCGGAGGCTGCGGCCCCCGGCCCCGCCGAGGGGGCACAGCCGCGGCAGCATCCTCGGGGAGCCCGGTGTGAGCGCGGTCGGGAGGCAGGAACTCCGCGCCGGCCTTTCGCGGGGAGGGGGGGTCCCGGTCGTCCCCCTCCTTCCCGCAGCGGTCAGGGCGAAGTTTGGCGGCGGGGCTCCGGGGGGATTCTCTACAGGGAGCCGCTGGCGGTCCCTTCGGCAGCGCAGGTGGTAGTGGGCGAGAAGGGTGAGAAGGGCCGGGGGGACTCCGGAGGTGCGGTCCTGGCGGGGCACAGGGGGACACGGGGTGGCCGAGGGAACGTCCCTTCCCTGACAGCGCCTGGTGGATTTCCCGGGGGCACCGAGCACGCACAGCTTCCCTCTGCTTCAAAATCAGGCCATGGTAGAATCATAAATATATAATATTACACTCCTATGATATTATGAGTAGAGAGCAGGAGAGTTAAATGCATGCGTTGAGGAGAGGCAAATCACATGTAAAGGGCTTTACTGCACAACTGCAGAGCGATTCTCAAATGAAAAAAAAAAAATTCAAATCCTTCCAAGAATAAATTTAATTCCTGCTCGCGTGTTCCCGTATCGCCTGCTAGGCAAGAAAGCGTGCTGGGTATCTAGCAACAATTAGTGGAGTTACGTCTGGGTTTAGTACACCCTGTGACTTACTGCTGATCAAACAGCCGTCCGAAAAACCCGAGCTGCAAAATACCCGTTCTGGACAAGAAAATTGTACCTTGCCCATTTCTTCTACGCCAGTGTGAAACAGACAGCCGTGGGAAAGGTTCTGGAGGAACTAAACGAAGGCATCCAGCCCCACACACGGTCCTGACTGAGGGAGCAGACGCTGAGCTCACACACGGGGTGAGCTCACACCCCTCGGCTGCCCCCCGAGCAGTTCCCGTGGTCAGGGCAGAGCCTCAGGACCCTAAAACTGGACCTGGAAACCTTCCCCCGCAGCTTCCATTGCTGGCAAAACATATGTATTTATCTTGAAAGTTTGCATTCTGACACGTCAGCGGTTTTGCAACAATATAAATGTGCTTGAAAAATTTTTGATCGGCCTAATGGTTAGGACCTATTAGGAGCTGCAGAACACATTCACGATCAATTCACTTATTCGAATGCATGAATACAAGCTTAGAAAAGTAATTACAGGCACCTTTTTTTGGAAATCTTGAGGCTGTGTGGTTTCCCCACGGGAAATATGAGTAATAAATTCCTACAAAAAAAAAAAAAGAGAGAGAAAAAAAGAAGCAAATGCACTACATGCATTGTTCTTAATTATTTTTGTCTTTAATATTAAAAATTGTTGATTAAATGTTCCAGGTGGGGTAAGGGTGGCTGGATGGAAATCCTTAATTTTAACTTTTCTTTAAAAGAACAAGCAGAAAGATTTGATGTTGGTAATTTAGATCTTCTTTTCACTTTTAATATTTTAGTTGTCTTTCTTAAGAGAAATGGATTTTTCTTTTTTGATGGACGTGTGAACATAAATCAACTGATCAGTATTAGCAGATCTGGCTATTTTGATTTTTCAACTAAGAGTTAACATTGTATTGATAGAGTTAAGATCATATCTACACACATTAAATACATCTGGTTTAGGCTTAAAGTATTTTATTCAAAAAATTAATTTCTCACCGTCCCTTGTTACAAAATGCTGACTAGTACTTTACATTTTTAGTTATTTAGCATTTGCATCAAGTTCTCTTTGTATGAAAACTGATATTCAATTAAAATTTACTTGAGGTTATTTAAAAATGTTCATTAAAACTACCTTAAATATGCTTGATGTGTTTCAAAAGTATGTTTGCATTTTAAAATATTTTGTGAAACAACTGAAATAATGGCCCACAGAAGAGGAATGAAATTGGAAGCTTCTGGTAGCCATGGCTTTGACAATCTTAAAGAAAGCAGATCTTATCCTCTCACACTTGGGTTTAGCTGTAGATTGACAGAGGAAAATAGACAATCTTACTAGTCTTATTAATTTCTTCTCTAATGTTGATTTTTCAGCTTTAATACTTCTTAACTGAACTCCTCAAATGGATTGAAACAAAGAAGATATTCACCCTGCCTGCAGAACAAACTGCAGCTCTCAAAAATTTCTCTCCTGCATCACTTACATCCTGTTCCACCTGCTTAGCCAGGGCCTTCAGTCAGGCCGGTGGCATCACCTTCCAAAGCTCAGAAGCAGCAAACATCTCTCTGATTGACTGCTTTAACTCCTGCCAGGGCACCACAGCAAGGGGAACGCTCAGGTTAGCTGCAGTATCAAGTATGAATCCAAGAGGTGCAGACAAAATTGTAACAAAATGTGATTTTTTTTTTTTTTTTTTTTTTTTTTTTTTTTTTTTTTTTTTTTTTAATAATGAGTTTTTAGGGAAGATAGTATGGAATAATGTTGTCCAGAAAGGATAGTACTTGTGGAGATTTTGATCAAATTCTGGCATAATGAAGCAAGGGACTCCTAAATAGTTACCCTTGATACTACAAAGAGATTGTTACTTCAAGGTGGAAGAGCTTATATATCTTGTATTTTCAGTGATCAGTTTTGAAGACAGAAAGTGCTCTACGTAAGCACTTAGGTAGCAACAGACAAAAATTAATTTCAACTGATAGGGGAGGAAATGATCCCCTTATCTAAAGTGAAAGGCAGTTGGGCAAATGAAGTTCAGATGATCACTAGGGAAGGCAGAAATGGATAATAAATATAATCCTGTATAACGGTGCATCATTTTGGCTGAATTTTTGTACTTAATTTGGCTTCTTGGTGCTTGGCAATTATTTATGTGCAGTTTAAATTAAATCTGTACTTCCAAACCACCGGTTAAAAGAACAAATCCAGCCTACTTTAGGATTTTTTTATGTTTCTTGAGCGGTTTGATTTTTACAGATAAGAGTTAGTGCAGACTTCTGTCAGCACAGTGTCACAGCAGAAGAGGAGCAGTAGACCACTGCTGAGTGACAGCCTACAGCTCTGAAATGTGCCATCCATCCTCTCTGATGTTCTGCACTCCCCTGTGCTTCTGTGACATGTCAGACATGCTGCACATGCCCTGCCGAGCTCATCTGTGCCTGTGCGCTCCAGTCTGCACTTCCCAGGCCGGTCTGACTCACGCTCCGACGGTGCTTTCCTGAAGGATCAGATGGAAAACGCATGTGTGATCAGCCAGGAACAGCTGATCTGCACAGTCTGGGTGGTCTTTGCCAGGACACGAGGATATGTGGCATACCTGAGCTCTGAGGCAATGCTGTGCGCCCGTGAAAGCTGGACAAATACAGAGAAACATCAGGCTGTGCCATGGTTATCGCATGGAGAGAACGATGTGTTGTCCAGGATGGAGAGACCTGTTCCTCAGGCAGTGGAACTTCACACTGCTAAAACACACACACATACACACACACACATACACAGAAGTTTATAGGTTTTTTCTGCTAAATTACATCTTTTCCACGGAAATTTGAAGATGGGTTTGATGAAAGACTAATACCTCATCGTCATTTCTGTAGTGGGGAGGAGGTCTCCAACCTGTGCGATATTTTTAATCTAACAAATGCACAGCTAGTTCTTAACACTAAACCTATCAATCAAATCAGCCTTGTGCAGTTTTCCAGTAAACCTTAGCGATCTCCTTTCAGCTGTGGTTAGGTGTTCCCTTCAACTCCTCATAAAATACAGAGCTGTGGTGCTCTGCCTGTGGGGGAAAAGCCCGGAGCCACATAGTGATGTATCTGCTCAGCAGTGTGAGAGAGAAATTCCCTGTTCACAGCCCCGCACAGTCAACATTGCCTGCTGGTAAACTTTAAATTGCCAGAGTTGCTTAATGTCGTGATTAAAAGCCATTTGTTTCTTTCTTGTCTTATGCTGTGTTTGGCAAAACAGAAGGGACAAAAGTCTCACAATTGCTTGCATCCCCAGCAAACAATTGTACATTGTCCAATTCTATGGGCTTTTCTTGTTCTTAAAAATATGGTCTAATAATACTATAGATACCATAGGACCTTTTCATTTGCCCATTGTGAGCAAAATGAAAAGCTGAAGACTTGAATACCAAAGCACAATTCTGTGGATTGTGAAACTGAGTAGGTAAACCCAGCAGCTACAGCAAAATGACAGGACAAAACCTCAAACAAGCCATCCTTGTTTCTTCCCAAAGCTGCCCAAAAAATGGCTTTTGAATGATATTCAGCTTTTAATTAAGACAAATGAGAAATGTCACAAATCATGCATTTTACAGGTCACAGCAAAACCATGTAGAATGTAGAATTTCTTCTGTAGAATTTCTCCTTAAACACTGATGTAATTCTAAGTTTCATTTAAAATGAGTTTTTCTTGAAGTTTACTACCATGTCACAGGCTGAGATACTACAAATAACTCTAAAACCTGAATAGCAGTTGCTTATGTTACTAATAGCAAGATGAAATATCTGCATCGTCCTATATTAAAAGTAGAAAATGAAGTAGGGAGAATAAAAAAGAAAACAAAGTATTTGCATTTTGAAAGCTCTAGAATTATATATTTGGAACAGCTCTAAAAGATGAGCTGCTTTACAGTGTTATAAATTAAAAAAATATTACTGGGAGGCCATATATAGCAATAAAAGGGTTTTTGTTTCATTTGTTGTTTTTTATCAGTGATATGTATTCTTCAGCTCAGGGGAAAAAGTCAATTTCAACAATCAAGTGGACATATTTGTGCTCCTCTTTTGGGAACATATTCCTTTTATAGGCATTAAACACACTTTGCTATTGGAAAATTTTCATTTATTATATCTGCTTCATGTAGCATCTTTGATGCAAACATTATAAAAAGGATTTAGTGTTGGATTTAGAATTTGGGGTTTGGGGGGGTTTTTTTGCCCTTTGTTCTTGTTTTGTGTTTTATTTCTTTAGAGAACTCTTTTTTTTTTCCCCCTCTTTCAGGAAATTTCACATAATCTTTTCCATTCGTCATCAGCCAGGTTGCTGATTACCAGAGTAACTGCCAAGCTTTCAACTCCTTGTCATCAATGGGCTGTGAATGACAGACAGCATTAATGTTGGCAAGCTCCCACTCTCCTTTTTGCCTTTCCCAAATGTAATTAAACTGCACTAATACAGCAAAAGAAAAGCTGCAGCTTTATTTTACTCACCCTAATAACACAACAATTAAATCAGAGAAGCACACAATTCAGTCAAATAAACCCATCATGACAAGGAAATTCAGAGGTAAGGGAAGTATGGATCTACCATTTAGAGCGAAACATGAGCAGAGTCTTCCTTTCCTTTCCTGGCACTCCAGCAACTGCTCTGTTTGACCTTTGGCAAGGTGATGAGTCCAGTGTCTGAGGAACCACTGTGTCACAGCCTGGGGAAAGGCCTCCAGTGTTTCCTCTTCCCTTGCACCTCTGGTTTAAGCATAAAAGGAATAATTAGCTTCTCCCACAAATGATCTGCTGTCTCGCTGGTAGGGGACGGCTGGATAAGGAACAGAAAGGATGGGGGTCAGAAGGGACAGTTCGGACAGCTCTGCACACCTTGTCCACCAGAAGGACATGACATTATCCTGAGCTTTGAGGAAGCCTTGAGCCTTTGTTTTAAAGCCTGTAGTATCTAGAGGACAGACAGGAGTCAGAAAAGGGAAAAACCAGCATCCTCACCTCACATGCAGAGCACTATGGAAATCTGCAGAATGCACAGGCATCACTGAAGCAGATAAATTATCAGGAGATGAATATAAATATATATATATGTTTCCCTGGAGCGAGGCCAGTGAAGAAGTTTCTGGCTCATAGAAAAGCAATGGAATTTCCCCATAAACCTCTCATTTCTTGCAGCAGTGTTCTAGGATGGGAAGTAAGCACTCATAGGAGGCTGACAACTGCCTGCCATGAGTTCTGTTAGCTCAGCTCTGAGGCTGGCAGGGGAACCTGTCTCATCCTTCAAGCCATCCTCAAAAGTAACACAGTTGGCTTACAAGACAAAGCAAATTTACAGTAATGCAAAGAAATAGTTTGACTAAATGCTGACAGAAGAAAATAAAGCCTGTTTTTACACAGCTAGCCAGAAACAAGGAGCACCATACTCAAAATGGAAAAGCCAGGACCCTCCTCAGCCTACATTTGACCAAAGCAGGCACAACTTCCAACATGACAATCCTTAGGCCAGCCTGGCTAAGCAGACTAAGTGAGACTGTCTGCTTCAGTTTGGGTGACTAATGGTGACTGTTTGCTGACAGGTGGTACCTTATAAATCCAGCCTGTGCCAAATTCTCTGAGGAACTGTTCAGTACATACTGTAAGTAAATAAGTTAGTTCTGTTACAAGCCTGAACAAATTGTCCTACCATGCCAAAAGCAGTTCAGTATGATGATAATTTTCCAGAGAAAGAAAACTTCGGCTGAAACTATCTTTTAGACAAAGTTTAGAGCGGGATGTTATGTGTTACATTTTTGTAGATCTGGAGCAGGGGTGATTTTTTATACGTTTGTTAATGTGGCTAAAGTGTAGTGAACAGCAAAAAGGAAAAAAAAAAAGGAGGCATGTAAGGCATAAAAATGTAAAGCCACTGGAGAAAAAAAATACTTCTATAGGAGAAACAGTAAAGAGATGGAGTTGGAGGTTCCTGTTAGATTTGTTCTGATATAGTACTGTCGCTTTAAACAGGCAGTTGCAAAATGGCCCAGAAGACCTTTTGGTTGAGTGTCATGATTTTCTTCTTGATTCAGCAAAGATCAAGGCTGCAGTGTTCCAAGCCAGCTCCAGGCCCTCAGAAGGAGAAATAGCACATCAAACACCCACCTCATCTGTTCTTGCCATCAAGCAAAGAAAGAAGACTCCACAAAGGACATGGAAAAAACATATCAGAAGGGCATAACTGAGCCTTCAGCTGTTCTTGTGTGTCAACCATAATTCTTGCTAGAAAAAAAAACCATGGCAGATGTGATTCCTATGTAGAAACTACCTTGAACACTTTAAAACACTTGCTCTGAGTTTCCATGAGTAGATGATTCCCAAGACTCTGCAAAAACTTAATCTGATTTTCAGACTGAATATTAAGTGAAGATTGGCAATAGACCCTAAAAATGAGAGAAAATCCTTTTATGGCAAGCAAGGTTTGCAGCATTTCAATGTGGTGGCCTTTGATTGTCGTAGTGAGCAGCTACATTTGAGGGGCTGCTAGAGGAGGCTTTGGTCCAGGACTACTCCTGGCTTACTCACTGCACCCAAGTAACACCCTGGGCACATGTTAGTATCTTTGAACAAAATCAGATATATTTACAAATAGGTTGGAATCAGCCCAAAGCTGCTGGCCTGAAACTGCACCCAAAGCAATGGGGATTGTGCTAAAAAGAATGAATTTATGTCTGGCACATACAAATGTGGGGAGGGAAATTCTACTCTTAAGATCTTTGAGCACCAGAGTGCTCCCCAGAGACTTCCAGATGTGCAGATTTGAGGGACTATAATCTTACCAGAGGAGGTTTATTGCTGTGTTTTGCAATATTACATAACATTTGCATAAAAGGGGAAGGCAAATAATTTTATTTCAATGCTAATTGTGTGATTTAGTATTCAGAGATGAAATGGTTCTTTTGACTTTTTCTCTGTTAACTGACCAGGGCTTCAAACCTCATTTTCAATTAGACACAGATGCTACTGTTTATGGACTGGGTATTGTCACAGGGATTAAAAATTACTGGAGAGGATGACAGCTTATTAAGAGTCAAAGGCTAAACTCTCACGGGAAAAATTACTTTATGTTCTGCTAGTGGTTAAAACTGTAGAATACGTTCACAGCTACTTGTAGGAAAGATGTTTCTGCTGGGAACGGACTAGCAGTGGCTCTTCAGGTTCAAAACTAGAGGGACAACTTACTTCCACCACAGACGGGAATAACTGGTGCTGTGATTTTGTAGTAACCCAAAAGCGTGGATTCAGGCTTAACATTGACTGCTATTGATGTCTTGTCCAAATAACTTCATTGTGGGATTGATTGTAAATGCCAGTCTGAATAAGCAAGGAGCAAAGAATTGGTTGTTCAGGGGAATGAGCACGTTTGGGGAGAGGTGATTTTTTTTCCTCCTCTCCTGTATTTTTCAGAAGTGCAAATCCAGTGGAACAGTTGCTCCAGGGATTCCCAAGAAACGGAGTTATTCCCACAGAGAGAATCTGATTCCAGAGTACTGTGCTATTTGCAACAGCCATCCTGGAATATCATCTGTCCCAGTGTGAGTGAAAAGTCCTGAGTTTTTTTCACATGAGTGAAAACTCCATTCACAGTGGAAGGGCTCAGAGTTTACCACCAAATTCTGTAAAAAAGATGGAAAGAAAGCAGTAGATTATAAGCTATATTAGCTGGCTCTAGATCTACTGCAAAAGAAGGTTGTAGTGTAATGTCATGGTTTAGAAACTGCTGGCAATTTGAGAAGTTGTAAAGGGGTATGATTTCCTTTGCATGGGTTACAAATGGATGTAGAATTTGCTAGGAACTGTTGAGACATGGGGAAAGCCTCTCGAGCAGGATTTTACTGAGCAGATCTTTCTGTTGTTTTTAGAAAAGTCTGGTATTAGTTCCCAAAATTGCATAAAGGCCACCTGGGAAGGCATTGTCAGTGCCCTGATTAAGACTAATAAGACTTAATGTTCCTGACCAGCCCCCACTTGAGCCCTCTACCCACATTTCTCAAGAGCCCAGGAGCTCTATTTAAGCTCAGCCCCAGCCCTTCCCTCCTTTCCTGAGCTTTGCTGAAGAAGTTATGGGTTGAAGTCACTCTGTGCAGCCAGGTTTGAATGCATGTTCTGATTTCCTGGATTGACCTGAACCTGCCTCATCATCACAGTCTTACCTTAAGACCTGGATTCTTTGTTGGACCTGGCCACCATCTCTGGATTTGTACCTCCAGGTATCCTGGAGTTCTGTGGGATGGAGCCTGGCCAGTGAGGCACCTGCCTTGGTGGCCCCAGCATTCCTCTTGGCTCACCTGCCTCTAGGGAATAGCCCTGCCCAGGTTGCTTCCTCACAGATACCAAGTAGAGCAGACTGTAGCAAAGAGGATTAATTAGATTGAAAATTTTGGGGTGGGTCATACACAGGTCAGGGAAGAAGTTCTGAATCAAAAGTGGTTGTGTAGATTGTGAGACTATAGGAAATCTATGAAATACCTACCATCTTGGTGCAACAACTTCTGATAAGATAGTGGAGGAATTCAGAGTGGATGCTGGCAGTTCAGCTGGCTTTCTCTTCAACAAGAGGCAGAAATTAGCATTTTGTGTTCCTTTTGAACCTGTGGGAATGTAGGCTAATGCTCCTCACACTTGCTTGGGGGCTGAAGACTTTGGGAAATCCTCTGCCTGGAGTTCTTGTGGAGTAACAATTATTTAGGTGATTCAGAAGCGCTTGATTCCAAAGGGAGAAAACCTGAAGTGTCCTATGCTTGCCAATTGTATTTAAAGATAACCTGTGATAAATGGGACTACCTGCTCCTGATGTTCTGAGTGTGTGAGCCAGGAGTACTTCCCTAATCTTGGGTGTGGATGCTGTGCTGAGACAAGACCCAGAGCACACCAGCCCTTCCTTTTCATGGAGAGATTCAAAGGAAGCTTGGAGTTTCTCAGCTGGAGAGATCAGGACTGCAGGGTGTGCCAGCGATGACTCTTTTTCAGCACCAACAGTGTCGTTCCTCTGACAAAGAGGATTTGTTAAAAGCATCTTAAGCCCTGTTTGACTTCACTGCATCTAAGATAGTTCCTAAGTTTCTGGCAAACTTTGGAGATTATCATGTCCTCCCCACAGAACACATCACAGATGGAACTACTTGGAACTGGGAGTTTGAGTCCCTATCACTGCTTTGTGAAGTCAATGCTCATTTTATCTGTGATAATCACTGAGCAGCTGAATGGTTTGGGGAACTTCCAGTTCAGAAGAATTCCTGAAAATATCTCACTTAGATTTGATTTGGACTGAAATCAAGTCTGAAAAGCCCCCTCAAATTTCCATTGCACTGCAAATCTTGCTTTTGAGCCAAAACTGATTGGGAAACTTAAACTGGCTAAACCTTGGATAGGGCCCTGCATGGATCTGATGTGAATGCAAGCAGTGTCAATGAAGATAATTCGGGGTTCAGTCCTGGAAATAAACTGTCATGTCCAACTGAGAGCATTTCCAGGGTTAAGATTGTTCCTCTCCCTTTCTCATCCTAAAGTTTGAGAGAATACTCATTAATCTCGAAATTGCAAAGGCCATTTCAGTACACAATGTGTGGGGTGCCTCAGGCAGAAATTTCTGCTCATATACCTGACACTGTTCAGGAGCCTTTTGTCACACGCGCCTGCAAGCAGCCTGAAAGAAGTCTGGGCAACGAGTGGAAAACTCCAAAGACAGGTGCACTGAGGTACAGTTTGGAGTAGCATGTGAAAACACCCTAATAGGATAAAACTGCTTAAAATTATGTAATTTGTATTTAGTCTTCTGGAAAGACTCTTCTACTTTTATTTCCTTTTGAAGGCGACATGTAGATGCCAACCTTCTGTCCCAAGCTGCAGTGATGAGGAAGTGATATTAACAGGTGTGGCTGTGAATTGCTCTGAATCTGATCCTAATGCCTCCCTTATAACTCTAGTAGGCCTTGGGAAGCTGTAAAGCTTCTTCATGAAACACTGCAGTGGAAGTGATGGAGATTTCAATCCAAAAAAAGCTCATTGTCCGCAATCAAAGATACAAAGTCTTCTTTGAGTGCACTTCTGCTCAGGCCAACAGGGTGGCATTAGAGAAATAGCTGACCAACCATTGTCTCCTGCAACTGGAACAACCTGCAATGGCCAAAGTTGTGAGTCAGCAGGCAAGAGGTGTTATAACACATGTTACTTGCTAGGACAGTTATGACAGTTTAGGAATTAGTTTCTCTCTTTTCTTCACTATATGGATCCAGTCTGTCATCTTGTTGTTTGCAAATGGGCAGTAGGGAGAAAAAAAACTGTTGGCACAGGGAGACGTGGATCCTTTCACAGTAAAGTTAAGGAATAGGGACAAGCACAAAGGAAAATTCCACAGCAGGAACTTTTTTGTTCACGGCGCCAAGAAAAAGCCATGAAAGATGATACTATTAAGGTTGGAAAATAGGAATCTCATGTCACTGATGTTAGAACCTCGGAAATAATGTGTCAAAGATGTTGGAACATTTAGAATACAATCTTTTACTGTTTCAATGTCATCAACATGTTGTTCTCGCTATTTTCTAAGACAGGAGAATTTATTGAGTCAATTTGTCTTCAGCATGTTAAATGTACTATGTGTAGGAGGGCAAGCTAACCTTATTTATACAGTATTGCAAGGGAGAATGCTAACTCACTTTTGCACTCTTGAAAACTGTATTTCTTCTGACAGAAAATACCACACATTCAACACTCAGGCAGGTGTGAGAATACTGTTTCTTAAAAGAATGGCTTCAACAAAGAAGAAATATACTGGGGGTTAACCCTACCTGTGGTGTTGAAGATACACAGAAAAGTTTATTTGGCTCTTGTTACTTTGCTTAAACTGCTCTCACACCAGATGCTCATCCATCTCCCCTACACAAATTCTCTCTCAGAATGAGAGCCTAAGATATCTTTTCTTGCTGAGCTTGAAATATTGGTCCCCTTTCTCCTTCATGCATTGTTTTAATCTCAGCTCCACCTTTTTTACTTAATTTTGTGTTGCTCTTCATGATTTACAGGAAGAATTTTTTCTCTTTTCCTGCCTTTATGTTAATGTTACTCCTTTCCTGCAGGTGTTGATAGAGCAAATGAAAGTCAACCCTTTGCATTTTTCTTATCTTTAACCCTGGCCACTTCAAATCTTCAAACCTGATCAAATCCGATCCCAAGAGTCTCGATTCTCCAATCTGCTCCTTCTGACTGAGTTGGTTTTATGCCACTGTGGGGCACAACCTGTGCAGTACAATATCCCTCTCCACTGCTGCACATACTCAAATTCAAGGTGAAGTTGGGCTACTTCGTGTTAATTCCACATCTTGTGGCAGTATTCAAGAGACTCCACCTCTCTGAGGGTTGCTGCTGACTGAGGTGCTCTTCATGCAAGTGATCTTCATAGTCCTGAACTTCTATGGCTGTTCTTTTCATGTCCCTTCCCCACTTGGTAGCTGCCAAACATCTTTGGTATTTTCCCTGTTACTGTTCCTATATATCCCTTTCCTGTACTTACACACAACTGAGATTGTGACTGTGTGTATTCCTGTACCTACGTTCCCTGATATTTTCCGGCAATCTGTTTGAGATCAGCGGTTGTTTATTTGAAATTTCACCCTGGAAATCTAATTTAAATATACGCTCTTTACATTTTTAACTTTTGCCCTTTTCATTTTTTCCCTGCACAAATTTCCTTTCTCAAAGCAGATCTTTCCTCCAGTCTCATTTTTTCAACCCTTACTTTGTATGTTTTCTTAGCAACTTTGTGTTTTCTACACTTTAATTGGCTGTTGGTCAAACCCCAATATGTACATTTCAGCAGAGTAGTCATCCCATGTAATTAAAATACCTAACAGCCCTTTTACCCCCTAGCAGAGGTAGGTTTGGTAATATTTCTAGATGATTAATTAAACCTTAAGTGCCTTCCTGTATCTGAGAGGATGCCATATGTTTGACTTTCCCCCTTCAAGCAGAGGTGACGTAGCTGCTTTTGCTAATCATGTGAAAGGTGGTGTCATATGCAGAGAGAGGATAACAAGCAGGCTGAAGCCAAACTAGTCTAAAGGGTTCACAACTTGAGAGGCATGGTCTGACACCTCACTCCTTTTCGCCCCCACTCTGCCAAATATTTTTTCAAAACATGACTGGCTTCTTCTCTTGTTAAAATAGTGGTCCTTGCCATACTGTGTCTCATGTCATAGATACTACAATCTGTTCTCCTTTGGCTTTATAACAGCAACCTTACTTATTCAAGCTAAGCCACTCGAAGCCACAGTCCTTGGATGTCATCTCATAGCTCAGTCTCTCTCTCCCTCTCCACTTTAAATTGTTGTATTGACTTTTCACACTGAGCAGAAAGTCATCGGTTGCCTTTCAGCACTCAATGCCTGTCTGGTGACATTTCTGTCAGCTTGAACCCAGCAAATTCCCTGCTTCTACAAACTGGTATGGACCATCTTCTTTCCCTGCTCTCTTAAGCCAAACCCATGTGCCTGGAACATTGTGCTGGATATTGTGCCTTGCAGCCTCATTTATCAGTTGCACAGCAGTAATCTTCTCATTCTTCTGAATCTTGCCATTAATGACATTAAATGTCCAAAAGAAACAGTCTGGTCTTTAAATACCAAAACTATGCTGGTGCTTGATGGGGATGTACATCTCACTGCTCACTGTGGTGTCTCGGGGAAGAGCAATCTCTGACTGAAAATTTTGTCACGGTTGAGATTTTTGCGTGGTCACTTTTGCACACATGGATTCTTGACATCTAAAAATATCCTAACCTAAATAAGCCTCTTTTCCTCAGTAGAGCTAATTGTAATGTTTTTGGTCACTTAATTAACTAATGTTTGAAAAGTTTTATTAGTCTGGAACCCTTGCTGTCTGGAAAATTTGTTAAAAGCTGTTAATGACTTGTAGAGGTACTCTGGGAGAGATAGATGTGCCTGTGCACACTGAGAACATGATTGCATGAGTGAAAACCCTAGAAAGAAGCTTTTAATGTTTATAGACATGATATTAATCTGTTTTATTGTTGCACACAGTGTTTATCTCCCCTCACTTTCATTCCTGATAATGTTGGCTCACTTTCTTCTACTTCTATAGGTTGTAATGCATTCTTATACCAGCACTCAGGTTTTCATGGGTATAAGATTGCAGGTGGCATGAGATTTCCTTCTCTTGTCTTTTTTAGTTAAGATCATTGTAGCTTTCCTATTTCCTCTACGGGCCCCTCCAGGCCACCAANGTATCCTATGAACATATAAAATTATGTATGTAAATTGCTTTCAAGGAGTTCTACAAGGTTGTGGGTTTGAGGATATTGCAACTTAGCACAGGCAGTTGAAAAAACCGTTGTGTACCAGTGTGTATAGAGGGAGAAGCTGAATACTTCTTTTGTCAGTTGTATTGCTTTTCTTGAAAGAACAAAGACCTCTGATGGCAGAGGCCACATCTGTATCTGCATTTTGGACAGGGGCAAGCACTCAACAGTCATAGGTACACGGGCAGGCAAACTCACAAACAGGGGTGCTTTAATAACATCTCTAAACTCAGAACTTGAGGGTCTGTTGAGGTCCTCCAGGGCTGACACAGTATGAATAAATTTGGTAATAATGTTGGGAACTTTATAAAAGCAAGGCTAAACAACAAAAAATAAATAAAACCCCCAGACAGCCACCAAAACTCTCACTCAAGACCTGAAATTTGGATATTATTCCAACGACAAAGCAAAATGGGGAGAGCAGTACAACCAGAAGCTGTTGAAATAGGTCTGGAAGTTGGAAGAATCTCCACTTAGTTTCAATGATGCAAATCCTTTCAAAGGCAAGAGCTCACTGCGCTGCAACAGGTAAGATGTGAGTTTATTTCTCTAAAGTGGATGAAACGACAATGACATAAAAATATCGTTTTGCTATCTGATGGTGTTAGGGCTTTAGCTAAAGAGAGTCATGAAGAAAGCATGACTTGCTATGGGACACTGCAAAATGAGGTCTGTGCCCACCCTGTAACCTTCACGTTTTTGGATTTTACTGTGAATGTAAAGAATTACAGAGCTAGGTTTATCTAAATATGAGCAATAACAAGTGACGCACTTAAAATTCAGGGTAAAAGAAGAAAACAAGATGGAGTTGCAGTATCCCTGTAAGCTCCATGGAGCAGGCTCTGATTCTTTCTCAGCACTTGCACCATGCCCAGTCTAATAGAAGGACCCTAATTATGGATCTGGAGTGAGAGAATAGAAGATAAATTAATCTTCAAGAGACCCAAATCACAAAGCAATAGCATCTGAGAGGAAAATGTCATTAAACATGCTGCAAACATGCTAAAATTAAATCTACTAAGGGGATGCTTAGTCAGAAGATTTTACAAAGTTGGGTGCTTTGTGTACAAAATTCCTATTACATTCTGCATGTATACTAGGTAATGATTTCCAGCTTCCTAAATTTGCTATTTGTTTAATTTTTTCCTAATTAGTCTCCTTAATTTTGTTTCATTACTTCCCACGATGTGAAACGACATAAAAGAACATCTACAAAGTGAATAGTGCTTACCACTATCCAAAACAAATCCTGTTAATTCTAAACCCTAAACCTGTTAATTCTGCAACTGCTGAGGCATCTGTGCTGTAGCAAGGTCACCACAAAGGAAGATTCTCTGGTCTAGACTCAGTTCCACCTATAAGTGATTCTGGATGCCATGCACCTTTCACTGATGTTAATGATAAAACTCACAGTTTAGTGACTTTTTTTGAGCTATGCAATCTTATGCCTTGATTTACTTGGACTAAAAAGGAACTGAACGAAGAATAGAATAGAATAGAATAGAATAGAATAGAATAGAATAGAATAGAATAGAATAGAATAGAATAGANACTGAACCAAGAATAGAATAGAATAGAATAAACTTTTTTCCCCTGAAAAAAACAATTCTAGGGAGAGGATGAAAATAGGGAGTAAACAAACTACTGGAACAGTCAAAAATATATCTAAACAGGAGAGAAATTGAGAGATTTGAGTTGCTACACAAAGGATTTCTAAGAAATGCTTAGATGTGCCCTTAAACTTTGTCTTGTACCTAAAGTCCCTGCGAGGCAAACCTGAGTTCATATGTTTGATGCCTGGTTCTGGGGAGGTTCATGGATTCTCTGCTTTCCTGGAAAAGCCCTGACAAGAGAGATGATGATTTTTTGGAATAGATCTATCTTCAAATCCCCTTTCATATTTTTCCTTTTTCTCCAAAACTGTCCTAACCATTAAACTACACAAGGCCACATAATAACCTCGACTTTATTTTAACAACTTTCCTTATGAATCTGGCCACTTCTTTCCAAATCTTCATTCTTTGGAAATAAAACACTTCAGGTCAAACAGAATGTTTCCTTTCACTTGAAAAGGAATGTTTTTCCTTTCCTTAAAGCTAAAAGTGTAGCTGTGGGTCATACTGAAACCAAATGTATATTAGATACAGCTACCAAAATCATTTATTAACACAGCTCTATGGCAGGGTGTTTTTCATGGCAAATTAACAACTGTAGTGTGCCTTAGGACCTCTGGATGAAAGGGATTGTAGAACTGGAAGGGATCATTAGGTATATTTAATTTGCCTTTAGTAACATGATGGAGGAAATAATCAGTGTATTAAACATACATGAAATATTTTTGGAATGTGTATTCTGTTGGAAAGGAATGAATAGTTCATGTTATTAGCTGGAAAATGAAGTATATATAATCCACTGTGTGTGGTTGTCATCAAAGCCCTACTAGGAATGCAAGACTAAATGTGCTATTTTTACCTTCTTTTTCTTTCCTGCTTTGTTTGTGGCTTTGGCAGAACAAAAAAGGACCTGGATAAAATGAGAGAGATTGTTTTGCATTTACCATGATTGCGTTTGAGGTGCTGTCTCCAGCATGAAGGCACAATAGGCTTTTCATTTATTATTTGCATTAGAGTAGGGCATGGAAGTCTAGGCTGATATCAAAACTCCTTCTCTAGGCACTCTGTGCTCATGGGGAGGAGCAGTCTCTGCATCTGAAGAGTTTATGATGAAACAGTTATGGCAAATGCTGAGGGGTGAGCAGAGCCACAGAGAAACCCTGTGTTCACCCTGTACCTGGAGCACCACGCCAGTGCTTGGTGTCTGCTCTGCTGCCTCCCCTGAGCCTTAATGGATGTGGATCCTTATTGGATTAGTGTGATATGTGAGTCACTAGAAAGAGCACACATACGTGCCTGCGCTATTTTAACTTTGTTGTGACAGAAATTTAAAAATAAATATATTCCTTTCACCTCCCAAGTCTGACCTGGCAAGAACATTCATTTTAAAAAGCTGGCACTAATGCCATACAAGATATTAATCAGCCTTAAATCCATACCCTTTGTAAGAGAAAATGGGATGGTACATGCCTAGTCTTATTTTATTTCAGTATTTTAACAACAGATGCAATGCTGCCTTTGTTATTATCCTTTATTCCTCAGACAGTGTTCCCCCTCCTAATTATTACTTGTCGTCTTCAGTAAGATTGAGAAATGGCATTTTTCTGAGTTCAGGTAAATATCAAAGCAATCTTACTTGTAATGACAGAGCTGCTTTCACTGGGGAGTGAAGTGTAATGAACTAAAAAAGGAATTTAATATGCTTTCCAAATTAAATAATGTATTAATTTCTGCTGAACAGAGGTCCCCAGCCCCCTTGAAAACATCAGGTCTTGTATAAATACCTGCAGAGTTTGAGGGTGGTTTAGCAATCAGTAGCCAAGAAGCAAAAGGTGAATCAGGGCCGCTTCCTCCAGCTTCAAGTTGGCCGTCACACCCATGTGTGGGCTTTGCCGAGGGCACCCTGTGGGGACTCAGGGGACACTGGACTGTGTCCTTTGCCTCTTCCTTGATTTTGCCCCTTCCCCACTGGCAGTGGAGCACGTTCCTGACCTCATTCCCACTGTGTGAGCCCCAGGTTGGTTCTCTTGCCATCCATCACAACGTGCAGCATTTTCCTTGCCCTCTCTTGCTGGAATCCGGATTATACCCCCCCTCAAAAATGGCCGGGTTTCAGCTTTTGTGATTGCACAGAACTGTTTGAATACAGAAATTCTAAAGGTTTGAAAATCAAAGGCAAGTTAAAAAACAGGCGATTTCTCTTTAATATTTCCTTTAGGCAGATACTTTTTTGTTTTAGGTACGTGTTTATTTAAAAGGAATAGGAGAAGATAAGAAAACCATTCACCTCAGTAGGTTTAACCTCTTGGAGAATTCTTTAGTAGGATTGTACTGAAAAAGGAGTGCATTGAATGATTTTTTTTTTTCTGGCAGCATTTTTTTTTCTCTCTGAAACATAATTTTTTATTTCAGAAAGGGAACAGAAAAAAAATCCCAAACAATTTTAGGTAGAATTTAGTGATTAGTCTGTGTAGCATGGCTTAAGGTCATTTAAATCAGCGTTACTGAGAACAAGTGTGGGCACAGAAACCTGTATTCCACCACTCTCTACAGAATAACCATAATTAAGGCATTCTTATCTAGGTAGAGAGAAATAGACTCTCAAATCTGTTACGAAATAAAGGAATGGTCCCTGAAACTGAGAAATTTCCAGGCTATTGCAGATACAGCAGAACTGACAGAGCTGGCCAGAAATTTGCCATTTAAGAACTACTAAAGAAAAAAAAAAATCTCATTTTGTTCATTAAACTCAAATCTATTTCATTTAAATCAATACTTAATGAGTGACATCATCTTTTTCACTCTGGGAAAAAAAAGCAGGGATCTGCTTCACAGGCTTAATTTTTCAGCTGTTCCATTTTTCTGTATATTACTCCAATTATTTCAAAACAAGCCAGTAGTACTCATGGATATACTTTATTTTTTAGACCGAAGTGACAATATCTTTTTTTTTTTCATTAAAACACAAACGAGATTGTGTTCAATCAGAACTCAGAAACATCATTATTTTCAAAGCAAAAGATTAAGTTCTCCTGCACCATGGAGACGACTCAGGGAGCGCTCACGTTCACGCGTTCTTCCTAATACCTGGAATCAAAGTCAAAAATAAGAAAAACATGTTTAAAAAATCATGTTTTTTAAGACATTTCCCCCTCAAAACTTTTTTTTCTCTCTCTCTTTTTTTTTTTTTTTTTTTTTTTAACAGGTCCTCAAAAGCATTTCGCCTGGAGAGGGGTATTGGGAAGGCATTTGCCGTGAGGTGCTGACCTTTAGTTTCCCTTTTTACTCTGCTTTTTCTCTGGTTTTTCCCCGTTTTCCCGCGGTCCCGGCCCCATCCTGCGGCGGCTCCGGATGAGGCCCGGGCGGGGCGGTGGCGCCCCCTCGTGGCACGCGGCGGGAGCGGCCGCGCCCGCTAGGTGTCGCCCTGCCCGGGCCCTTCCCCTCAGGGCAAAGGCCTCAAGTGGTGCCCGCAGAGCACGGGTTTGGCTCAATTTCCCACTGCGGGGGGAAATTCTCCACCGGAAGGGTAGCGAAGCTTTGGGACAGGCTGTCCAGGGAAGGGGTTTGATTCGCCAGCCCTCACAGTGTTCCAGAAATGTGTAGATGTGGTGCTTAGCGTGCGGGAAAAGTCACGCCGCCGGGGGTTTATGTCCGAAAGGGAGACACAGGAGTCCTGTAATTGTATGTGAATAAAGGGAGAGACCATGCGGCATTTCTCATGGGGTCTCTCAAATTGTCGGGGGTTGCAGCCCCCTTTTTATCCTAACTTCCCAGACACATCTCCCTCTTCCTTTCCCCGTCGGCTGAGGTACTCGGAAAGTACAGATTTCCCGAATCACCTACTCTCTGCTTCCCTCTAATATGCATCCCCCCCCCCTTTTTTTTTTTCTTTTATGACAAAACACTATTCATAATTCTATTCAGTCTTTGTTCTTTTTCTCTAAGTTCAGGAATTTTACTCAGCCTTGGCTGAGCAGCAGTCTGTGTCAATTAGCAACATTTTCTAGAACGGATAGTTTCTTCCATTGCTTCCCTATCTATTAGTTCCTGGCCCCATCTACAAGCACATTCTCATGGTCTATTTGTAAAGACACATTCATCTTACTCATTTCGTTAGGGACATGGTTTAGTGGTGGGGCTGTCAGTGCAAGGTTAATGGTTGGATTCAAGGACCTTGTAAGTCTTTTCCAACCTGAATGATTCTGTGACCAGTCACCAGCAGACAACCAGAACTGCCGTGTTTCTCGCAGCTCTGCTGTCCATCTTCTCCTGGCTTGGGAGGGGTTCCCAGCCCTGCAGGGAGAACCTTGCTGAGCTGAACTCCCTGCCTGGTGCTTTCCTGAAGTTTCCTCCACGGGACAGTTGTGCTCATCCTGCTCCAAACCACCTGATTGCTCAAGTGCCCCTTAGATAAAATCTGGTGGGGCCAAGAAGGTCCCCAAGTAAATCACACCTGTAGGTGAAGTAAGAAGCTGAGTTGTTTCCCTCACAAAAGATATGGAAGGGGATAAATGAATTGTATGACACACAGGCTACAGCCCAAACATGTTTCTCCCTTTTTCTTTCAGGCTGGCTGACAAATCTGCCTGCTTCAGATATTTTCCCACAGATGTGTGGTCAGATGTTTGCCTAAACTATGGGTTCTGTGCTCAGCTGTTACAGCTGTGGTCCAACAGATTGTCCTACATGGGAATGTGACCTTGTGAAAAGAAGTCCTGTAAGAGCTTGTCTTGTTTCCAAAGAAAGGAAATACATGAATCCTTTGTCTGTTTGAACTCTTCAGGTGACTGTATTGTAGCTGGGAGAGTGAAGTGGATTACGACACTGCTCATATCCTCAGCCCTGGAAACCTTAAATGTGCACTAAAGTATTTCTGCTAAAGACCACACCATACACATGTGTAGTAGTTCATCTCTACACTTGACAGAGTTCTTGATCCTTATGGCCCTTGTTTTTAATAGTTGTGTGAAAATGCTAAGCAGAGTCTGACCTGAGGCTGAAGAAACACCTGTGTCCAGGCAGTACTCAGGTGATAAGTAGGTAGGTGGACAAATAAAAACACAAATTGCTCACTAAATCTATCGATCAGTCATTGGATGGCATCTTCCAGGTCATTCATTAATCACTGGTGTGGCCTCAGAAGTGATGCATTAAAAGGCAAATACTTTATGGATTTTAAGGTTTTGAGACAGTGTTTGAGGCTCTTGGGGGCAAAAAAAGAGACAGAAACATTTGACTCATTAAAAACAGTCATATTCTTTTATTTGACAAAGAGGCCAGAATTCCTGCTTTTGTAAATCTTTCCCATTCTTTTTGCTTACCCACATAAAAAAGGGCATAAACAACAGAAAGCACCAAACCCATTTTTCTCCATAACTTGTATTTTCCCTTGCAAAAGGGAATTGCCTGCTTTGTTTTACTTGCAAGGTGTTCCATCGATTTTTTAAATGGAGAATGGATGAGAAGTAACTAAATGAGAGGGTTTCTTTCTCCTTACTTACAATGTCCTTTTTATTCCATGGAAGAAGATGGTTACAGAACATTTCTTCCCACACACTCTTATTTCGAGTTCTGTGCCCTTTTCTTTGAGAAGAAGGGGTTTAGAGATCACAGAACTGAAAAAATCCCTCCAAAAATCCCTTTTCCCCCCCCCAATATTTCTTCCTGTGAGAAAGACAGATGCAAGACAGCAAATAACAGAAGTGTTTTCTTTTAAAGGTGGAACTAGGAATTAAAGTACTGCTTTTCTTGGAGTTACAAATAACTTTCCCTTTCCCTGACGTGCCTGCTGGGGATTTTTTAAGTTGATTCACTTTTTTAGTGAAAATCTGAAAACTGAAATTTTCTCTCAGAATTTCAACAGAGGCAGAAAAAAAATGTGAGAAATTTGGCAGGAACAAAAATCCTGCCAACCAGCTTCCATAGTTATATGAAGTGGAAAATGGAGCCATTTCTGGTGCTGTTGTTTGTTGCTCAACTGACATCTGGTCTGCATGAGAAAATTCACATTATTGGCATGTAGGGTGCACATCAGGTGAGATCCCGTGTCCTTCTTGCCCTTTCTGCAGTTAGGAACTCAATGGGGCTGTGGGTTCTAGGTGAAGCCTGTGTTCCAGGATGTCCGTGGCAGCCCTAGCCACAAGGCCATCATAGACAGAACAAGTGGCTCCCTGTGAGGATGCACCACCTTCACAGGAATGGAAAAGGCATCAGGGAAGGGGAGAAGCAAAGCAGGAATTAATGTCTGCACATCAATGCGGTCAGAAACATGACAGTTATGTACAGATTGAGGCTCTTTGTGCCAAAAACCCAATCTTTTTAGGAGTTGATAATTTTTCAGCCTGCAGCAACATTTAATGCTAATAAAACAAAAATGCTGTGATTATTTGAAGATTAAACTATTTCTGCAGGTGAATTGCTCAGGTATCTCCTCAAGCAGTTTCCAAGCTCAGTGATGTCCTGCTCTGTGTTATTTCTCTATGGACAAGAAATTATTGCTGGGAATACCCATTCTTAATGATATATCATTAACTGTTGGCAGAACATATGCTGTGGGTTTCTGCAGTTTTGGTGGCTTCATCAAGATCTTTTGGAGGGCTTGAGTGTGAGGCAATAATCTCGCAGTCTGTGCTGGCCTGAGCCTGGAGAGCAGACTGTCCACTTTGTAGAGGACAAATTACATAAATCCCCATTGAACCTGCATTCTTGTGGACTCAGCTTATCATGATTCTTGGAAAAGTGCCTCAGAGCTAAAACAGTCAGTGGTATCTTGCCCTGGGTACATTTAGTGAGCTGTACACCCAGTCCGTGCTCGTGCACTTGTTATTAATCCTGTATCCTTCCAAGCACATAAATCAAGAAGCTCTCCTGAGTTTCCTCTATAATCTCTAGAGGAAGGTTTTTCCCACCTCCTCACCCTCGAATGTAATTCAATTCTTAAGTAAGGAGCAGTGCATCTCCAGGGGATGGTTTAGCTCACTCAGGTGGCTCGGAGGAGATGGAATCTGATCACTATTTCTTCTTTAATAGAAATGCCAGGTGCTCCATTGCACCTGGGTCACACAGCAGCAAGTGCCAGCTGCCGAAGAAATTTGGGAAGTAGAAATATGAGATGAGGAACAGCAAAGATCTGACCAGGCCTTTCAGTGCTGGAGAAGTGTAGGCAGGGCAATGCTGACCCTGACATAACCTTATTCTGGCAGGCAGTGCTTGCTGAGTCAGCACTGGCTCGGATCTCCTCTAGTGCTGGCCAAGGAGTGCCACTGCTTCCCCATCTTCTCCCTGCACAGTCCCCTGTGCTGCCTCCCTCCCTCCAAGAGGCTTGTCCAGAAGCCCGTGGGTTGCTACTGTCTTCTGTAAAATGAGTATTGTTTTCCTCCTTCAGTGAAGGGTCAGAGTTATTTATCTCCACGGTTTTTCCTCACAAGTGGCACAGAATGGAAGCATACATTGTTGTGCTCCGCAGGGGTGAGGGTGACCCAAAGTGGAAGCTCCATTTACAGAGCAATTGAACCCACTGGCAGCACTTGTGCCAGTTTTCTTCTTCTCTACCTGCACTAAAGAGAGAGTAGGTTTGGGGCTAAAACCGTAGAAAATTAATTTTTTTTTCTCTTAAGCTTTATATAGGAGTAGTGGGAATGTGTAGCAGGATGTGGTTCTTTGACCACTCAAAGCACAGCCTTGGCCACTAGACCAGCAGCAGAGACAGCCCTCGGGGCCTGTGCAGCACCCACAGAACCTTCATGGCCATGCCCCCACCCACGTCCTTCAGCAGCACCCATCTGTTTAGCTCCTGTGCAGTGTTTGTGCTTTTAAACCCAGCAGATAATTAGAAATACTCTTGCAAATTGGTTTGAACTAAAAATGCTGTTGCAGTCGATTCTGGTTTCAAAAGGAATTCTAGGTAAAGCATCCCAGCGTCCACAAGGAGGCAGCAGAATACACGTCAATTTGTTTGCCACTTTAAACTTGCTGATCTTTTTTTTCTTTTAAAGAACTCTTTGACCCAGTAGATATATATATTGTTTGGATTAAGAGGTTTTAAGAATTTGAAGTTCAGATGAAAATTCGTTTTTGCTTGCCAAGATCAACCTTGCCAAGATCAACATTCCCCTTATTTCCCTCTGAGCTGCCACCAAAATGATTTACAAGTTATATAAGAGCCAATTTTGAAAGAAATATGCTTTTAATTAGAAACTAAACATCACGGTGACTCTTTTGAGACAGTGTAGTTACAGTTCTGTCAGTATTTCCATTATTTTCAGGGATTTATCACCTCAGGAGAAGAAAGCACTCTACTCCACTGAAACTTGGAATTTTAGTCCTCAATACTAAAAATATAAAATAAGTAGAAAATAATACAATAAAGTCCAGCATTTCCAAACCAGGCAATCAAATATGATGGAGCAGACACCCACCTCACCCCCCAAATTATGTTATTGGCTTAAAAAATGTGAAAGTTTTAAAATAATAAATATAGGGGATTTGTTTGTCTTCTGTCTTGTGAGACTTTGTGATTTGTATTTTCAATATCTTTCTTTGCAACCATAGGGGCTAAAAACTTTTTGCTTTTCCCCCTTTTTCTTAATGGAAGTTGAGATTTTTTGCATGCTCGCATGACTCTGGAAAGCTGAATTTTAGAAAAAAGTTTCAAACATAAAAACTTTGTATTTTTGCTAAATTCAACTACACATAACTTTTCTGAAATGCCTGTATGCTTAGAGTGGCTTCCTAGGAAAGGGAATCAAAAATGCTTTAAATAAAGCAGAATGGACAAGCCAGGAATATTTAAATTATGTATTTGCTTCAGTCGTAAGTGGCTGAATTTAAATGTACCCTTCAGAGAGAAGACAGATTTTCACTTTGACTGGTTTTGGGAGTTTTTTGAATGCAAGCAAATTCATCATTTCTAACTGTTAGCTTTATCTACAGCAGGGGTATCTCATTGCTCGGGGCAGCACACATTTCTTTCATACTGTCCTGAAATAGACATGAGTCTGCCTCTAAATTTCACTTCACAGGAGACATCCCAAATAAGCTTTCTCAGCTCCTTTGTTCCATGTATTTGCAAAAATACCCCTCTCATGAGGAGTCTATTAATTGATCCAGGGTGGCAAATCCTGTGTTCCTGGTGAGATGGGGTTTTAGACTATTCTCACAGGTTCACTGACTTGACATCTTTTTCAGCTATCTCCAGGAGACTGGATCTTGCTCTCTTCAGGGTCATTTCTTTACAGCACCATGCAAGATTGGCATTGTGCAACCCCTGTCTATTTGAGAAAAAGGAAGAGGAGTATTTCATATTTTTCTCTCCCTCAAAATTCTGTTGAAAGTAAAATCCTTAAAAATTCTAGTGCATTTTTATCACATGTAGATATTTTCTGTATATGCTTTTCAACACTACAATTCTTGTTCCACCCAAACAATGGGTTCCATTAAGAAAAAAATCTGGTGAAACAGGTAACAGGTAGAGAGAGGTAGAGATAAAGAGATAACAGCCCTGCAACAAACACACAAGTCAGGGAAAGCAACAAAGGGTGCCTTACATAGGTCATAACCTTGGTCATAACCAAGGGAGGCTGTGAACTTGTAACGTCGAGGTGAAAAGCTCCAGAACTGATACAAGAGTTGTGAGCTGTGTAGTCCCTTTGAACCACAGCTATGGGTAGAAGGTGAATGACACAATTTGAAGAACTGGCAGCGTAAGGCTCTGGTGAGGCACTGGGTTCCCTCTCCAGCTCTAACATTGCTCTTGTTGCTTTGGAGGTGCTTCATTCCCAGTGTGAGCTGTTACCCTGAGCCGAAGGGCAGGGTTACATGGCCCAGTGGGAGATGGATGGTGTGGCATTAGGGAAGAGCCCAAGGAGAGCTCCAGCTCCATGGTCAATGAGAAACAGGAATTGAAAGGTTGGGCGCAGCCTAGGAGTAGTTAGGAAAATACCCCAGGACACGCTTCATGTGTACAGCTGGAAGAAGCCACCAAAATATCAGTCCTGGTCCATGACCCTGGGAGTGCCTCAGGTCCCAGACCCTGGTGGGGCCTGTCAGTCCCTAGGGAGAGAGAGGACAATCCTCAGCCTCTGCCCAGAGGCATGGATGAGACTGTGACACTGTGATCTAAGTGGAAGAAGAGCTGCTGGGCATGGAGGGTGTGAGTCTTTCTGAGCCTTTGGTTCCTCCTCTGTGTAACTGATGATCTTTATTTTGCGGGATTGCTGGGAGGGCGAATGCATTAGTCACTGTTCCGGTGAACTACAGGGATGGCTCTTCTCAGATAATTTATTACCAGTCTTTCCTTCTTTGTTGCTCTTTTCTCCAGCATCTGGAATTGGTATCATTGTGGCAAGTCCTCCTGATATTCACAATTATATTTAAAATAATCATGTTATGATTAAAGGGCAAATGTGCATCAGAGCCTGAATTCAGGTAGGGCCACTGAAACATAGGACCACTCTGTTTCAGCAGTGATGGGGAGCCAAGAACCTGACAATAGGGCATCAATGAAGATTTTTGTGATGTTTTCTGTTAAATAGATTCAAAGGCTCTGATTCAGGCTCAAGAAATTCATCTGCCTTTAAAATTAGCTGATCTATTTTTCACATCATAGCTGCAGTGTTTCTGTTCTCTGCCTTCCCTTTCACTTCATATGTAACCACATTTTGGTGGTAGATGAAGTGATTCCTATATATAGCATGCAAAACACTTTGTGATCCTTCCAGGGAATAAGTCCCAGATATATCAGATATTTATTTAGCACAGCACTTTTTAGTAGGATCACGGTCAGGAGCACAGCCTTGGAGCACTTTCTGGCTTCAGGCTCAAAGCTGAACCTACTGGATGTGGCTTGACCAGAATGCTTGAATAGTAGACATGCTGAGAAGAAAAAAACAATTTTGTCTGCATCTTTGTTGCAGCAATGAGCTCCTCACCCTGGATTAATTGCAGTTTCCAAGGAGGCTGACAGCTCTGCCCATTTCCATAGGAAAGGAAATACCAAAGAGTACGCTCAAAGGAGGCCCTTTCCAGGAATTTAGGATTTGCTATACCTATCAGGTCAGATATCCTGTTCCTAGCAGCTGTCAGGACATGATGCTTCAAAGGAAGTTGGATGAGTTTATGTAGCCAAAGCATGACTAACTAAAGAGGGAGAGAACTGAGGTAAGCAACTCTCTGCGGTGCTGGACTCAGCTTTCTGCCCGTAGGAGGAGATCTGATTACCCCTGGCTTAGTAAGTTGTACAGCAATCATATTCAGGCTTCTACAGCTTTGCCAGGTCATTACATTGTCCCTTTCAATTACCTGTTCAGCATCTGCTATGTTTCCCTGAAGGTTTTACAACCAAAATAGGGTACAGCTCAATGGGGAGACACCATGTACCAGTTATGTGATTATTCTGCAATGTATTCTCTGCTGGGTCCTGATTTTTGAAACAGATGGGGAGTGGGCAGAGAGCTGAAAGCCTTAGGACCACTCAGCTTCAGCTGCTTTCCTGCCCACCAAATTACAAGGTCAGGCCTTCCTCAACACTTCTGAAAAGTGCCATATGCTAGAGATGCCACCAGTCCTTTCAAGTGTCTACTGACTTCAGAAGCCACACATCTTAAATTACCCTTCACCAAGTATGCTACTGAGGCTTCACAACACCAAGGATTTTATTCCATGTATCCTTTCAATGTGCCTCATCTTTTGAAAGCTTACAGCATTAACTAAATTTGTCATCCAGAGCAAATTTAGTTAGGGTTTTCTAAATTATCTGAAAATTAAGAATTTGCTTACTTCTCATCTGCCTTCCCCTCCTCCTTGGAAATCATAAGTCATGTGTTGTTGTGCCCTAGTGCTGCTTCCTTGCTTCCAGGAATGGGTTGACTTGAAAGTAGGTTGGTAATTTAGTCACACTTATCTTTCAGTATATCTACAGAAAAGTGTCTCTTGAAAATGTTTAGTAAGAAATAAAATCGAGAAACAGTAATTTATTACATACCTTCCTAAACTTGTATATGTTTTTTCTGAAGTGTTAGGTACAGTAGAAGGAGAATATTTATTTGAAATTTTGTTGTGGAAAGGTAGGAAATTAAAGAGTCTCTATTATGCCAAATAATTCCATTTTTAAATGGAACGTTCCTTCTCTAAATCTCTTGAGATATCATACATATCCTCTAGCATAGGAAAATCAATAGATAAAAAGGTTCCAGTTCAGTTTCCCCTGGATGTGATCAAGTACATTCAAATATTGAATGATAAATAGGCTAATTTACACATCTGCCAAACTGCCATTAGCATTTTACTAACTCCCTGCAGTGTCATGAGGTTTAATTAATGGTTGTAAAGCCCTCCTCTGAATGAAAGGTATGACTTTTTACATTTGAGATTATGTAGATCCATACGTTTCTGCTGTATTTGTAACAGCTGTCTAGAAGACTAATGGCTTTGCAGATTTACTGCTGTGCTCTGCTGCTTTCTGCTAGCCTGCACTTTTTGCAAGTTTGGTACTGGTGGTAACTTTCAGAGATTGAGACCAGTCCTAAATTTGTTTTCAGCTGAAAGACATCTCTGAATTGTTCAAGGCAATTTCCTTGCATTCTAATACCTGTAACTTACACTGTGTCAAATTAATACGAAGTGCACCACATTATTCACAAGAAAGGTGTTTTCAAGCAGCTGTGGAAAAAATATCAACTTATGTAGCCTCAATGAGACAACCCAGTGAAGAAGTGACACCTAGTCTGACTGCAGCATCATTAAGTTGGCTGCAGGAGCAAGGTTACATGCACTGGTATTTCTACAAATAGTTTTAGGAAGAAGACAGGTAAAGTGACAATTCAAAATATTTGTGAAGTTCTTATCTGAAGGCTCTTTCTCAATTTCTACTTTTAGCTCAATGTGGTCTTGCATGTTGCCCCCTTGAGACTGCCCAGAGTGTTCCAGTGAGATCACCGCTCCTAACTAAAGATCATGATGGGATCATCTTACTGAGGTACAAAGGATTTTTTTTTTTAACTCTTTATCATCTGTTCTACTCTGTCAATGTGTCTCCTGCTAATTTGGTATAACAACTGTCCTTTTTTGGGTGGTGGGAAAGAAACTGATGAGAGTGAATGCATGGCCTTAACTTGAGCAGCAAAAATCCACAGCCCGATCAATCCCTCACTGATTTTGGCCTTTGCCTTTTTGGAGTGCTCCACATCCCTCAGTATTGTTGACTTGGTCCAAAAACAGTATCAGTTTTTCCTATCATTGGTTTGAAAACTAAAGAGAGACAGGTAGAGAATGTGGTTGCTAGTGTCCTATCCCCAACTCTCCTGGAGCCATTTTGTCCTGTCTGAAACCAGGAAGACTCCACAGCTCTGCAGCTGAGCTCCAGATAATCCACTGCAATGCTCCCTGCCTTTTGCCAAATGGACTCAGTGGTCTCCTGAGGCTGACACAGCTGTCAAATCTTGACAGAATGAGTAACAACCAGGTAGGTTTTGTTTAGTATTATCCCATAATTCTATCAGATATATCAATATTAGATACAGATCAAGGCAGGGTATCCCGGATCTATGCAACTAACGAGTGAATTATTTTACTTACAGAAAGATGTGGCTTTTGGCCACATCAAGTAGAACAATTAACCCAAAGTGGCATTATACATTCTTTATTGTTCTGTTGATCCTAAATATTGGGGACTGCCAACAACAGCAATCTCTGCCTTAATTATTTTTATTTGTATTGGCAGCATAAAGATCAGGACTATAGAAGCACATATGTCTAAAGTGTTTGGGTTTTTTCCTTGCCTTTACTTAGGATAACCAATTTAGATTCAATTGTGTTTAGAACCCAGCAATTCTCTGGCATGTATAACCAGAAGTAATCTTGAATCAGTTCAGAGGGTGGCATGTATTTTAATAATTCCTCTATTCCCTAAGACAAGCATGGTGTTTGAGAAGTACATTTTAACCAGCACCTCTTGTCTGGAGAGCAAGAAATCGGTCTTGCAAATAATTATCACCTCTCCATCAGTATTGGAGCAGGAAGCAATGCTGTACCAGTGCTAGTGAAGGACTGAAAAGTATAAAATGGTCTTTGGAGCTTTAATTACTGAGCAATTACCCCACAGCAGGTCAGCAACAAACTGCAATCACCATCATTCTATTACTCTGGTTTTGTTTCATTGTCCTGTGAGAATTATGACAAAAAACTCTGTACAAACCTTATGTGTGACTGCAAAAACCATTCCAAAAGAGAGAAAAATCTCAATATTGGTGACTTTGATGAATGTATCTCAAAAAGTAGTGAGTGATGCCTCCACCTCTCCCTTCTTCCAGGGCTTAATTTTGTTCACAAATTCTCTACCTCCTTCTTTGCCGTAGTGCAGTGGAACCAGGAATGGAGATTGTGGTCAGTTGATCTCTCATTGTTTCTGCTGCTCCTTCCTTCTCAGGGGAAGGGCTCCTCACACTCTTCCCCTGCTCCAGTGTGGGGTAGCTCCACAGGAGACAGTATTCCAGGAACTTCTCCAACATGAATCCCTCTCTCAGGCTGCAGTTCCTCACAAACTGCTCTGGTGTGGGTCTTTTCCAGGGGGTCAGCCCTTCAGGAACAACCTGCTCCAGCGTGGGTTCCCCACAGGGTCACGAGTCCTGTCAGCAAACCTGTTCCAACCTGGGCTCCTCTCCACAGATTCTGCCAGGACTCTGCTCCAGCACGGGCTTCCCTTGGAGTCACAGCCTCCTTCAGGCATCCCCCTGCTCCAGCGTGGGTTCCTCCAGTGGCTGCAGATGGATCTCTGCACCCCTGTGCCCTCCAGGGGCTGCAGGGGCTCAGCTGCCTCTGCATGGGCTGCACCATGGAATCTCAGGGGAATCTCAGCTCTGGAGCTTGGAGCAGATCCTGCCTCCCCTTCTGCCCTGCCTTGGGTGTCTGCAGAGCTGTTCCTCTCACATGTTCTCACCCCACTCTTCTCTGCACCCAATTACAGCTGTGCAAGAATTTTTTGTTCTTAAAACCAAATCCTAAGGTGTCACCACCATCTCTGCTGGGCTCAGCCTTTACCAATGGCAGGTCTGTCTTGGAGCCAGCTGGAATTGGCTCTGCAGGACATGGGGGAAGCTTCTGGGAGCTCCTCACAGAAGCCACTCCTGTAGCCCCCCTCCACTACCAAAACCTGGCCACACAGACCAAAATCAGGAAGGGACATGTGCTGCAACCATGCAGTGTCCTGTATCACCACCGCAGGAAAGAGCTGAGATTCAGCCTTGGTGGCCTGGGTCAGACTTGTGAAAACAATCCATTTGTACAACTGCACTGGAGGAGAATGGAAGAGGGAAAATAACTGTAGACATTTTAAAGCAGAGAATGAAAGATTGACTTAATAAACAGAATTGTGCCATAATATTGTAATATATCCAGAGAGTCTCTATGCCTCCTTTGTGTTACCACCCACAAAGTTTGTTTGTAGCTGTGTGGCACAATCTGCAGACCAATTGAAGGATGTGTCATACCACTGAAATCTGTTGTTTCATGACTTGAAATCGCATCTTTTGTTTGACATTAGACCACTCTGTAGTTCCTGAATTATTTTCTGTTGACATTTCAAGAACTGGATGGTGATTCTAAGTAAAAGTGAATTCATCCATCCTCTGTCAGGAGCACTTCACTTTTAGGCAAATGAAATAGTATTATTCCTTGTCATCTTTGTACTTTAACCAATTATTCTTTAGTCTTTATTCAATATATTCCTTTTACCTGAAATTCCAAATAGCTCTGATAAAAAACCTACACTTTACAGGTTTGATACTTTCTTTACTAACCTTGACTTGCCTTTCAATTTCACTGATGAAGTAAGAGACCAATTTGCAAGCAAATGGCTCAGGAAACAAATGCATGAGCATTACATCACACAAAACCAGTCCAGTTCTTCTGTGCAGCCCCTGTTTTGTACAACATTATCTGACTGTATTGGGATGTCAGCTCATGGACAAGCTGCAGTGCACTGACAGTTCCTGGAACAGGTGAGAGAGGAGAGTCCCACTTGGCTTTGTGCTTGTGTTAGGTGCTAAGCTCTTGAGGTTTCTTGGCTGTGGACCTTTCTTGCTGTTTGTGAGATTTTGGCAGGCAGTGGCTGTTGAACAAGACGTGTGTCACTGCCATTCAGTGTCCAGTCAGAGGATGCATTCCATCAGCCCCAACATGAGGTTGAGTTACCCCACTGGTTCAGGGAGACAAATAAGGTCATAAATCGTGGTTTGATGGTTTAGTGTTGGGTTATGGCTCAGCCCTGCAGCCAGCATGGGGAGCTGCAGTGTGTTCTCAGTGACATGCACCCAGGGGCCATCTGCTTCTGTGCTGATGTGATTTATAATGGAGCTAACAAGCTTCCATTATGGACAGACGTGTCACAATGTGTCCATAGCAGTCCGTCTGAAAACAACAAAACCCACTGTGAAGTTTTTTGTTGTGGTTTAAGTCAGTAGGCAGATAAACACCACACAGCTGTTCCCTCATTCCCCCCGCAATGGGATGGGGGAGAAAATCAGAAAAGATGCAAATTCATGGGTTGCCCTAAAGACAGGTTAATAGGACAGAAAAGGAAGGGAAAATAATAATGAAGATAAAAGAATACGCAAAACAAGTGATGCACAGTGGAAATGCTCACTACCTGCTGACTGATGCCCAGCCAGTCCCTGAGCAGCAGGTTCCCACCCTCAGCCAGCTCCCCCAGTTTTATTGTTCAGCTTGGGGTCATATGGTCTGGAATATTCCTGCGGCCAGTTGGGGTCAGCTGTCCTGGCTGTGTCCCCTCCCAGCTTCTTGTGCAACCCCAGCCTCGCTTGCTGGCAGGGCAGCAGGAGAAGGTGAAAAATCCTAGACTCGGTGTAAGTCCTGTTCAGCAACAACTAAAACATCAGTGTGTTACCAACATTATTCTCATCCTAAATTCAAAACACAGCACTATAGCAGCAACTAAGAAGAAAATTATGTCTATCCCAGCCAAAACCAGAGCATTTTAAAGTGTGCTTTTGAAATAGTGCAAAGTACAGTAGGAGCCCACGGTAGAGTCTCTTGAGAGGCAGAGTCTGGACCAATCCCTGCATTCAAATGTCACTAGTCAATTCTCATGTCCCATTTAGGTTAAAATATTTCATGTTCTTGGTTTTGAGACAAAAAGTTTAGACAGACACTGAATATCTCATTCAATAATGTGTTAGTGGGTTAATTATACAAAGAGAGCAATTTTATTTTACTGGCACCAAAAATTTCAGCAAATGTCAAGCAAGTTGCAAATGAGGCAATTCCAGACTGGACTTTTACTGAATTAAATGGATTATTTCCTTGGTGCCTTCAAAGTCTTCAGATATGTCTGGAATCTCTTGCCCGTTTCTCTAAGTCTGCTGAGCCAGATTAATAAAATGGCCCATTTTCCATAATATTGTCCTGGGTTTTTCTCATCACTCCCCTGATTATTATAAATTGCATGGTATGATATTTCAGAAGATTAATATTCCATCTGCCCTGCACACTGCCAGGGGATCAAAACACTTGGCTGCTCCAACTCAGACTTAATCTGCATGACAGGCTAACCCCTGTAAACACCCAAGTTGTTCACGGTGGGCTGGTCTACATGGGTGGTTTACACCAGTGGAAAGCTGTCTACCCATATTAAGAGAGCTGTGCCATACATCATTGACAAAATGCTCTTAATTCTGTTGAGAGCTTTTAATTCTGTTGAGATTAGTAGCACTGTGATGGTGGAATAAATACTGTCGAGTATCAAGCTAGTTTTGTCTGTCCTACCATGTTTTGTTATCCGTCCAGTTATATCCCTGTGTTTGTGTCTAGTCCCATACATCTGCCTGTAGATTCCCACTTCTGGCCATCTGCTGCTGCACATTGGTAAATGATGAAAAGGACCTATTCCTTATTGAAGGGGAGCTGCTTTAGTCCAAAGCTTTTTGGGACACCTACCCACAAGCCTGAAAACATGAAGAAAATAAAATAAATCCCATCAGTAATAGATGACAGGTAGCATTTTGTTTTGATATGGTTTATGGGTTTCAGTGTCCTATCTCAACAGCACAGTCTGTATCACCCTGTTCACAAATTCTTCAGCTCTAGAGACTAAGGGGAAATAATGTTGGCTCAATAGTGAGCCAGCAATGAATAAGTATTACATGGCAATTCATACTCTTTATCTGTGACAAAGATGAGCTTCAACTCACAGAGGAACATGCTTCTGGTAATTTTTTACACTCAGAACTAATCTGGACTGTAAATATTCAAACACAGTAATGACAAAACAGTGTTGTTCACTTAGAGGAAGGGCTTGTGGTTCTTCTTCCTCAGTATTTTTACACTTGTAGCCTTTGCTGACCAGCTGTGCTTCCAGTACTTCTGGTCACCCTTGATGTCGGAAGGGAAAGGGAAGCATTCTGAGAAATAACATTGTAAGGATTTTTGTGATGCTTATTTGTCCATCTCTGCATTTCTCACTGAACAAGGTCAGCATGCTACATTCACCACTTGGTGCAACCCCACTGTAATACTATGAGTGAGGAATGAATTTGGTATATTGTATCTAAGTGCTTGCTGAAATCACGGTGTGTAGGTTGTTTAATCTTTTGTTTATCCTGTCCTGAATCCAAACTGTCCCCGACTTGAGAACTTCGGCTTGCTGATGTGGACTCTTTAAAAGTTGTTTCCCAACTCTTCTTTGGTCCCCACTGTTTTTTGGTCCCCAGTTAAACTGCTAAAAAACATTGAAACTGTGTGTGAGCAAAAACATATTATCTGTTATTTTTGTGTAGTTGAAGCTAACAAAGCCAACCGAAAACTGTCCTGCTGAGTTTCATGCAAACATTCATTCCTCTTTGTGGCCAGGATTCAGAACCTGAAACCTCCCAAACCATCACAGAAATTTCTCTTGAGTCTAACAAGGCTTTGAGAACTCTCATGTGGTGTTGAACTTCTAATTCAATTGTGGTGGAAAAAAACCAGAGGTGAAGAACACATGTTCTTAACATAGAAATTGTATTTCTAAAGGGTTTGGCTGTACAGACCTTGGAAAACAAGTTAAGACCAGCTACATAGTTCCATTAATCCAAACTTACCACTAAGTACATCATTGTGATGGTCCTTCAGTCAAGTAATTTTACTTACAGCACTATGGACTGTGGACCTTACCCTCCTCACTGCCCTAATTCTCCCACGTCTTTTGGAAACTTTGAATTAGAAAGCTGTGATAAAATAATACATAATCTCTTGGGGACACTGAGGTTCCAGTTTAGAGCAGCACAATACCCAGTGTGTGTGCAAGTCACTCTGCATGACTAGCCTAAGTGCCATGGGACACTTTTTGAAGCAGATGTTTATCAGGGTAGATATAGCCACTAAATAGTAACGATTATTATTGGAACTTAATTGTAAAAGTCACTATGAAAAAGGTCCTGGATATTCCAGTTGAATGAAGTTGGATATTTTTTAAGGTATAACGGTCTGAATTATTCTTTATGCCAGTGCCAAGCATTATTATTAGGCTCTTGAAGATGAAACTGTCTACTTTTTGAGTGTCCAACCACAGCGAGAGTTCAAAGTGCAAATTGCCCTAATAATTTCAGTTGCTCTCCAGAACCCAACTTGCTACCAGATATTTGGACATTCAAGAAAGGGATAGTTATTGTGACCCTGAGAGAGTCCCACTGAAAGATGCTCTATCCAGTGAAAATGAAGACAAAATACGATCCTAATGAAAACCACCCTTTCTAGTAGAGAAAAGTGTTACAAGTGAAGTGAAAGTATTCATACCAACTTCTACATTATTTCTTTCTAAAATGGACTGTGAGTTTCAGTTCTTCACCTAACCTGATTTGTTCAGCAGCAGCTGTTGGCGTGACACAAATGCAGGGAAACAACACATTCTGAAAAGTAATCAGTTTTGAAATTTGGATACTTGCTTGTGTCTTTCTTCACTTTTACAGAGGAGCATCTTTTATCTGAAGAGTTCAAAGCATTCCTCAAATAATTTATTACATCTCACCACCTCCTCTCTGAGGCTTTTAATTATTTTCTTCATTGCAGAAAACGGAAAAATGAAGAAATCAGAAAAATTAAGTTACTTTCCTAAGACCACACAGTGAGTCAGAATCAGAGTGAAGAGCACAAGTCTGAAGTGATAACTTCAGCTCTGCCATTCCAAATGCTGGATTATAGTTTGTCTGCAACATTCCCTACAGAGAGAGGTAATAGCTTCCTGAAGAACTGCTGTAATTCAACCTGCAAGTTACTGGGACTGATGTGTTAATTACTGGATGAAATTCTGTCACCTAACTATTCAAAGGGTCAGACTAGATGGTCAGAAAGGTCTTTGTCTAGTCTTAAAATAGAAGAGTCATTATCACCATACAAACTTATTTGCCTTTTCTCTCCTTCCAACAAAAATCAGCAATTAGTCTTGTTGAAAAGCTTGCTATGAAACTGCATTTTTCAAATCTAAGGCATATTATGCCAGAGGTTAGCAAAAATAGTTTCAGAAATCCCAAAAAATTGACAGATTGAATCTATCAAATCCATTTTTAATTTTATTTTGACAAAAATTCACACTGGGGCTGACAGCTCCTTGTAAAAACAACTTTGCTGACTGCAGTTTGAAACACACATGCTATAAAAGCTTGGGAACAGGATTTATAATAGAAACCTGGCAGTCTCCTAACTCTACCAGTATTATCACCATGTGTGACAATAATATATTAGGACCATACTTCAGAGCTCCTTCATTAAGTTCTGACATATGGAGGAGAAAAGAGACCCTGAAAACTAGAGAGGACATAGAGTGCAGTCTCAGCTGTGCATATTTATCATCTAAATCAAGTGAAGGCTATTTATTGACTTATTGATTCTAATTCAAAATGAGAACTTAATTAAAAGTTTAGTTCATTACCACACAATTACATGGCCCTCAAGACATTTCCAGGCTAGTAAAGTGCACACTTAATCATGTGGTATATTGGATCTTCAGTTGTTATAAATCAGACATTAGTGGTGCCATGCTAATTTACGCCATCTGGGGACAGGGCCTATTAGTTTTCTATGCAGGAGACATTTGTTATTGTTTTAAATAGGGGAACTACAGTTTAACATTGCCCTTTGCTGAACAATGGTATGTGTTAACTTCCAACCAGAAGGCAAAGCAGCGATGAGAAATTTAGTCTCGGTGCCATATATACCACATCACATATACCAGCCTCTGATCAAGCAGCATGAAGGACTGTCTGCCAAAATTATTATACCAGAGAAGCTGTTCTGCCTTGGAAACAGGCTTTGGTGACTCTGCTAAGAGACATTCTGGAAGAGAACAAACTTCTTTGCCAATTTCTCCACAGAAGCATGCCACTCATGTATCCAGATGCAGCCAGCACCTCCACTGATGTGCTGTGCAGCTCTGACATCCTTTTTGGTTCTCAGCCTCACAGGGCTGCACATGCACCTCCCAGCTTGTGCTGCTTCCCCTTGACACAGCCAGGGGAAGAGTTTGGTTATGTAAATTTGACTTCTGAGGTTCTTGGAATGCAACAAATTTAGGATATGTCCCTGCAAAGGACCAGAGTCCTAACTATATTTGTATTCACAAAATGCAGCATTCCAAATGCTCTAACCTTGAGCAATTTTATGTGTTTCTATACTTTTTGATCGTTTTTATGTATTTACAAATGGCCAGAACTGACAGTCTGGGTATCAAATTGTGACAGACTTTCACATGCAGGCACAAGGTATATTAAGCCTAGAGCATTTGAGAGCAAGTTAAGCTGTTCATGCAGGATCATTGTGTATCTTCAATGACTGAAGTCCACTCTCTAAAAGAGAAAGTCAAAAAAACCTTCAGAATGATACTATGCAGTATAACCCACAAGAAGGGTTTGAAACCTTCACTTTGCCTGGCACCTTTATTCAGCTGATGTTTCCCCCATCTGAGTGTGCTAAAAAGAATTTGGGCATACCATTTCTACACATGCTCACATTTTGGACTCTCAGCATAGGACTTTTAGCAGTATTGTGGAGTTGGCTGATGTCAAGGAACACAAATTTTATTGTACTTCTCACCTTAGGGACGAAAAGATTTTTCAGATTTTTCAGTTTATATGTCCTGTACTTTGACTGACTTCAACACATGAGTCAGACACCAGCAAGGAGGCAGGCCTAGAAAGAGTGTTCAGTCAATTCTCGGCTCCCAGCTCCCAGGCTGTTACTCACAGTTAAAAGGAAGCGCAGCTGGCAGGGCAGCAGGTGTGGGCTGACTGAGCAAACAGCACAAACTATACCTGTTCAACCTGAAGCAAGGCAAGGCCAGAGGGAAAGGAGCACAAAAGGGCACCAGACCCAGCCAGGAGGCTGCATTCATGCATTTGTCAGCCAGCTGAGATGAAGGCTGTGCATGGAAGCACAGTCATTACCCACCACAGGTCCACGTGCTCGTGTGACTGCTGTGGTGGTGGCGACACAGCCAGAGAAGAGAAGCCTCAAGTGACAGAGCTTTTGAAACCTCCATAACCCAAGGAGTGTCTGTAAGGAATTGATTGGGGGAACTGGCATTTTAATAGCTGCTTAGTAGGTGCACCTGCTACTACTCAATGTTCAACCAAACAGTATTTTCCAGCTATTGATTGAGCACATCCCAGAACTGCCGAGGAGCTGTTTTTACATAATGCTGGATATTGTGTGTGACTGCTCTTCTCTGTTGCCTCGGATGTTTCTGTAACAAGAAGACACAGACTAAGATGGCCCCTGCTATGTTTGGTTGCAATATCTCCAGCTGGCAAGAACCCTATGTTTAACCCATTTCAATTAGAGTAATGGTTTGTGCCTTTCTAGTGCTCAAAGCTCTGAGCCATCACACTGAGATTTTAGCAATAGCTGCACGAGACATTCTGCTGTCTCAGATCCCACTTACTGTTTCACTAATTGTCTTTTCTTTCCCTGCTTATGCTTTTTCCTAGGCTTCATTTTGGTAGGTTGACATCACACAATGTGTCTGTGTGTGGCCAGTGTATATTACTGGAAGGGAAAGAGGTGCAGGTATGGATAAAAGAGTTTGTCTTGCAGCTATGCTCTGTGCCATAGTTTGTAGAGAGGAGTCGGTTTTCATTTTGCTTCTTTGCTTCTCTTATGGCTGTCTGGTTTGTCCAGCCAAGAAAAAAAAAGGAAAAAAGAAAAAACGAAACCAAAACCCAAGTTTTCACCTAATCCCCTTGCAGAACTTTTGGCATCTGAGAGAGAATTTCCCCGACACTTTATGAATCCTACTGAAGCCTGAAACTGGCCATTCAGGGCTAGCAGAGCTCTTTATACAACTGCCATCAGTAGACATGTTAACAGAGCAATGCAACCAAGCAGTTTATCAGTGCTTTTCAGGTTTGCAGAAACTGATCGGATGGGGAAGAGCTCATGCTAGATGAATTTTACATTGATTTCAGAGAGTGTCCTAGTAGTGAGGGCAACTGAACATTACAACAATAGATGAAGGGGGCAGCATGATTGACACCACTTGGAGCCTTTAGGAGGCAGTTTGGATATCTTTCTGAAAGATATTCTTTCAAACTGGCCTTGGCATGAATGGTCCCTTCTGGCCAAGGAATCTGTCCAGAATGTATCATTCATTCAGCTCTTTCCTTCACATGTAACAGGCAGAATAAGTCCTCAGCATGATCATGATTTGCATAAAGATAATGGTTGTAATAAAAGCCTGTGCTTCAGGGGTTTAGCTGGGTAACCACTGAGGTCAAGATTTTTTTTTTTCTCTCACTATACAATTAGCCAGATGTACTCTGGGTTAGTGTTTGCTTAGTTCCACTGAAGCACTAGAAAGTGGCCATGCCTAGAAACTGACTCCTCCCTGGTGAACCTTGCAGTGGCCCAGGGTTACACTGAGACTCCTCTCTGGAATACTGGGGGAAGCAGTTTGCTCAGACATCAGAGCATCTCCTGCAGCACAAGGGCATGGTTAGCTTGGTCTATCTCACTGTCTCTAAACACTCTCCTAGTACCTGAGAGGCTTTGCAAATGGAACAAACTACAATAAAGATTGGAGTGCCTCCTTTGTTTCCAAACTCTGCTTCTTGCTACACCATTTCTGGAGTTGTAAATGCCTTTCTGTGCTAATTTGGGGGAAGACAATACCAAGACGTTCCAAGGTGGGAGTATCTGTGTTAAACAATCTGTAGTTGCTGACAGCCTTCAACTCTGCTGCTGCATCTGCACAGCCTGTGGAGGTGTAGCCACCCCCATCCCATCACCTTCAGGCCCTCTGCCAGGACTGCAGGTGTGCGAACCCAGGCACACCAGGGAGAGGTTGGAGGAGCCTGCAAAGGTCAGTGGCACCAACCACTCCCCAGCATTAACACCCAGCTGGAATTGCTTAGGCAGGCTGTCTGCAAGGGGCTGCAAAGCAGTCCTGCTGGGAGAAGGATGTAGCACCCACTGTGAACTGGAAGACGAGATCAGAGATGAAGGTAACCTGCCAGTCTTGAACTTATTTTTAGAGTTGCTGTGGTTTCCAGGCATCTAAGCTGTGTGTTGATCCACATCTATGGAGTGCTTGTGTCAGACTAAATTTTAATTTGTGGGCACTTAAGAACTGTCTGTATCATGCAGACTCTTAGAGAAATAGTAGTGGCTGGGTTAAATCTTTCCTATGTTAGTAAATACATAAATATAAAACCTATCAGGCAACACAGAATAGATTTGAGTCTTCTTTCCTAACCTCCAGTGATTTTAATAGAGCAGGAAGAAGCCTAATGATTTGTCAGGAGACTACTGAGAGCTGGTGGCTGTGGCAGCTGAATGCTGCATAAAATGTGAAACTATTCATATAGTGCAAGTGCTCAGGCTGAGTCATTGACCTTTTACTATGGCTCCTTTGGCAGTAAAATTTCCATCTTTGAGACAAAGTGGTGTTTTAATAGAAATGAATTCTCTAACACAGAGCTCCTGCAGCTCAAGAAGGGCTCCTGATTCTTTCATTACTGTAAACAGTTGTTTTTAGTGGAGCTGCTCACAGGAGTTTGCCTCTCTTAATCTTGCCCAGTACTGGAAAATTTTACTTTCAAATATTTTTTTACTCAGTGTGACTTCCTGTGGCTACTCTACTGCACAGGTTTGTTGGCTGTTAATAGACTGGTCCATAAGCTAATTCTTTCCATATTCTACACAGTAGCTTTTTTCCTCTTCTTTTGTTAGGAACTTCAATAAAGATGGATTTTAATGCTTTTTTTTTTTTTTAGCTGTTGAAACCAAGGCTAGGGGAATATATCTAGTGTACCTAAATTCCTAAGGCAGCTCCTTGGCACAGAACAAGGTCTGATTTGCAGTCTTCCTTTCTTACTGCTACAAAACGACAACAGAAATATAGTAGAAACAGGAGATATTTTATGTAAAACCAAAAATCTGTCTTGTGTAGGGTGGGAAAGCATCAAGTTTCTTAGGACTGAGTGCCATGAGATGAATGTCTGCTCTGAGGCCCTTCCTTTCAAACCATTCTTTCAGCATTTTCATGTGTTCTTATAACATATATTTAGGCAGAGTGCTGGTTTTTCCACAGTACCAAAACAGAGCTGGATAGGTCACATTAGATGTTTACAAAATCTTTCCTCCACTCTGTCCCATTGCCCCTTCCCCATGTATATTTGGGGTTTTTTTGGTATTAATAGCAGAGCTGCCTCAGAATTTTCAAAATCTAAATAAAGAGTTTTCCAGAAAAAATTCTGCTAAATACTGCTTGTTTTCAACCCTCCTGCAGAGTACTAAAAGACAATGAGATTTCACTAAAAAATTTCATAAAGTCTAATTGTGCTTAGAATTTTTGGATGATTTTTCAGTTTTTTGTAGCTCCTACTGGACCTTGGAGTTTGTGTTGTTTTTTCCTTTGTAGGCAAAGATAGCACCTGATTTACCCTTAAACCTGCTTCCTCTAGAACTTTCTCACTTTCAGTGACTCAGGTGTGCAGGTTTTCTCCCTTCCCTTTTGAAGGGAACAGATGGTCCACTTACAAACCAATTTTCTCATAACCACAGTAATTTGAATACACATTGATTCTTGGTCCTGTCGGGCCCAGTGACACTGTTATGTTGTCAGTGACATGCCAGTGTGTGACACCAGGACAAACGTTTGCTCAGCAGCAGCCACTATGCCTGGTCTGAGGATCATAAAGTAACTTTTACTAACCTTACTAAAAAAAAAAAGGGAATTTTAGTTTAGAATATGTTTAATTTAGAATATATGACTGTTAAATACAAAGTGTTGCCTTTAAAAGAAAATCACAGATGTCCAGTGTTATACCAGTCACAATTCATTTCTCTAAAAATACTTGAGCTAGGATACAATCTAAAAAGAATTTATATTTTTCCAACCACTACTAAAATTTTCTTTACTGAACCATACTCATTGCAAAAATTTCAACCAGAGCTGCTACTAATGCTTCCTACAAGGTTTAGGTTTGGTTGTTTGCTCCACTGTCTGACTAGTGTTGCAACCATCTGTAAACAAAGGGGACATTTAGAGTTAATAAAAGGAAACCATTGAAGCTTTGATCAGGGGAAAAGCAGGAGGTGGGTTTTCTTTTTGAATTTCTTCTTCATGATTTTACAGTTTATTAGCACCAACTTAAACAAGCTAATAGGTTCAACTTACAACAAAATAATTGCAGTTTTTTATAGAGCCACTATGAAATAACCTCCCTCCCTCTTTAACCTTTCATCTTAATCTCACTCTTATCTGTGGACTGCCCCTTTGCCCTCTTCTTCCACTTTGCCTGAAAAATAAGCAGAAAATACAGTTTACATTATGTCTGTATGCACGTCTAGGTTTTTTTCATATATCCCCAGAGGAAAGTGGATAAATAAATATACATTTTTCAATAGCTGTAGAGCATTTGTTTAACATGGACTAACTCCCCAATAACTAGCAGAAGATTATACATGCAAATCTAATTGTCTGGCTAACTTAAGTCTCTCTTGGGAACCTTGGTGACTACTTGCAAACACTTTTCCTTGAGTCAGAAGTATCAGCAAAGATACATTATGGTGCTAAAAGTATATAATGTAAAAAGTGAGCTAAAAACTGGAAGGAGATTTAAAAAGCAGGAGGAGATGGAAAAGGGAAGTACTATAAAGGGAAGGGCATCTATAAAGAGAGAGGGGTCTAAGCCTTTTACAATAGAGGCAGACTGAAATAACCATGGTTTCTTCTTTGAGTCGTGAGAATAGCTATTTTCTTGTTTAAAAGCTTAAAGAGCTATTAAGTTGGGCAAATCACTGGTAAAACAGCTGGAAATGTAAATAGCAATTTAAACAGTCCATTGCCCCTCAATCCAAATGTGGAATGTGCAGATCTACTTCAAAAAAGTTCCTCTGGTTTTATTATATTGTCAATGGTAAGAGGATTGAGTAGGCACCCTTTCTCCATGGGCTGAATGGAGACAGTGTGCTTTATTTAGAAAATCCACAAATTTTTTTTCTTTTCTCATTTTTCTCCTTTTTTTCCCCTCTTTTTCCCCCTTTTTTTCATTTTTCTCAATTTTTTCCTTTCTTTTTTCTTTTTTCTTTTCTTTTTTTTTTGCAAGTGAGCAGACGAGTCTCTAATTTTCACACCATTCTCCCTTAGAGACCTCCTTCAATTGCACCATTCTTTCATTATGTGGAACTAATGAAGTGCTCTGCAACCTTTAGGTCTCCAAAGAATCCATTCCATTGCTCTAGGAATATAGTCCTTAAATAAAACATGTTTCATTGGCTGACTTCAAAACACTATTCTTATGGGGGAGGGGGGATAAATAATTGGCCTGGAATCACTGTGTGAAAAAAAGAAGAAATTACATCAGACAATGCTTTTAAATTATAGTTACAGTCAAAGGATACATTCAGCAATGGCAGTTTGGGTTCTTATTCCTAGTAAGCTGCCAAAATTGGAATATGATTTTTTGAAGTTCCAAGTTGCAAATCTTTTTATGACTATTGTCTTTTCAGTGCCTGTGTTCTATTGAGAACGAATGGGTTTTGCAGTGTAAAAAAATAATGCAGTAGCAGATCAATAAGACTAATAATTCAGCAGCTGAGTTGGAAGGCTGGCTGCCTGTGTGTCTTAAAAATAACACCTCACATTTTATACGTTGCTTTTCTTCTCCAAAGTACCCACCGAAAACTCACTGAGTCCTGTGGCTTATTTATTCAGCGTGTGGAAGCACAGATCTGTATTACCCATGATGTATCAGATGCTTTATTCTCCCATTAATATTTTGGGTATGAGTGCAGCTTATTTTCATTTGCCATTATGGACTGTGGAGAACACAGTTATTTCAAATTTGTCAAAGTCTCTTCTCTTTCTAAGCAATGTCTGCCCTCTGGCATTTTTAATTGATTTGCCTTTCTTCTCTAAAGCTTTTAATTAGTCTGAGCCCTGTTTTCCTTCCCCTGTCCTAAAACCAGTATCCTTACAACTGAAATGTGCTCTCTCATAATATCTTTGTCTGCATAATCTGCTTTTAAATAAAAAAATAAAAAGGAGGGGGACACAACAGCTAGGGAAAAAAAGATGTAGTTCAATGTAAGACTGCTTGTGTATGTTGGGTTTGTGTCTGAACCCAGCAAACAAATGTAAACATTTAAATTTTTTTATTAGTATTCATTTCCTTTCACATTGCTTATCTTTCGGTGCTTGATCTAATTTGTAGCATATTGGATTCTGGCTTTTGGTAAACTGAAATAACACTATCAGCAGGATTATTGTTATAGTACTGGCAGAAGAGATTTGTTGGCTTAATTTCAGTGAAAACTAGATGTCTGTCTTTGGCTGTAAAACAATTTATATTTATAGAAGCTGTTGTAATCATCTATTTTTGAGTGAAAGGATTTCTTGGAGCATAAGTGTTCTGCAATACCCAGGACTTATCCCAAATTTCTAGTGTAAAAACAATGCACTTGAGTTCTGCTGAACTGATTAGAAAGAAAACAGTGCTTAATGAATGTGGGGCTTTAATTTTCGGGTGGCTAGGGATAAGTTACAGCCTTTAATTAGCTCCCACTGTATTTTGGTAGGACAGCACACTGCACTTTGCAGTACTGAAGACTGGAGCAGCAGTCAGGAATAGGGACTACATTTTGCAAAGGTCATTAGTAGCAGTGGTTGCCTAATTGTGGAAGCTCTTGAGTGGCCTGATTTCAAACATGCATGGAGCTTGCAGTCACTGTGTCAAGCCACTCTTACATGTATAATGGAGACACCTGAAATTCTTTCCAAAATCCCGGCTCTGACTCTGTTTCTGGGTTTCCAGACTTCCCGTGTGAACCTGAGGAAGTAATTTAACCTCTCTGTATGATCTTTCCCTTATCTCTACTAGGGGAGAATAATACTCCCCTTCTCTCTGTTATGAGGCCTAATTCATGAATATTTATCAATCCCTTTATACAGAAGAGAGTTGTACAACACTGGCCCCATCATAAATAATTTTTGAAATTGCAAATTGGAGGCTTCCTGGGGGTTCTATAGCTTGATATAGGAGTGATTCTGGACCTGTATCCTCTCAGTTCTTAGTGTGGAGTGACTTTTATGTAACTTCGGTATCTAAAGACAGAGTTCCTATTGTGTTTTCTGCCCAAACCGGGGTGTTCAGGCTGATCAGCTGTAGCTGGCAAGCCATGGGAGCACCAAGTGAGGGACAGAAGACTCAGAGAGGCACAGATGGCAGCACTTGCAGTTGTTGCCCAGCTGCTCGTGGCACCCTTCCCCTGCAGAGAGAGATTTGGGCCCTACTACACCTCAGCTGAGGTCAGGTTGAACTGGGATGTGCAGTGCAAGCCTCCCACAGGGCTGACACGGCTGTTCTGCACTCCACAGAGTTGTTCATCTTGCTGTTTCAACCTGGCATGAACTTGAGTGTGCAACTGAAGGCCAAATAAAGCCAGCAGGAAGCTCTACATTATTCTGAGTTGTAGGGTTGGACTTGCAGAGGTAGAAAGAAGATGAAAATTGAGATCCTGTATGAATGTTTAATCTCATGACTAAACTCTAGCTGAAGACAAAACACGAGGGAAGCTGTAGAAGGTAGATACTGCCATTTTCAGTAAAAGCTCCATAAGCACACATAGATTAATTGTGTGTTTCTAGGTAAAAATAGAGAAACCTGGGATGCTGTGTTTAATGCAGGTTCTGGACATCAGGAAGATCTTCTCTGCAGTCTTGGTCTTGACACATGTAGATAGCTACATACATCGGGCATTTTTGGTGTTCAAGAACTCTTTCATTTGGAAATTGGTGACACAGGTATTGATTTTGCTTGTCTATAATTCTACTATATTTGATTGAAATTAACTCCATATTATTTTAGGTGTGTAATTTAAGTTGAAGAACGATGAGAATTCAGCTGTGAGCTTTCAAGCAGTCAGTAGTTTGTGCCTGGTGTATTTTCACTTTGTGATAATATACATTTTTTCTAATTTCACCAGCTTTCTGAGAACACATTTATGAAGTCTTACTGTGCTGTTAACTTCTGTAAGCTACTCTCACTGTAATTTACTATACCTGTAATCCAATCCATCTCTAATCACATAATAATACTGACAAAGAGCAACACTAATAATGGGTCTGCACTGTATATTTCATATAATTTGAAAAGAGAAGCAATGAACATATGAGACTAAATCCTGCTGTCTTTATTCATTCAGCCATGGCCTTTCAATTGAATGAAATAATATGCAGGATTAAGGTGAGCGGAATTTTACCCTCTCTATATCAAGGCCTCCTGAGGATGGTGCCTTTAATTCTATTTGATAATCTTCTCTTTTATTTGCCATTTCACACCAGCTGAAACTGCAGCTGCCTGTCAGGAATTGAGTTAGTCTGAGCTTCAGCTATCTCATAGGTAGCTTAGTGCACTAAAGCATTGGCTCCTCTGGAGAGTCCTTAGGGAGGAGAACTCATTTAGCAGAAAATTATAATTGGGGTTTCCAAGTGGTTCTGGAATCATTGTGTATTTGGATAGAATGATGTATTTTCAAAGCCCCTGCAAGTGTGTAACCAAGCAGGGTGTGCATTTAAGGATGAAGTAGACAACCAGGATGCCTTGACTCCTGGTCCTTTTAAACATGATTGCTGGGAAAATGTGTGAGATATACACTCTGACATTGACAAGCAGCACGCTGGCAGTGTGAGGGGACTGGGGAGGGGTGTTCCTGTTCTGTGCTGGAGAGGGATCTCTGCTGGGTCCTTCACAGCAGTGTTGGGAAACGGGGTTGGTGTCTGTGTCAACGTGGCCTGTGAGCCACGGGCTCCCCCACAGCAGCTGCAATTACCCTGCAGCCACAACGGGGCTGAAATAGAATCCTGGGTCTGGGGGGAAATGTGCTAGAAGGGATGAAGATTCGCTGGCTTTTTGTTTTGTTAAACTCAGGTTAGAATTGCAAAAATGAACACCCACGGGTGTATAGACTTTTTTGTTTTGTTTTAAGAAGGGGGGGCATTTGTTGATGTGGTAGAAAAGTCTGAGGCAAAGATTTGAGCTTGGATATTTTCTGCAGTATCTTCTCTGTTGGAAGTTTCTCTTAGACCACAAAGATCTTGATAGCCTGGTTCCATCAGATTTGTCTGGTGTGTTGACAAGTGCAACGTAATTCTACAGAAGACATGGTCTCTCCTATCGCTCCACAAAATTTTACTTGTAGTATTCCCATTAAAACCCTAAGCACACAACTGAATCCTGAGGTGTAACTTTCATTTTTCATTTCCTTTGTCTAGTCTTTCAGACTAAAACATGTTCATTTTCAGTGGTGGTGAGGTTCATAATAGTGCTCAGCATCAACATTTTAAGTATTTGAATATCTATAAATGGGAAGAGCACATCTGGTATAATATAAATTATTAAATAATATAAATTGTAAAATTAATATAATTCTACATTGTGATATTATAATTCTACTTCATAATTGATATTTATTATAATTTTTAATTATTACAATTACTATATATTATTAATCTAATATGAATTATACAATAATCTACTTGGTCCTCTTTATTAGAATATTAATTTTACAATGCTCCATTCAAGTATTTTAAAGACCCTATTGTGAGATTTATCCTTCTTCCTTCAGAGACAATGAAGGAAAATAGTCTTCTTCCTGTTTGGAACTCTTCTTGTTTCAGAAGCACTATTCTGTTTACTGGGAAACAGTTGAAACTTCTTATTTGTCACAGTACAAAGAATTGCATGCATTTATATTTCAACACAGGTACCTACTTTGGAATAAAACTTTACTTGGTCTACACAGGTTTTGTCCAGGATAAAAGTTGTTATTGGTAATAGACCAGGCTTACTGAATAAAGTCGGCGTGAACTCAACCGCATCTTTAGTAACATGCTGCATGTTTAAGTTTATATAGCAATGGGCTCTTAAATCGTGGACTGTGTGCTGTAAAGACTGCAGCTAAACAAGGGGATGAGTACATGTTTACACTTGCACTAAAATAAGCACTTTGATTTTAGGAAATCTGTACTACAGTGCTCCCACTACGTAGCTGGCTCAGACTTGGATTGGTAAAGGGATTGATGCTCTGACCCAGTGCTTAGTCCTCCAGCTGGTTTTGATGGAAGAGTTTCTGTCCCTACAGTAAATTGAACAGATGCTGCAATGCAAAACTATCTCAGTTTCAACAGCATTGGACTCTCTTCATATTACAGCAAATTAAAGGGAAAGTCTGTGGGCCTCCCTGAAGAATGCAGAATTCCAAATCAGTACACAAATCTCACTCTAGCTCTCAGTGGCTGGGTGGGTAGGGAAGCAGGAAAATTGCAGGAGCTGGCTGCATTACAGATATTTTTCCTTCCTGTCTGCAAGAAGGTGTCCTGAGAAATAACCTTTGCTTTTCAGTGGAATTGTGGAGTCGGGAAAAAATTTTATTTAAAAGTTTCTGTTGTAATTTTCCTAGAGTATTGTTGCTGCTATTAAGATTAAAAATGAAATGGTTTTGGTTCAGGAAAGGTTCAAAGGAATTGTTGCAGGAGTCTTTCAAGATTCTACCATGACTTGGCAAGATGTTCTGCCAACTCACCCACATCTGCAGCTGCTCTGCCAGGCTGCAGTTGAAATTTGCAGCTTCTGGAAGCCCTTGGACTTCTGTGAGTGCTTTTGGTTTGTGCTGGGTTTTGGGCTTCTTTTTATTTTAATATATATTTTTGAGGGGAGGGACAGCAGGTAGGCAGGGCTCTGAATGGGAAGAAATTAAAATTTCACAATATTAAGTCCTCTGTGGAACTGAATCAGCTTTTGCCTCTGAACTGGTGCCATGGTGTGTTCCACAGAGCAGGGAGGACAGATGTGGGTTAGAGCCACGTTACTCCCTACAGCTAGTTTTGAGCTGTGCTGAAGAATAAAGGGACTGTGAGTAAGAGGGCACGGCCTCTTTTCTTTATCCTGCACTATACAATTCCAAGCCTGCTGAGACAGTCTTTGCAGAAGTCTATAGGCAAGGGTAGTCCTGCTGATAAATATGTACATGCTTCAGTGTTCCTTGCATGTTCAGGGCCTTGATTAGACCGGGAAAATGAACCGGTAGCTGACCACAGATCATGGGTACAACAGAAAGTACCTCAGCCTGAGTGCCCCAAGTGCTTTGAAGAAGAAATCAGAGCCAGCTGTAACCATTCTTGAGAAAAAGTTCACCTTCAAACAAGAGATCAGAAAATGTCTTCTAAAACAACCCAAAAGCTTTCTCTCATCTGTTGAGTTACTAGAATTCTGTTTGCTGTCCTGTGCAGTCCAGAGCAGTAAATGACTATCCAGGATTTAAGATGTAAATTATGATAAGCCTAAAATACCCACGACAGTACTTTCCTCTGAGTTGCTTGACATTTTGAGAGTGTGCAAATCTGGGTGTTCAAGAGGATTGCATGTTAGAACAGCAGCAATACAGCATATTTCTTTACAATGACCATAATCAGTGAGCTTCATTTTGAGAGTAACTGAACTGCCAATGCTAAAATACAATATCAAGTAATCTGCAGCAGATTAGGAGTCAGAACTTGTACTGCCAAGTCACTGCCTTGAAGTCTTGGGTGGGAGAGTCATTGAGTTAAAATTTTCATGCTACTCTAGGCTAAAGTTAGTGGATGCACAAAGAGCAATTGGATCCTTTTCCCCTTGATATTTCCCTTCTGGCTCCCTTATGCCCTCACTTTCTAAAACCAAACCATTTCAGAATGCCACTGCCCATCTCCTTGTGAACACAAAGACACATCACCGCCACTTCTAAAACTATTTTGGCAACAGAGTTATCAAACAGGACTTGTAGAAGGTATCCTTTTCAGCTGTATGCTTCCACAGGTCCTTGTCATCTCCCACCTGCTACAGTATAATCTCAGAGCAGGTAGTAGGCACAACCTCCTTTTGTGTGATTTCTCTTGCAGCTTTTACTGGTGTCCCTGATTAATTTCAAGAGAGACTGCTGTAACCAGTCTCCTATATACTGAAGGTTACAAAGTTTTATCCAGTTCTTTATGCATCAAGTCCTTATTCACCTGTTTGAGACGTAACCTTCATCTTGACAAAATATGCTTTTATTAGGATGCGGTGAGTACTCTCCTTTACTCTTTGTGGTGATGGTGGTATTTTCCATCTCTTCATTAATGTTATCATCTTTCCCTCTCCGTGGTTATAATTCAAGCAGGAGGGAAAAAACCAAACATCTCCTTCAACTCTTCCTAGTAACTCCTTCCTCTCCCGCTTCATTCTAGCTGCTAAAGCATTTTTCTGAATGGAAAACTGTCCATGAGACAGTTAGGTGGAAAGAAGCTTATGGATTTGTAGATAGCAATGCTCAATAAGTTGGTTTGAGCCTTATGAGCCTCATGATCCACTGTGTTAAAATAATTACACGTGTAAGGAAATGCTTTTGTATGAGTCTTCATCTCTTTTGACACTCTGGCAGTGAAAGGGGAGGGTCAGTTGGATGAAGCAGGGGACAATTTTTGGAGGGAGGTAACATTACAGAGCTGTCCTCAAGCATGAGTTGATGTATCTCTTCTAAGTCTGGCACTGATTTACACCTTGCCCCCCCCCCCAGAATATCCAAATTTACCACTACTTCCACAAGGTTTCACACATTGTCTCACTGATGAGAGAGTGAGATAAAATTGATTGTGATCTCACCAAAGCTGTGGAATAAATGTCCCCTTTAATCTGTTACAGCAGCTTCTACGTAATTCCCCGTTCCCTCCAATTAGGAAAAAAAGAAAAAAGATCCTCGTCATCTTAGACACTGAATTTTCTTGTGCAAAGCTTTCATTATGGATTATGGTGGACTTTTTTTGTTGCTGTTTTTTACTCCCATGTACAAGAACAAATCATTGAATTATTTCAGCTGCATGCTGCTACTTGACTTCTGGGAAATTTACATGTTGTACTTTCAGTAATACAGCACTGAGAATGGTGTGCTATGCATGTCTATTGCCTGTTAGTTTCAAAAGCTTCCCCTAAGTTTACAAACACAGAATAGTCTATATTGCTTTGAAGAGTTGGGTTTGCATTGTGCCTTTCTTCCTAATAGAAAGTATTTAAGTAAGGCTTGGAGATACATGGTTCAGGGTTCAAAGTGCAAGTGCTCCCAGCACAAATTCTGGCACATGGACTCCCTGTTCCCTACCCAAGGGAGCCAGGTCTCTCTCAGTTCTTTGAAGTACAGTTCAGAAAAAGAGATGAAGTTAACAGGGTCAGGGTTTATGTGTCTCACTGACCTCATGAAAGCCCTGGTTGGGGAGACACACAACATAAGTTTAGTATGTTATTTTGAGAGGTGCTGTATTAATACAGTGAAGACAGGCCCTGCTTCACTGTAAATGGACAAGATGGACAGAAGGAAGGAAGAGAAACAGAAATGGAGAGGTAAAGCAATTGGTTCAAGTTTGTACTGGCTGTTCAGTGACTGCTGTGATTCCCAGCCCTACCAATAGCTCGCGTTGCCTCCTGAGGCAGCAGTGGCCCCAATATATAGGTGTTTATAAACAGCAAACCAGGAAACCAAATAATTCTGCAGATGCTGTTCTGTCTTTTGAAAGCACTTTTGAATGGTGCACATCTGTGGGAGAAGGTGTTCTGAAGGTAGGAGTACTGTTCTGCAGCTACAATTCTATTTAGGCTCTTGACTGATACACAGCTTTTCATGGACCTTCTACTCCGTAACGAGATGGATCCTAATACAACATACCTCTTTTGTTATTAAGCATTATTATTATTTTATTGGAATAATCCCCAGGAACTTTCAGGGCATTAGTATGGAAGAACATTAGAAGCCAATTAACGTGCTGCAGGCTGCCCAAAGGTTTTTAGGCAGAGCTGAAGTACTTTGGTAGAGAGCTGAAACACTGGAGGTGCTTCCTGGGCTGGGCTGGCTCCACCTGTGGCCCAGGTAGCTCTTGCTTACCCCCCCTTACCCAGAGCAGGTTTACAGGCACAAATCTGGCTTTTAGTGTCCACATTGGAAGAAGCTGCTTAGTCATTACCCCTAAAATCAAATTTTTCATAGAATCCTTTGTGGAACTGACATAGGGATGACGTTAGATGATAAACAGGCACAGGAACATAATTACAGGTGGAAAAGGTAGAAGTCCACAGGGATCCCTTTTCTAAGATGTGTGCCTTAGCAAGGAAGACTAAAAAGACCCATCTGGAAATATCCAGCCTGGCATTGTAGATGATGTTCTTTATTGTATGTGATAATCCTGACTTACAGTTCAGGCCCTCTTTTCATAAGTACTGTACTTTTATATTTTGTCATGTATTCTATCTGTCAGGATCTTGGTTTAAGAAAAGACACAATAAGCTTGCTAAAAAACAGACACCTGATCTGAATGATCTTTAGATTTCAATTGTATGCCACCCTCGGAGTATACAAGGACATATATAGACAATGTGATATTTGGATCGAGGGGACTTCCCTTCCTGAGGGCAATGCAGGTGCTAGAGATCATAAATGCACAGCAAAGGCACACGTGTGGTGATTTCTGTAAGAGTACCTCAACAAATCCAGCTAACATGACACTTCAAATACATGGCAGAGAGCGAGTCATCAAGGCAGTGAAAGTATTTTGTTGCTTTAGCAAACCTCTTTATTGCACCGTGGCTTTTTAAAAAGTTGAGATAGCTGATTTTTAGACAAGTCTGGTGAATTCCTTCATGAAACAAACTTTTTCGACGATTTATCCCACGATGAATTTGAGTATGATTCCATGAAATCGAACGAAAAGGCCAATTGTGAAATATTTTTTAAAATAGCAAATTTCACCTAGGGCAAAACCCGTTCTTCCCAAGTTTTGGAGGAGAAGGGCCCTTGGGTGGCTCTGGTCACGAGGTGGCGCTCCAAGGCACCGGGTGGTCCCTCTGGGGACCTCCGCGTATCCATGGAAGGCTGGGGCATGGAATTCACCGCAGCCGGGTCACACAAAAAAATAAGCGCTTTTTTACGGGTTTGAAATAGCAATGCCCCTAACCGCGCCCCTGAGGGATTAAGGACGGGAATGCCCAAAGTAGAGGTGTAAACACGCAGAAAGCAAACAGCTTTGGCACCGTGCAGTAGTGGTTTGGTTTTATTGGAGGATAAGGACCGTGGTGTGGAGTTACACTAAACACGCAGCTGGGCTGAGCAACTCTTCTTACATTTCCTTCCCACCTCTTCAGCCTTGAAAGTACTTAATAGTGCTACTTCCTGGGCAAGTGCATTGTACTGAAACATATGCACATTTGGGAGGAACTTGTCAAAAAGAGGCATCTAAGGCTATGACAGGATGTATTTATCTTGCAGATGACAAGTGGAGCTCACACACGACAGACAGCCTCGGAGGGCAATCAGGAGCTGAAACAACCTAAAGTAGCAAAGCATTTCAGCAGGGGGGGTGTCTGCGAAAGAAAGGTGTAAAGCAAAGAGGGGCGGCAAGGCCATAACAGGGGATGTCTGCCAGCCTATTTCAGTCCTTTAAAGACAGTCTGGAAGACTTTAGGGTCGTGGAGCTTGCCTCGGACGGGGGAAATGTCTCACGTTTGGGTTTAAAAGTGAAGGATTTTCGCCTCCAAGGTGGTGGTGACAATGACATACATATGTCTGTCTGCGGTAGAGATGATTTCGGGGAGAGCATCTCCCCCGAGCCGGGCCAGGGACGCACGGGTCACCTGCGGAGCCGTGGCCCGAGCGCAGGGCTTGGAGGAGCAAAACCAGGGCTGCAAAGGGACACTGGCCTCCGCAGCAAAGCCCTTAAAACGCTGGAGGACGCCAGCGGCTGGTGACGACCCGTGGCAAGCGCGAACGGAGTTAGCCGAACCTAGGAGGTAGGCAG
>VZTJ01004191.1:590119-826755 GCA_013397795.1 Orthonyx spaldingii
CCCCGGGCGGCGGGGCCGGCTCTGCCCCCGGCCCGCCCCGGCACCGCCCCCGCCGCGGGAGCCGCGGCGAATCAGCGGGGCGCTGTCAGGGCGTCAGCGCCGGCGGCTCCGCGGCGGCCCCGAGCGCGTCCCTTATCGCAGACGGGCACCGGGGATCGCATCATTATCATGGGCACTGTTTGCTTTTCGCGGCGCTGCTGTTTGCTTTTCGCTCTCGCCTGGGCCGGCAGGTTGGCGGGAGGCAGCGGGGGCGCAGGTAAGAAGCGGGGGCTCCGCCGCCGCGCCGCGGCCCCGGGGGGACCGGGTCTGTCCGCTCTCCTCTCCCCGCTGTAAGGTGTCGAGGGGGAGGTCACTTCTCGCCGCTCGTAGCGCCGAGGCTGTTGGAAGTTGCGGTGGGGAGGCGTTTTCTCGCGCGTTTGACACAGCCGGAGCCGAGGGATTTCTGCAGGGAGAGATGGGGAAGAAAAAGTTACTTTCCTTGAGTGCCTACGAGATAAGTCTGGGCTGAGCCGTGGAGACTCCGCAGAGCAAGCGTTGGCTGGGATATCTTCACGCGTTTTCCCTGCCTGCACATTAACCCCAGGACCTGGTGTTTTTAACAGCGGCGCTCGTATCTGTGTAATAGCTGTAATGATACTTAGTCTTTGCTTCGGTGTTTAAAAAAAAAAAACCTTAAAAAATCAAACACCCCCCAGTCCTATCTGCTTTGGAATGTTGCAAGCCCAAAGTGATTTCTGAAAGAAATGTATGCGGGCTCTGAAGTTGTGCTAGGAGAAATCTTTTAAGGTGAAGTACGAGTGGGGGCAGGCGGGGGAGGGGGAGAGTGTGTAAAAAAGTCCCTGTTCCTTGGATAGAGGAGTTTAAATGTAACAAAATGAACGAAGTCAGCCTAGAAGTTCTTCAAGTCCGAGTAATGCAATGTGAGATGTGGAGCAGAGCAGGGGCTCATACTTGGTTTTGCCCTTTCATTTGACTCATTGGCATTCACGCCTGACTCCCAGGCATCCTCTGGTTGCTGTGAAATGTCCCCCTTGGCTCAATGCAGTTTGAATTTTTGACGGCATTATAAAGAGTCCAGCTGTCACTCTTGCTGATCTTGGTGGGAGATGGGTGCCGGTTTAATGACTCAAAAGTATGAACCAAAGCATTAAAAAAACCCAGACCAAACCCCCCAAAAACTTTTTTCTTTGTGCTTGACTGAATCTGTGCCTGATCTGGGCAACACCTAAGCTAATTCACGTAAATCATAGCTAGATCTGAACTGACTCAGCGGTAAAAATAAGCGAATGGTCCAGAAAGAAGGCAACAGATTACAGCAGCCCTGCCTTACTCCGGAAAATTACGACCCCCGGTGTTCTGGTCCCCTCTTTCTTAAAAAAAAAAGAAAAAAACCACCAAAACTAAACCAAAAACCACCTAACAAAAAATCAAACCAAAAACCAAACCAAAACCCCCACAACAACAATAATACAGAGTCCAGGCAATTCTCTGTCTGGGATTCCAGAGGTGCCCCGCGGGGCCGCCCTGCTCTGCACCTCTCAGAGAAGTTCTCTGCTGTGTGCCATGCTGCAATGTCTGCTTATTCTCCCCTCTCTAAATAGCCCCCTCCTGCTCCCGGTGACTTTGAAGGATCCGTGTGTTATCACTGGAGATGGCTGAGTGAGCACTTCTGAAACAATTAGCGTTAGGATTTCAAGCCAACAATAAAACTGTTTTCACTTTAGTGCACCTTTTTGAGGATCTGTTAATCTAATTGGCATGAAACCAACTGCACAAGCCTCTCGCTGGATGCCCCTCTCCCCCGCTGCCTCCCTCGGCAGCACCCCTGTCTCCTCGGTATTTCCCGATCGTGAAGGGGGGGCTGTGCTCCGTGCAGCTCTGGGGTCCCTCTCTGGCTGCTCTCCCGCTCCCCTGCCCGCCCGCCCGTGTCCTGCCGGCAGCCCCAGATGCGGCTCTGGCATGAGGCGGGGAGGAAACCCCTGGGAGCTGCGGGACTGACGGCCCGGCCGCTGTCCCCGGGCTGCGGTGGCATCGCAGCCCCGGTGCCGGGGTGGCCGGGGACCGGCTGTGGGCAGGTCTTTAAGTGTTCCCATGTTCCCAGCACACCCCATCCCTGAAGAGGTCGGAATTGGTTGGTTTTTTCCCCCCTATGCTCACTTCATTAACATTCCCACGACTACCAAATCTCGACTCTCTCTCATTCGCCTCCTTCCCCATCCTCTTTAAATCCGGGGGAGAGAACGAATGCCCGTCACTGAAATGTTTGTAAAGGCTTCCTACTTTGAAAACAAGAAAAGCGGTCTGGGTTTCCCCTTTCAGAGTCAGACTTACCCAGTAAGGCACCCACCCGAGCAGGGGCTGGGACAACTGCTGGGACTTTTTTCCTCCTAAATGAGTGTTAGTAGATGATGTTATTGCAGGTTGCTTTCCTCCACACTACCTTACCGAGTTTCATATGGTCTTCAAGTTAGTTACTTTTTTTTGCCTCTTAGTAAAAAGTATTAATGTGGTTTTGCTGTTCAAATATTTCTTTTTCCCATTGCCCCACTAGCATAGTTTATTTAAACTAGGGTCTATCTTTACAAATTAAGAAAATCTCTGTGCTAGAACATGCAAATGGTCTTTTTATCTCCTTTTATGGGCAATTTAAGCATTCTGTTGTTTTACTAAGATGTGGGTCTCCAGTACCAGACTTACACAGCAAAGCTGATTTCTAGCGTCTGAGTATTTCATTCATAATACAGAACTGTGAGACCGAGTCCCTCCACCCGTGGAGCATTGCTTGTAAGTGACTGGAGGAGAATATCACATTGGCTGATTTAGTTATTTAACCTTAGATGTTCTCATTCCCAGCATGACACTGGGAAGGCAGGCAGGCAGGCAGACAGCTTCAAGGGGAGTATCTATGCTTGGTGGTTTGTGTCTCAGGTCTCCCTTCTTATCTGTCCCCTTGGCGTTCCTTCTGTGCTTCCAGATGTTGACGAGTGCGCAGAAGCTACGGACGACTGTCACATCGATGCAATTTGTCAAAACACACCAAAATCCTACAAATGCATCTGCAAGCCGGGCTACAAAGGGGAAGGGAAGCAGTGTGAAGGTAAGGACAGATCGGCTCCTCTCCTGTCTCTTCTCCTCTCCCTCCTCGTATTTGTTTGCTCTTTAAAAGCTTTTGTAAATAGCTGAATTCCTGAAACGATTAATGCAGATTTACAGCTGCTTAACCTCAAATCTGAGTGTTTATTGGCAAGCATTCCTCTGCTGCTTTTGCTAATTGTCCGGCACAGCAAACCTTGTGCCCGCCAGCCTACTTTTAAGAATAAAATAAAAAAGAGAGGTGTGAGAGGGCAGCGTTCCCCACTGGGACGATTCCCCAGCAGCACCAGCTCCTCCCGGGCAGTGCTGGGCCCGCTGCACATGGGTGTGGCCTGGCGATGGGATGGGATGGGATGCAATGGGCTCTTGGACCCTTCTGCAGCAGAGAGCAGATGGAAAGGACTGGCCATTGTTTTCCCCGGACAAATTACAGAAGGTGTTTTTCTGTACCTACTCAAAGAGGTCGCTGGAGTTTGCTTTTCTTTGACACTCTACACGTGTCGTGATCGATTATTTCTAGTCCATGGAACGCTATTTTAAAATGAAGCATTTCAGATTATTGTGCTTATACAGACTTTAAAAAACTTACTTTACTTCTCTATGTCCTCACAACAGTCTTGTAATTGAAAAAGACCTAGCAGGTTTTATTAGGCTCTGTGTACACTCATATTTCGGATTTTGTGCACTCCATCTTGTCTGTTGAATCTCAGCAGAGTGATTCTCGGCTGAAAAGTACAAATATTGTCATCACAGTAGAATGCCTTAGAAATAAAAGATGCAAGATTATTATTTTTTCCTACTTGCAGATGCTTAGTAGGCATAACATTTTCCTTCCAAGTCTCTCTCTTTCTATGGCAGAATGCAACTTTTTAGAAAACGTCTATAGCCAGTCCATTAAAAAGACTGAAGACCTAGAAATTACTCTGCTGGTCCGCAAAAATTCGAAACCACATATTAGGAGCTCCAGAATGTTTGTTCAAGTGCCCTCATAAAGCATTTTTGTGGTTGTCATGTTTTTCTGTCTTGGGTTTAAATTGACAGAGACAAATTCCGACTGTCCATCTTTTGGTGCTTTGGCATCTCTGAGCTGCTGTTCTTCTGGAAGCCAGATTTTCTTTCTTGCAAACAGGATAATCATTCAGCACCAGTTCTTTCTCTGTTCATCCCTTCCAGGGAAAGAGCTACAGAACTCTGAGAAAATGTACTCGAGGCCGCAGCTGTGGAGGTCACAGCGTTCTCGGCATTGGTACTTGTTGTATTGGTTTTCTACATTAAAAGTTTCCTTAAGCTTTAATGATTCATATTTTAGTTGTTGAGCTCTGTTTAGTGGTAGATATGACTTATGCTTATCTAATACACATATATCTCTGTGCCTGACTTTCCTTGGCTCAGTAAAAGAACTCCAGAAAAACCCAAACTCAGTAAGTACTAAAAACCGAGATTGATTTTTGTAATGATGTGCAGAATAATGGAACATCTGTGTCTGATATCAACTCATACCTAATAGAATTTGGTGTCTGACAAGCCTGATAAGTAAACTGGGGCAGACTGCAACACATTCTGCATGGACATTCAGCATTAGTCAGGTGATGTAAGCTGTCCAAACCCAGGTATTACTGTGCATGATAGATAATTTTTATACAATACTATGGGAACAGTTCTAAAGATTTTGCATCAGCTCCGTGTCTTAAGTTGGTAATTAATACCAAATTTTGGATTAAGCAGAAAACTTGAAATGTTTTTGAATGCTTCCTGTCTGGAATTTCTTTTAAATTACTTATGTAGTACCTGTTAATTTGATCCCAAAGTTCTTTGAAACCTTGTAACTGAAGTTATGTACCTTCAGTGTCAGGCAGACATCATTCTATCCTTTTCATAATGAGTAAGCTCAGAATTAGTAGGAAGGGTTGTACAAGTCAGTGCCAGGTCTAAGATCTGCCTCAGGCCTGCTGTACATGGAGAGTGGGTTTATTTTGTACTTGAGGTTAAGTATGCAAAACCTACAGAAATAAACAGACTAGCTGAATTGATTGGTACTTAGTATTCTGTCAGAAGACAACCTCAGTGATCAGCTGTTAGAAGTTATCTTTCAAGGTAAAAGTGACTGTTAACAAAGATGAAACCCACTGGATAGTTTTTGTTGTGCCAACACCAAAACTGGGTCATTAAATGATTCTTGGTCTTTCTAACTGGGCCTTTCAAAATAAGCCTTTTGATCAGTGAAACTAGTTACCTATGAGAAAAAGATACTTTTTTTTACAGATAATGAGCCTGTTCAGCTAAATTTGTAGCAACCTACCTGTGTTGCTTCATGTCTGGAGAACATTCCTTATAGAATAACTTACAGACTTATAGTCCAGGTTCTCTCATACAACCAGATTTTACTCAACAAGTACAATTGCCATTCATACAGTACAGTGAGTTTAAAGACATTTACCATGAAATTGATTCTGATAAATTTTAGTGAACTGCCAGTTTAGGTTGTATTGAGGCATTGCAATTCATTTAGAAACGTGCATGTTTGTTTATTTTAAACAGTAATCTTAAATATTGCTTTTGCTCACTTAAAATCCATTTTAGAGCAAGGGGTAGAGTATGGGAAACAACATTTTGTGCATGATTCTTAGGAGCACATATTTGTACAAATGTGTCCATTATTTCAATATGTATTTGTGTACTCTTGTGTATTTATTTATAGTTTTTCTAAACAATGGGATCCTTAGGCCAATAGTAAACGTGGAGCCCAACCACTTGTGCAGGATTTTGCTCATGGTTTGCTGCTGTGAGCTGAAGGGTGGGGAGAAATACATATGACACAAATATTTCTTTAAGGACATGTGGAGTGTTCTAGCAGCAATTATGTGGAAATGAAATATTTTCCTGACAGTCTGTTAAGTTTCTTCAGTAGGGAATTTCTTTCTGAACTTTGGTTTTCTCTCAAAATGTCTTTTGGCCTGGGTTTTTCCAGAGTTTCTAAGGATTGAGGATGACTTCTCACTTCACAGATCTTTTTCTTCCCTTTTTTTTTCTGGCTAGCTTTCTTGCCTGAACCGCCTGACCTCTTTCTTTCCAGAGAGCACAGTTGTTTCTCCAGACAGAAGAGTTCCTCATTCTTCCTGTGTCCTGTCTTCTGCTTCCCTCTGTAGATTTCAGTTGACCTTTTCCTTTCTTTAATCAGGTATCTGTTATGCTTTGTAAAGACTCCTGGTCAGCATTGCCATATTTTCCCATCTCACATAATGTATTGATATCCTTTGAACACAAATTCTCTAGCTGGCATTTTCATAGGACAGAATAATGTGTCCAACCCAGGTAATCTTTAAAAAATAATTGCTTTCAATTCTCCATTTCTAGTCAATATACAAAAGCCATTAATTGATTATGAATTAATTTACTTGCCCTGGCACACCTGCTATTACCTAAGAAGTCCTCCCTGTTGCGATTTTAGTCAAGATCTCAAATGCAGTGGGCTGGATTCAGCTGCAGGCATGATCTTTCTTGCTCCTTAGGTCTTTGTCCTTACCTTCTCAACACTGAATTTTGGCTTCCCCACAGGTTAGTATCTCAACAAAAGTGTTACCTAGAAAACTGTGTCAAAGCAATGGAAATTCCAGAGGGTTCAAAAGGATTCCAGGTCCTGGGGTTCCTTATGCCTTGGCAGAGCCTTCTTTGTCTCTGGTGCAATGTTGTGTGTTTGCTGGTGTAGGATATTCTCCCATTGAACGGTGTATGTAGGGGTTTAGCTCCCAAAGCCAGTTATTTGGGGTTTTTTCCCCATGCTACTTCTCTGACTACTCCAAGCTCTCATGCCATTCATTAATGGTTAAAAATACTCTGTACAGTTGTTGGTTGGTGTTTGTCTGTGCCCGTTTTATATCCAGTTAGTGTGTTAAGTTTATTTTATAGGTTGATTTTTTCCTTAGCCTACTGTTTATCCTCAGTGTGACTGTAATTTCAGTGAGTTCCTCTAGCTCTTGGTTTTTTTTTTTCTTTTGCATTATATCATACACATAGGACTCTTAAGACACATTTACTGGGACTTGTTGCTTCTGGATTGTAAAACGCTGCTCTGAGCTTTCCCATATTGACTGAGATTTTTTCTTTGAGCATTTTTTTTCTACTCTCTGTCATAGTATTTTCATACCTCTGCCTCAGTTCTTTTAATAACTGATCTCAGACAGTTGTCAGCATGTTTCTTGAGCTCTTTGTACAGAAGAGCAATGTTCACAACTTTCAGCTGGATTTTTTTTTTTTTTTTTAATTCTGCTGTGAAGCTTCATAATGTTGTTGATGGATTTCTTGCTGAAGGCAACAAATATGTGCTATGGTGAAGTATCGTGGTAGAGTCTGCCGTGAGAGGGTGATTTTCAGATTTCTGCTCACGTTGGAAATTTGTGCTATATCAGCAGCAGTTCTGCTTGGCTGCTAGGTGAGTGGGATTGTGCAGTTCTAGTGATTTGAGTTTGTCATATGATCATGTATTTGTAGTCTTTTTCTTAATGTAAATAATTTTTTCAGATAAATAGGCAGGTCATGGTGGTAATCTGCAGCAAGGGCCTTTATTCTCGACTGCCCCAGTGGCAGCACCTCACTAGGTTTAAGCATGATACAATGTCAAAATAAGACACACCATTCCTGCCTCAAGCACAGGTACAGTCAGCCTTGCAGCGGGTTATATGCTGCATATGAACATTTGGAAACACAGACCAATGGTCCCTTCTGACCAGTCATTATCATCTTCAGTAGTTTTGTGGATGTGAAGCCAAGTTTCTATTTGTACCTGTTTGTTAGATCTGTTTTTAAAGGATTTTAAACAAATCTTAGCAATTGGAAAAACATACAGAAAATTTATTTTCTTGTGTTTAATTCACTTTCATTTAAATAATAATGATTGACTCTCCAGGCTTGACTTAATATTCTTTTTATAATTTTAGTCTTGTTGACCTGTTTTATCTTCCATTTTCTTAAGAAGCTCTTTCACGGTCTCACTCATTGCATTTTCATTTTTTTATGGTCTTTGAAATACCTACTGTGTTCTTCTCACGCTCTTCAATCCAAATCTTGTGACAGGGCTGCTCTGAATCCATCAACCTGGAAACACAGGACTTTCCAGACTTCTCATTTCCCAGCTCCCAATCCAGTATCTCGTACTAAAGCCTCCTTTTGTCTGCAGGGATGAGTAAGGAAGGCACTTCTGGATATCTTTTAAGTGGAACAATGATCCCATTTCTTTTAAGAGCTCCATGGTGTTGCATCAATCCACTCTCAGCAATTCTTTCTCAAGTGAGTCATCTTCATCAATGATGTCCCGTGAGAGCTGGGACACTGTTGGCTGTCCTTTGGTTTCTGAAACTCCGGCATCTTGATGCTTGCACAACTCTAGTGAGCTTAGACTTGTTCTGCCTGTCCCCGCAGAATTAACAGTGATGCCACTGAACAAGGCAGATGAAGTGACTTCTTCCTGACTGATGATTGTTCCAATTGCAGTAGAAAGTGAATAAATATTTTCCAGGACTCCCTTGATTTCCCCGAATGAGGTCTGTAGTGGATATTAGGTGCTGAAGCTGCTGTGATTTCTGGAGTTATGATACCTTGACAGATGGTGTTCATGCCATGTGGTGAAGTTCATGTCACCCTCCCCTAAAGGCCTTGTTCCTGATGAGACCTGGTGCTGCTGGGTTTGTGAGGCTGGCTTGCAGCAGCCCATCTGAGCACAGGGCAACATACTCTGCCATCTCCAAATTTCATGGGGATTCCTATTTCAGAGTCAAGTCTCCCTTCCCAGTTCGATTCACACAGGTTATGGCTTTACTCTGGATGAGCCTTTGGGCTGATTTCACTGAAAGCAGATTTAAGAATGTTGTCAAAAAATGAGGGAGAGAGAATAATGTAAACTAGTTTCTTTGATTTGAGCTAGTAACTCCTTTTTTTCCCCTTTCTCTATAAATCCTACTAATTTATTGGATAGCTTGTTGCATTTTGTTTGGTTTAGGCTGATAAAAATGTTCCCAGAATTGAATTCTGAGGCCTTCTACATATCTGCTTTTTTCTTTCTCTTTTTTTGTTTTAATTGTCTGGTACCATTTAATACTCACTTCTGACTGGCAAGTTTTCTAAGTTGTGCCAGTGGATGAATTTTCTTGGGGGGTGGAGAAGTGGAGAAGTAGCAGCAAGTAAGAAAATACTCCTGAGAACATTCTGTATTAAATCAGAATTTTATTACAGCCTAAATGAATTAATAGCTTATGATAACTTTCTTTTTTTTTTCCTCTTTCATGCTGCTTCTGTTCAGTGAATAGGGCTTTTGTTTTGGTCAGAGCTGAGCCTTGATTTTATTTATTTATTTATTCAAATTGCTTTAGTTTTCCAACTTTGTTCAGTAGTTCATCCACTAAAACCAGACTATCCCTTAGCTGGGCTGACAGGCCCTGTTTAACTGCTCCCAGGGCCGTCAGTCCCCATGTGTCACAAACCCCATTGTTTTCTCCTCTGCCTTTTTTTCCCTGCCCTGTCCTACCTCTCAGAGCTGCTTTCTGACAGCCCATAATGCTGCTTCAGTGAACAGCTCCCCCGGTGGTCCACTTTGGAAATCTTCCATTTTGACTTCGAAAAAGAACATTCTCTCCAACTTTTTTTTTCTCTACAGAAATGCTTCTTGGATACAAATATCACTATATTTTGCATAAACGAATACCATGCCTTTAGAAATATGGGCCTCCTTCTTCCACAGCATTACATGTAGTTCTCAATTTGGAAAAAAATATGGTTTTTTCCAAGGACACTTCTCTAAATAGTTGATAAGCTTCCTGTCTGCTAGATGGTCTATGGGTACTCTGGGAACTTATAAATACATATAAAATTTCATCAGTCTTAACAGTTGCTAAGCTGCAGAATCCAGGGTGGCTTCCTGGGGTGATGTAAACTTGGTATTTAGAAGGAACTTCTTTCCCCCACATACACAGTGTAAATTAATTGCCAGGAAAATGATAATTAAAAGAAGGAGCATAAATAAAATGGACCAAGTTCAATAGGTCTGTCCTTCTTTTCTCCTCATTCTTTATACATCTGCCAGATACTCTCCAGTTTTCCTTGTTTTCCCACCTGTCACTTTACTTCGGGTGCCGTCCCCTTTCCTTGCAGTCTTCATTATTTTCTCCTGTATATTCTGCTACTCAGCTCTCTTTTAACCTTGTCGTTTCCCTACTGCAAATCCTCCATCTCTTTTGTTCTTTCCTCATGCATTTTCAATTATTACGTTTAGCTCTCCCTCCCCTGGGCTCTCAGTGGCTTGCTGCAGTTGCAGCGGTGTTGTTCTGAGAGCCGGTGTCCCACAGCAAGGCCTCTGGGACTGGAGAACTGGCAGCTCTAAGCTATAAGTGCCCCTTACTGGTCCATTCCCTTGAGTTTCATCTTTACATCAAAACAGCTCCTACCAGATTTCCCATTTTTCTTCCTTTTTCTCCCTTTTCTCCCCTTTCTCCACCTCTTTCCCGGCCCCCATCAGCAGCTCGGAGCTCACCTGTCCCTCAGCACATTCCCTGCTGTTTCCACCCCCTGTAGCCCCATGGCTCTTTCCTCGGTGACTGTCTGGAAAAACATCTTTGCCTGGCTGTTTGCCATCATTTGTTAGCTCCTCTTTGATTATGGGCACTGCTGAAATACACATTCTTTGATCTGAGGCTGATGCAGGACACGGTCAGGGAGCCTCTGCTGGGATGATGGCAGAGCAGGAGTTAGGGAATGTGACCTCCTGCTGCTCCCTTGCCCGAAAAAGCTCCACTAATGCTACTTTTGTCTCTTCTGCATATGAGCTAGGTAGCATCCATGCTGTTAGGACACTGTGGAAGTAATGGGAATTCTGGATGGTGGATAGTCTCTGTCCCCACTGAAGAGCATAGTGGGTACGGTCTCTGTACCCATGGTACTATTCTAGCCCGGGATAGCTGTGAGCCTTAAATACAGGGCAGATTTGGCCAAACCTCAGGCTGTCCTGGGATGGAGGATGCATGGCAGGAATTTGTAGGGAAAATGTGCACAGAGTCTGGCAGCAAAAGGAGTAGCACTCCCTCTGCACTGATTTAGGAAGTTCCTTTTCCTTGATCGTGCTTTTTTTTTTGCACAGGGGGAATTGATGTGGGGCTATTCTGTGAAGAATATTACTGAAATAATACCCCTAAAAGTGGAATAAAACACAAAGGAGTACAGCCTGGCCCTATAAGTGCTTGTGCACTGAAAAGTCAATGAACTGGGATATAGAGGCTGAGACACATGGCAGGGAGAAGGTGGTGGTGAATAAGGTGAATAGATTTCCTAATCTGGTTTCGTTTCTGGAGCCATTGTGATGTGAAACTACAGCCTAAGGTTGAAAATAACACCCACCAAGAAGGATATTTTGGAAACTTTAGCTGCCTAAATTTCAGCAGATGCCTGTTGAGCTTTGAATTTATTATATTCTGGGGGAGAGGGGGTTAATGAATCTTTAGGTGGCTATTTTTTTGTTTGGTAAATTTTCAGCTGTAATTTGACCGTCTTTTGCTGTCGTGAGAAATCTCTTGAAAGGTAACTCCCTGACACCTTATTGGAAACAAAATCTGAGAGCATTAAATGTGTTCAAGTAATTGGGTGAGAATTTTTTTAACATAGCAAAGCAGTGATTTTTCCATGTAATCCCTGTAGGAAAAAAGCTAACTTCCTGGGGTTTTTCCCTTGTTTGTTTGAGTATGTATATATGTGTTTTAAATTTCCACTGGAAAAAAAAAAAGACCTGCTCTAAAGCAGATACCTTGCAAGAAAAAATGTTGTCCATACATAAGTGTTTGGCAGAGTTATAAGAAACTGGAGATAGGGTCTGAGAGATCCTCCTGAATTTTCAAGACTTTTCTACACATTTAAGATGCTGAGCAAAAGGAATACCCTGACATTACAGCTGGAAGAATTTTTTTGTTCAAATGCCATGAATCATCAGAGTACTCAAGCATGTGCTTAATCTTCAGAAACTATTACCCCTTAAAGTAATTCTGTTTAAGTGCTTTATTAAATTGAAGCTACTGCCGTATTTTACTTTACAGCACTGCTTCTGTGGAGCCTGTAGAAGGTCACAGTTTTTCTTTCAGTGACCAAGGAATTAAAAAAAAAATCTGGATCATTTAATAAGGTGATTTAAGACCTTGATCTTGCACATGCTTTAAACCTAAACTTAGTGCGTTTTGTTTGGTGCTGTTGGCCTCATAGACAACATATCAAATTCAAGACCATGCTTTCACAACAATTGATAATGTTTTACAGTACAGCCATCAAAGAATCAGAAATATTAAATAAACTTTCAGATTGTTCTGATTCTTACAATCAATTTGTTAAGCAGATGAGCTGTTACCTCAGAGAACATAAAAGCCAATTTTCATTTACTCTCTCGGAATGAAGTTACTAAGCTTCATACTATCATTCCCATGTCTTACTCGGCATGAACCCCTGTCAGTCCTTACATTTAACAAAACATTGTGCTGACAGAACACCAAAAATTTAACTGAGGGGAACAAAACCAAGAACAATGCATAATACCAATTTGGTGATTATTTATATTGCTGGAGGGAATGGTGCTGCTGCAGAGTGTGCTCCAGAGAAGGGAAACCTCTGCAGAAATAGGTATTTGTTGGACATATTGCTGAAAATACTACAGGATGTTACTGCTGTGCATTCTAGTTCTTGCTGTTGTAAGAGGGAAACTGCACTGAAGTGCCTTTGTTCCGATTTCATTATCTGAAAGCAGAGGTCACATTCAAAACTTTCAGTCTCCCTGTTGAAGTGGAAAAAGGGGTTGAAATAAGTGGGCTATTTGCTTTACTGAATAGGTAGTCTGGGTCATGCATATCTAAATTGTTTGGCAGCACATGCATGGAAGGAATTTGATATCTGACTTCATACCCTAGAGATGTCAGTGTCTCTACCAGAAAGAGTTGTACCTTTATTCCTTTTGCACATTTCTGTTTGCAGAACTTTCTTGGAAAAGGATTCCATAAAAACTGTGACTTGGTGACATGCCAATGTTTTTCTCTAACTACAAAGCACCAAAGTCCAACTTTATTTAGAAATTCCCATTTTTTTCTGATGCATTCCAACCTGTCTAAAGACGAATGTGGTCAACGCTCCTCTTTGCATGTCCTTTCCCCCTACACACCATTTTTCTCTTAAAGCAGCCCAATTCTTGCTTGCGCCGTGGCAGAGTTCATCGGATCTTTAGTGCAGGTCTTGGTGCAGCACCTGCTGCCAAGGCAGGTGCTCTGAAGGGATCGCTCCTGCTCCTGAGCGTGGGGGATTTTCCCCAGGGCTCTCGTGATGGCTTTGTGTGCATGGGCACTCTGGGGAAAGGCAGCCTCCTTTGGCTGTGCTGCAGGCTGAACCCAAAGCCATGAGGGAGCCTAACTGCGTTATTTGGCTACGAGAGGGCAGACACAAGTGGGACCCTATGGCTTTTGCTTGGCTTGAATTCCTGGGGAAGCGATTTTACCTCTATTCAGACGGGAGCGTGCAGGCGTATTCAGAGTGCAAGGAACAAATGAGGCAAGGAGGGCTGCCAGGACTTCTCTGACCTGGGACTGTTTTGGCTGTAAGAGTGAGCCAGGGAATGGGTATAAGAGAGGAATAGAATAGACAACCTCAGGCTGTTGTCTGGAAATAAAAACCTGAATACTAAAATGCTTTGGTTGGATATTAGGTATAAAATGTTTTACTGTGTGAAAATGGCAGCAGCTTATTCTGTATACACATGAGTTTTACATTTAAGGAGATTATGGCTTCAGAATAGAAGAACTTTTATATTACAGTTCTCTCAAAAGCTTTAACAATGGAAGAAATCCCATCAAATTTTTCATAGTATAATTGTTGGCTAGGAAAACGCTTTTCTGTCATACGCATCAAATCTAAGGTGTTGTCACTTAAGTTTTGTGTTAACAGTCTCTTCTAAATCTATATTAAATGTATTTCTCTTCTTTATCTTTCTGGCACTTTGCATCCTTTCACTGTCTGTTTTGAATTTTTTTTTAAAAAGTCTTTTTCTTGAGGGAAGTGCAAGAACTGCATATTGGCTGCATCACATGTGGTCTTATGGAGCAAAATCCAAAAGCTTATTCTGAATGGGCAATACACAGAAGTCTATTCAGGATAGCAACAGCAGTTGCATTAATTTTCTAGAATAGCTTAATGACGCAGTTTTCTTTAAGTTAATACAGAAGTTTCCAAAGCACGTTTCTGAGTTCTTTCACTGGACTTTGTTGCACAAAAAAAAAAAGTTACTGGGAATGAGTTACTGGAATACATTCCTGTACTGCTTATCCTGAAAGGCTCTTTGTGATGTCCATTAATATTGCTGTTATGATTAGGTACTGGTCATAATTTTGAGCTGTTTTTAAGACAAGAGTTCTAGTGGTCAGTATGGAAGGCAACAGGCAGTTGCTGCAGCCTGCTCCACAATGGGCAGACAATATTAATCTTTCTCCTGAGTAGGATTACATGAGTTAGCAAGAGTCGGAACTCAGGGGATGGGGGGATGCTTTCTGGAAGGAGCAGCATGTTTTCCTTCATGCTGCCATTCACTGAGGAAAGCCCCAGTGTTTGTAGCTGTGAGAACACCTGAGTGTCCCTGTTTGCACACAACTTTTTCTGTAGGTGTCCTGTTTAATGGAAAGGACGGCCTGTTGTCTTGATAAGTGTGATTTATGTGGGTGCTTTGGGGAAGTTCTGAAGAGTCCAAAGGCCAGGTGAGAAGTTTGCTGTTTGAGTGTGAGTGTTACCAAAGGGTCCTGCAGGAGATGGGCTCTGGCACAGCCGGGCAGGGGGATGTGTGGGAGGCTGTCGTGCCCTCAGGAATACAGCCTTGACTTGCTCACCCCATTCGGCTTGAACTTGCTAAAATAACTTGGTCTTAAAGAAGAGACCAAGCATGAAGAATTTCAGTCTTTGAAGGAGCTGTGAAGGTGGGAAAAATGGGAAATGGAAGGTGAGGTGGGAATGCTTTAAAAGGGCATTTATGTAAGGAGTACAAATTGTGCTGTACTTCTACCTTTACCTGTCAAGTACACACACAACATCTATAAGCACAACTATCAAAAGATAGAAATATGCCACTGGGAAGTTTAGTGCATATTCTTATTATTGATATTTATAAAATTAAGGAAAAGAAAACATAATAGGAAAAGTCTTTATACCGTATAAAACCGCAGAATTTGTATTTTATATTTTGGTTTTTAAACTATTAATAACATATTGTTCCACTGAAAATCTAGTTTACCGAGAGTTCCTTCTTCAATAAACTTTATGATCAACAAGAAAGTAAAAAACTTAAGGGAAATAAATACATGTCTTCTGGTCTGAATTAGTCACTGACATAGTATTTTCTATTATAGTATTTGAAGCAGGAGGGAGTGCTTTAAATGCTTCAACCCATTTAACCTTAATTGCTTGGTTTTAATAGACATTTGCTAACTAAAGGAACCAAATTATAGCTTGAATTAGGCCTTACTAATCTTAATTAAAAGCTCTACTTTATAATCGGAAACAGCTTATGTTTAAAACAGTAAGCCTTTCTTAAATGGCTTACTTTAAAATACTAAGGCCCTTTTGCTAATAATTGTTTAGGCTGAATACGGGTAACCATTATTCTCCTTATATTGCACTTAATTAAAAATATCTCCTCCATGTGGTTTTGTGCAGTCTGCTGGCTGTAAAATTGTTTGACTGGTGGGGGGTGGGATTGCTTTACTTTTCCTGTGGTAATTTGAAAACATGTTTCTGCCTTTGTTTTAAAAGTTTTCTGGGGTCGCAAGCTCCAAGATTAACATGTGAATCAATGCAAACGTTCACTTCCTGCATTTGTCTGTCCTCAGGCAAACGCTTGTCAGTCACTTACAGCCATTCATAATACACCCTATAACTCATTTAGTTTAATGCTGAAACTGTGCTCAGTCACTTGATTATGGTCTCTGCACTCCTTCAGAGACCTAAATTTCAGTATAAATCAAGTCTATTATACTGGGAGGGAGGGAGGCAGACCCTGGCTGCCTTTGGTATATTAACAGAACTTCTGAGCTTTTCAGGGCTGTGTGAAGAGGACAGAGGGTAGATTCTGTCTGTCCAAAGGTGGATCTCTGTAGTACAGACCAGCACACTTAAACCATTTGCTTTGTCTTCCCTTTATAGTTGATGGAGAGAAACTTCCTTCATGCAGTTTGTCTTGTATTATTGGAGACGAAAATAGGTCAGATAAATCATGTCCTGAAAATAAGAGTCTCTCTTTGACACAGGCGTGGGCATCTACAATGGAGGTGTGTAAAGTTGGATGAGGTGTATCTGGGCAAAGAGCCTGCAGCTGTCACATTCAAATTCCACCAAAATTAATGAAGAATATTCTCTACTTGTGCTTTGAATTTAACCACGACAGGGCATTTTAAAGCTGCCATATTATCACTGGATCATTATGAAATTCATCCTCCCAGTCTCAGTTTTACATTTCTAATTCTTTAATTTAAATTTTTTCTTAGTGCATCCTACTCAGGAAGCACTGCTAGACGATGCGATCATATTTTTACTTAATTTGCATTGCTTTTAATTCAGTGGCTGAATTGCCTACTTGCACAAACTAAACACCAATTAAAAGTCCTTTATGTGCTAAGTCTACCAGACCTTCATGTGCACTTGGAAAAAAATTCTGTAAAAAGTCACTTGTGCCAGTTATGGAGATGCACAGACCTTCTTGAATGTCAGTTTTGTCTGCCTAGTTATCAGATCTTTGGAAATCTCCTAAAGCATTTTTTAGCATTTCTCCTTAATGCCCAGTTAGTTTTATGTTCTGTGCTGGTGGAATATACAAAGATTTTTAGATTAGACCCAGTATAGGAAGACAAAATCAAGAGTCTCTACAGTGGGTGCAAAGAACTCTGGTCCCATCTATGCTTCATACCAATGTGTATTTATCTTTTAATATCAAAAATGTGCAAACTGGCCAGACCAAGTTTGACTGAGGATCTGTCTAGCCTGATGTGCAGTGGCCAACAGTGGATGCTTACAGCAGATTATAAAAAAAAAAAAAAATGAAATGGAAGAATGCAGCTTTAGATTTAAAGACCTCCTCAGCCAGAAGTTTCATTCAGATCACTGTGTTTAAGGACATGTTCAGAATAGGAATAGAAAAGAAGTGTACTTGCTTCTCCAGGTGTTCTGCAAAACTCACAGTGGTAGGCAGGTGATTAGCTGTGCTCAGAACACTGGGAAAGAATTGTGCAGGAACAGGCGATTGTTTGCACCTGTCTCCTTGCAGCCTCCCACCCCCTGTGGTTTACCAGGAACATCACATTGTGTTTCTCTACATGGGCAAACCCTACAAAACCTAGTTTTTAGCTTGGCAGCTAGCAGCATCTTCAGAATGACTGGCCTTCACACTTTTCTGAAAATGAGACTTCATTAAGGACAGCCTCAAGTCAGTTGTGAAAAATTAACAGCTACTTTGAAAACCTTGCCCTGGATGTTTGACCTAACTTGAGATGGCTACAGTGTTAAACCAGGTGCCATGGATAAACACCCATAACCCTTTCATTTCATCTCTGAGTCTTTCACTGAGGCTGAAGTTCTGTGTTATTCATGGGTGAGTTAACTTGCCAGGTCTTGGGGCACTGCTTTCAGTGGATAACCAAGGATGTTGCAATGTGTTCTCTCCTGGACTTCTCCTTATCTATCTTGGAAATACTATGAATATAGGGGTTCTCTAGAAAGATGGGAAGAAGGAAGAAGCATGCTAAATTTATGAAGAGCATTTCAAGAAGTGACATCTCTCATCTCTAGTTTTATGTTGGATGTACTGTCCAGTTAAACAAAAAACAACTCAAACTGTTTGTTGGATTGTTAATCAAGTCTTTAGGCAAAACATTGCTGCATTTTGCTTATCTCTGCATAATAAAATAGCATTGCTGTGAAAGGCATCTCATAAGAAAACATCTACATGAGATTATTGGGAATAGGTCTGCAAGACCAAACAACTGTTTATATAAACTTAGCCACTTTTATCCCTCTGCTGTTGGGGAGGTCAGTACAGTTGTACAGCTTGACTTTCTACAGTGCATTCTATCGAAAGCATCTTACTATCTGAATACTGCACAGAAGTCATAGGCATTCTTTGGTTCTCTCTACCTAACGTTCTCCCCAACATAACGAACAAATATAATTGCTTAAAATTCCCAAAGGAAAATTTTCAGGCTATGAATATGAACCCTCTTCAGTGTACAGCAAATGTCTATGTTACTATTTCCATATCTGCAGTTTCATTCTTTTTTCATTTAATAGTGTTAATGGAAGCTGTGTGTGTTTTCTAGTACGGGATATTGCAACACTGGAGCAAAAATGTCTGATTTCATGGCAAAGCTAAAATTGCATCTGTTTGTCCTATCTCCCTTTCTTGTCCAAACATCAGATGTGAGGACAGCTTATAAATGAAAATATTTGATGATTCACAGGTGTTTTTCAGATTTGAATGTTAAATTTCATCCTTACCACTTTTCCTGGACTTTCCTCACTACAAAGTTGGTGTTTGTACAGCTCGTCCAGGCCTCATCTAACCCTCACTTACCTCATGTCCAGCAAAGATGAGTGTGCAGCTTGATTAATTCCTGTTCCTGCTATTGCTTACTTCTCTAGTTGTCAAAGAGTCCAGGAAATGTTTAGAGAGTGTGGAAAGGGTAATGATGATGGAAATGCCAGTGAGTTGCCTGCTGCTGTTCACTATCTCTGCATTTATGTCCCTCCTGGACTATGGCTACACATCCACTGGTCAAAAACCAAAGGCTGCTCACCACTGTTTATTAGGTTTTCTTTCTCTCTGATTATTTCTCTCTGTGAGCTCTGGCTCACAAGACTAATTTCTGCATGGCCTTTTAAAAGACTGAGGAGAGCCTACATCAATACTGATGATCTCTCTTTGTGAATAAAATTTTAGAATCATCAGCATGTATCAATAGGATTGGGTTCTCCATTTCAGGAATAAAATAGCTGGAATCCAAAAATTACCTCAATGTGGTATTTGTTTGAAAATAAAATCTTTTTGCATTCATCTATTACAACAACATCTAGGGCTTCTTGTTGATACTGGCCAGGGCCATGCATTCAAAAAATGGAAAACATTCAGTCTGTACATCCAAGCAAAACTGCATGGCAGGTACTTTACACACTGTGGAGACAGAATTGTTGTTAAGAAGCTGAGAGAGGCTGCGCCAGAATTCTGAGCTGTGCAGCAAAATTGCCAAATGTTTTGGCATCTTGAAAATAGCTCCACATTTCATGACTGTACAGTCCTGAGGGAGACAGCTTTTAAAGCTGTGAACTGTTTCAAACAGTGCTTGTCTGTGCTCCCATTTAGGGTATAATCATTGTTATCACAGGTTTAGTAAGGTTTAACTTACTGAAAGTGAGATGCTGAAACACAAATCTGTAACAAGTTTAAATTTTCATTGCAAACAAAATGTGACTTGATCATCTTAGACCCTTGCATAGTAACAAAATTTGTAGCCTAGTAACTTTTGTACCTTCTAGATGGTGCACAGAGCAGAAGGGTGGTGGACAAAAATGAGTTTAAGCTTTTTTCAATACTATCTCAGACTTTTAAAAAGGTATTGTAAATATTTCATCTGATTTCTATTCAATTTAGTCTTCTCAGGTCTTTTTGAAGTGAATGTATCTAGCTCATAAATGAGCCATGTAAATGGCTTAATGTAGGGTCATCTCAACTAATTTTCCTGTTTGTTTCCTAAAAATGCTGAGTACCCACAGCCCTGCAAGGGATTCGTGAGCAGTATTAATACCACTCTCCTGAAAACATAAACTAAATATAAGTAATACATCTGTATTTAGGCTGAAGCACTGAAATATCTTTTAAGAAGACTTACAGTAAGTCTTCTTAACACCACAGAAAAGAGAAGGAAAGTAAAAAATCCTCAGTACTATCTCCTGGATAAAAAAAAAGGTGTAATGTGAAATGATTAATATTGGAAATTAGGCAACATGCTGGTATTAATAGATTACTCTTTCCAAAGGTACTCCAGAGTCTTAATTATCATGAGTGTGAGGGACTTCTGCTTCACTGAGCTTTAATGAATGACCAATACTCTCATTTTTCAGTGCATTTCATGTGTATTACAGCAATTTTACCATCATGTAGACCCTCCTAGACTGGATAAAAGCTTCTCTAGTTAGAAAAACTATTTACAGCAAAACCAAACTTAAATGATTTTAAACCAAAGAAGGATCATCTGTGTTCTGATGAGTCAGCTGCAGTTTATTAGGTGAGGAGTTACAGTCTTTATCCTTGTGAAGGACTTAGAGTGGCACTCCTTATAGGCTGCTCTTCACTCTTCTCTGCGAACCAAAATGCTGAGAGGCCTTCAGTTCATAAAGAATGTTGTTAAGTAATGGTATGAATTTGTCTGCATTCAGGGAACAGGTGGCAAAATAGGAGGCAGAGTTGTCTTCTGGGGCTTCATGAACATTGGGTCTGGCAGGGAACACGAGTTCATGGTTTCCCAGTGGCTCATGTTTAGAGGTAATCACACAACTGCAGTAAATGATGAAATGAAAGGCAGCCCTGAACAGGTGATTCCCTCATTGCAGGGCACACCAGCAGTGTAATGCAGAGCTGCTCTGCTCATAGATAGATAGATTACTTGTGTGGGACTGTCCTGCCAGTTTTTGTAGGCTGGCAAAATTAATACCTGATACGTGTCTCATACAGAGTAGGAAGTTTGACCAAGTGGTACAGGATGACAGGAAGCCCTGTATTTTACAAATCTTGCATGATATAAATTACATAGTATTCCCCAAGTGGTTAACCAGTTCAGCAGAATAGTTCTCAGCCTGGAGAATGCAACAGCCCAAGGACTACTACTAAAGTACAGGTGAGAAAAGTAGTTTGAAAAGGTAGCCCTGCTCTCAGAAGATGTGCATTTGCTATACGAGTGTTTCCAGTTCTGCTGGAAAACACACCAGTTCCTCATATCCAGAAAGGTTCAAAACCACTGCTGTGTAGCCTCTCATACTGTTTGTGGTCTTGGCTTTTTCAGCCTGAAACTGTAATGTCAGTGTGTCAGGGACTAAGGAAGCATGTGCTGTATGGTATCAAGGCATCTTCCATTTGACAGTGCACAAGCTGCCGCTGACTTGTTCTGAAATGGGAAAGAAGCCACCTTCTGTTCCCCCACATGAAGGGCCACATAAAATAAGTTAATATTCATTCACAGATAGGTAATAAAGAGATTTACTTCAGAATTGAAGGTTGGGATTTTTTTCCCTTTGTCAATGGACAGACATTTAGAAATGAAGTGCAAAGGAATGTTGGAGAGACACAATCTGAGAATGAGATGCGTGCAGAGTCTGGAAAAAAAATAGGTGAATTATATACCAATGAGCTAATTTCACTACTTTATACGTTTCTCTCAAATTGTATAGGTGCATATTTGAATTTAAAGATCTAGGAACAACCTTGTGCCATGACTTGCCGAAACAATTATCATTAGGATGCATGCACTCCAGCAGTGTCAGTAAGGCACACAGAATTACTGCCCCATTAGATCTCTAAGAACTTCGAAGATTCGATGTGGAATCAAGCATTTCCCATTATATTAAAAGAGGGAATTGTGGTGGAAATGGCTGTGATTTAGAGTGGGTGGGAAAAAATGCTGTCAAATGTCATGTTTCACATTCATAACAGCTTGTGAACAGGAAACCTCTCTGCTTGAGCTTGTCGGGCATGGCAGCTACTAAATACAGCCTCTAAAACTGTTACATGCTCTGCAGGTATCCATCTTTATTTGGGTATCCCACTTGAGCTTCAAAGAACTTGCAGCCAATCTGTTTAAATATCAATGAAGACAAATGTCAAGCTGCTCCAAACTCTAATCAAGGGTTCAAGATGCTGGATGCAGGATAACAATAATTTTGGGTTTATCTAGGAAAAAAATATTCTGTTTACTATAAATGAAGCAGGAATGGTCCCAAATAAGTTTCCATTGTGCTGGTTGAGATGGCAAATGTCACACAGGAATAATAATCAGATACATGAATAGAAAATACATTGTTCCCTAGGGGAAGAACTCTGCTTAATTATTTTTTTCCATAAATGATTCTAGCTCTCCAGAAGTTTCAGGCACCCAAAAGGTACTGTGAGTAAAAAGCTCTGTATAAACCCAGTATTAATGCAGTAGGAAGACTTGCCAGTTAAGCAGTGAGAAACTGTTCAAGGTCCTAAGAGTGTTCCATATCACTTATTTGATCTCCTCTCTGTTCCTGCTGCTACAGTGTTATTTATGCCACCATACAGAGTATGTACGTGACTGGCAAATTACACTAAGTGCTTGCAGAATCTCAGCTTTCAGTTTATATCTTTTTTTCAATATCATCAAGTATTTCCTACTTCCCTGTACTTCACTGACAGCATTCCATTGGCAAAGTACACATGCACTGAAGGAGGAATACCTGCCTTGTACATCAGGCATCCTCAGAGAAGGAATCAAAGGGGCAGATTCTTGTGTCTGTTGTCAGTTGGATTGACATATCAATGTCCAGCCATTAAAAATGTTCTTTCAACTCTTCAAACTAGGAGTTTAAATAAGGAGAGAAATGCACAGGAAAGAGAACAGTGACAGGAAACAGAGGAAGGGAAGGGGAATTTAAGAAAAATATAAGGGAGGGAGTCTCCAGACACCATATTTCTTATTAATGAGTGAAGAATGGAATGGTTATTCATCAAAAATGTGAGAGACAACTATTCAGCTACTGCAGAAATTTTGGATTTTCCTCATCTGTTGCCTTGTTTAATTTACCAGTGTGTGAGCTGAGTCAGCTGAAGTCAGTTTACAGCATTGGGTGCTTGATACAGCCTAGTCACTCGTGTCTTTAAATGTGGCTCTTTCATTCTCTTTGTGTGATGCACCATATTTGAAGATCATTAACTAAAACATGGAAAGTAGCAAGTGCTAAACATACCGACATTTTCTACAGCTGATAAACTCAGTTCAATTACTTCATCACCTTCTTAGAGAAGGACTTGTGTGTCTGAAAGCCTGTCTGCTTTTCCCCAACCAGTGAGGGTGACTCCTGGAAGGCCATCCTTACTGTGTGAATTGAAAATTTGATTCATGCTTGCTGTACACAGTATAATAATAGGAAAAAAAAATTCAGACACAGGGCAGAATTGGGATCATTAATCTCTGTGCTTTCTTTAAAATTGTAAGTTAATAATTTTGGTTAGGGAAAAATTATGAAACAATGTTAAAATAATATTAAATCAAAAAATTATAGAAGATAAAAAAGTCATATCTACAGGCAGTGCTAAATGAGATGATGTCTCAGCTGTCTGTCAGATGTATCCTAAATGCTTTTAGGCAAGATAATTCTAAATATGAAACTGTTCACATTTTAAAAATGTGTGTTGTTTAACCAGCTGGACACACCTCTACATAATTTGGTTTGTATTCCATTTGCCCCCTCTTCTTTCAGACCAGGACTTTAGCAAGATATAAAGTATGATGAACTTTGTGCTTAGCCATCACAGAAGAAAGGGAAACAAATAAAACTTCTACAGAGTACTTGATCTTTTCTGGAAACTGGATGAAATGGCTTCCAGAAAAACAGCACAACAATACAACTGATTGAATCCAAATCATGTCCACTGAGTTGGCATGGCCTTTTCATTTTATTGCTGGTTTAATACTGGGAAAGAGAGGTTTGTGACATTTTTGAAGGAAGTTGTAAATTTTTTTTTCTTTGTGGACACACTAATGGGAAAAACATGGGAGAGGCAGTACCCATAGTGGAAACGCTCTTGAGGGACTTACACTGAAAAAAACCTCATGTTAAACAGCATATTGTACCTGTTCTTTTTCCTTCTCCACTGAGAAACATCCGGCTGCTTTTTCTGAATTTACCCTGATCCCAGCCTGCCCACCCTTGACCTTGCCTCTTGGAGTAGCCCTAATGGCTATCAAATTTTACAGTTTTCTTTGGCACAAGCGTCTTGAAAACATCATGGCAACTTGAAAGCTGTAAAAACTGCACTCTGTGTTCCTCTGGTTCATTAGATTGTAACATTTACAAGGTCACAGCATCTAAAGAATAAAGATGTTAACATTTATGAGTCAAAAAAATAAAGTATCGCAGGAAGGACCACATGTAGCAAATGATAGAATTTAATTTGTTTTATAGAAAAAGTGATTTAACAAGCTTTTCATGGAAAGAGGTTTTCAAAAATGGACTTTTCTCTGAAGGTGAGGGGGTTTTTCGGTGTAGAAAAACTGAATGAGTCTTCATATGTCAATATTTTCTTCATAAAATTTGGACTTAGAGTAGATGCTGAATTCTGATACCACAAAACACAGAGGGAAATGGTATTTCAGCAGGTCAGGTGAGTGAAATTGATAACATTTTCCTATCTGATTCTTCATACATGGGTCAGGTTTTACGAATTTTAAGGGTAGAGCTGAGCAGGCTTCAAATGTGTGGAAATGTGCTGATGCTAAACTCTTCTTAAGAATCTAACACACAGTTTGAGTATTCTTGCTTAGGCTGAGTGTTTCCCAGAGAGATGAATTTCTGGCAAATCTCACCTGCATTTTACCAGAATGGTCTTTAATCTATGTTTGAGCTTTCATCCTGGCCTTTAGATCTGGAACTGGTTCCCTTCTCAGGAAAAGTGCAGCTTGATGTGGGAAATACAAATGCCTTAAGTTCAGGTTGTCCAGTGTGTGTTGCATAGCTGCTGGAAGTATATTAAATACAGAGTTTGCCAAAGAATATCTATAAATATAAATATATGAATATTCCCATGTGATGTTTACTTATTTTCATGGCTTCTACCGTCTCATATCCAGTCATTAAGAAGAATAAGATGCTGATCTGACTGTGATCCAGGACTTGAACTTGTTTGTAATTCTTGTCAGTGTGCATGTAACTTCACTTCCACCTGTTTCCTTTAAAGCAGCGGTGTCAGTGCTGCACTGCTGTTTGTTCTGAATTGGAAATGGGAACAAAAAATTACAGTGCTGATCCTGTCTCATGTATCTCTCTACTGTGAATCCCAGAAAATACGCATTCCTGGCTTCACTAAGCCAGTGACAAAAAAGCCTCGTGATTTTCGTAGGATTGGGATTTCACCTCAGGCTGTTTCACCTTTGGATGTTACAAGGTCACTTGCTTTCACAAACGTCTGAGATCAAGCTTGATAAAGCGATGTAATGAGGAAGACAGTTCTGCACTGTAAATCTGTTCTTAGTTGTGTAGGATTTAGAGCCTAGGGCTGGGCCTTTTCTCCTGTGTTTTTCTGTGGAAATGAGGGTAGTTCACTAGCCCTAGGAGAAACAGCAACCAAAACTCAATAAAGAATCAGTAAACATTTTTGAAAGCTTTTAGGAGAGAAGCCATAAAAGTGAAAATATTACCACATGGAAATACGGGCTACAGCATCTTGCAGCGTTCTTTGCTGCATAATAGTTGTGGATAAGCAGTCAAGATGATGCTGTTGAAGAACTGTAGTGTGACTTTTTTTTAGCAGAAGACTACTAAATTTCATTCTTCTTTATCAAAAAGAATGTGGTATGCTCCTAGTATGCTTTGCCTTCTGTAAGGGCTAGCAGCAACCTCTCTTCAAGCAAGAAGGTAAAACACAGTTTCTTTCCTGTCAAGTTTGTAAGGACAATGTTATTTACTCTCTCCATAGTGCCTTTTTGGTAGTATTTTGTTTAAAGCAGTTAGATGAAGAAAGATGAATATCAAAATATTTTTTCTTTAGATATTGAAGAAATACGTGGCTTTATCCATCAAGATGTACTTACAAAGATTTTAATATTTCTTTTTCTAGCTATTTAATGGATCCAGTTTCTTTATGAGATATTCCACATAAGCATAAAATACCTGCATGATAACTTTTGTTTATGGTTCTCTATATTAGAAGTTGATGTAGGCAGACAGCTTTCTTTGAGTATTTGTTTTGAAATGTCTGAGCACATAAATTACTCCTTTCAAAGTCAATTGAAGTTTTTGTTTACTAAATTAGCTCCAGATCTTTCCCTTATATTGCTAGTCGAGAAATACTTTAAAGTGGACACAGGTTTTATTCAATCCTACGCCTATTTTGAATATCTTCTGTTGCATTGTGAGTGTTGGGATCTGTGGCCTTGACAGATGCCAAGATAAAAATTGTGTCAATGCAAACTTTCCCATTTTCTATAGAAATCTGTGGAATTCAACACTAAACGCTGAATTTGGCTCATTGACTTCCAGGCCTCAGTTATTCTTCCTTTTGCATGTTAATAGCCATAAGGCTTCTTGTGACAGTTTAGCTGTGACACTCATCCAAAATTCATCAACTCCATGCAGACATTTGCTTTGATTTCAGTAGCTGTGCCCATGATGATCTGTAGCTGTGCTGACAAAAGTTTGTTGCATGTGTTGTAATGATTTTTGGACATTCAGGAATTTAATTAACAGCAGCTCATGTAATGAAGAGTGGGAATGAATTTTTCTGGAGGTAGACTTTTACTTTCTTGGCATAAATTCTGTGCCACCTTCTAGCAAAGCTGGTTACTGCTTGCACAAAGTAAATTTCATGACACTGCTGAACATGTTAAGACAAAGTGGGAACCAGCCATTTTTCAGCTTTCTCACTCTTCTACAGTTTTGGTTGTCTTGTGGACATGAGTTATTGCATCCTGATGTGCCTTCTATTCTCTGCTGAAACAGAAAGATGAAATACTGTGATATTGGAAGCAGAAGAGTTTGATTCTTGGGGGTTGTTTTGTAGTTGTATGTGCTTCTGGAAGAGCTGCTTCTCTGCAGGGTGGCCTTGTGAGGCTTCTGAGAGCTCCACCTCTCTGTGCCAGAATATACAAATTAAACAAATTCGGGGGGAGTGTCAGTTTCACCTCTAATAATGAAAGAAACAACCCCATTATGTGTAAGGGAAATACAGGTCCCTTCAGACTAAAAAGAATAAGGTCACTTAAAGAAGACTAATTCAGATTCTCTTCCTGTAACTGAAATACAAGGACTGCAAATTACAGCACATCTTCACGGTCACACATTCTCGTTTTTTCTCAGATACTTGTCTAGGGTTCTTTTAAAAAAGTTTTTGAATGCTTGCATTGCATAATAACTGCAGTCTCATACCGTGGGTGTTCTGTAAGTAACACCAGTGCTGCTTGAGGGGGGCAGTAGCAGAGCGTGGCTGTGTTCCCTAGGGCTACTTAGAGAGTGATTTCCAGACTTTAACAAAAAGATTCACCTCTGCTTTCCAGCAAGAATTATGATGGAGTTTCCAAGTCCCTTTCACCTTGGTAAATAGCTGAACCAGTACAGTCACTGGTACACCCAAGTAAGCAAGTTTCTTTTTATCTCTTTTTTCCTGATCATTTTTTACTTTAAAACTTTTGAAACAAGCAGTGGATTTTTGAGATTTTTCCAAACCAGTTGCAGAAAGAGATAATCAAAAGTATTTTGCCAGCATCTGAGGATGTGCTTGCTTACATCCAGCCCTGGGATTGGGAGTTTCTGTCTCTGTTGGATACACTAAGCTCAAATAGGTTCTTGGCAGACTCTGTCACTACTACAAATGGCCCTACACCTTCTTTATCATTTTGGTGCATTTAATTCTTGTGTGGAACTCCTGTGATCCTTGCCATTGTAGTACCACATGAAATGAATTCCTCTTGGAGAGGAAATTGCAATACTCTTTTAAGGTGATTTCTTCACTAAACACCCCAAAAGTTCTCTGTCTGAACAGCTGGAATTCAAGGAATTGAAAACTGTGTAAGTATTTTGCCAGTGTAGATAAAACTTTAGGTTTCCCTTTGAAAAACCTTTATATTTCATCATACTTGCATACTTGCACTTATATACAGCACAATTTCATGGTTGGATAGCAACTTTTTTTTTTCCCCTCTTGCTTTTTGTTTTGGTAATTCCTTCATGATGAAAGACAATATTAAGTGACGAAATGCTAAAAAAATTTAAGGATAGTTGAAGGTACAAATGTAGCAGGGAAAGCTAAATTTCTCACTTAGAGGTGTTTAGAGTTGGGATTTTGATTCACACCCAATTCTATCAATTACATGAAAAAAAGAATAACAGGATATGACCTAACTAAAGGAAATGAACACAGATGGCCCCTGCAAATTTTGAGGTTTACAACTGACAAAATGAAGAGCAAGCCCGCAGGTTTTATGTGATTGAATGTACTCCTATTAGTTTTGCTCTATATGAAGCTTACTAAGGAAGCCATATTCTGACATGTCATGTAATATTCTGTCCATAAATTATAGTTGTTCCACACTGAGGCATTCTTTAAAGAATGCCTTCCTCCAGCTATATGAGATGAGAAGATGGAGAGCTGGTCACATTGTTTGCGTTTCTCTTGGCAGCTGGAGCTTCAAAAAGGTTCAACATTTAGACTTTGCAGGCTTTTGCATGTTTTTGTGAGGTTTTCTTGTTTGGTTTTTTTTTTTGGTTTGGGATTTTCTTTTTGGGGGGAGTGAGGGACTGGATATTTTTTTGGTGTGTTTTGGCTTTAGTTTTTTTGGAAATGTAAATTCACCTGTCTTAGCCCCTTGTTTTTTGCTAGCAATACTGGAGATGGAAATTCCAATCAGCCTGCCAGGTGAAGTTTTTAAATAGCAGTGTGAGTTTTGGAGGGGAAGAAACACCAAAAACCCCACATCATGGTTCTGAAAATGAGTTGGAATGTTAGGTTCCACTTCTAGTGTTGTACAGCTATTGGGGTGCAAAAGGGAGAAATAATTTTCTCATCCTTTTGCAATATTAATTGTGACTTGAACTCCTGAGAGAGTGAGATGAAAAGAATCTGTTTCTTTGTTTCTTTTGCTATTTGTCCCTTTTCTGTATCTGTTGCATTATCCTTTCTGTAACTTGAGTATTTGTATTGCATCATCACCTTGTGCTGCTAATCACAGTACAGCATTTTAGAAACAAGTATTTAAGGGGGAGTCATTCAAAAGGCTTCACATTTCTTTGATTTTTTTTTTGTCCCTTTTGAAGGTTCTCCCACTGCTTATTTAAACAAACAGTCCTATTTGATTAATTTGTTTTTAAAAAGGGTATTAATTGCTCCACCCTTGGCACTCTGATGCTGAGCAACATAACCAGTGATAAATGCTTCTTCTGAATTCCCTCTTCTGAAAAGACTCATTGCTGGATGAAAGTTAAGAACAAATCTTAAAATGAAGGTGCCATTTTTTCTGAGTGTCCTGAGGGGAATGCCTGACACGCCTGACATCAAAATCATGTTAGATGCTTTTTGAGTATAGACTTGGCCTGTTAAAACATGGCATTACTGTAGAGCTCTAAGTCTATCCCTGTAGCCTGAGAATGATAGGAAGTTTCTGGAAATACTAATGAATGCTTATGGAAGCTGCAAATATCTGCTGAGTGGAAACCAGACTGTAACATTTTGGGAATATGCACCCAGGCACATGGGGCTGTGACCTCATGAGAGCAGCTTCTCAGAGACTTTGCACTGGAGGTTGTTTGGAATGAGCACTTGACTTGCTGGTTCTCGTTTTCAAGAAGAATCACAGATGTCTCTTTTTGTTGTCATACTGCACTCGGAAGGTGGAGCACAACCACAGGCTGTGCTGGGCAGGCACTTGCACAACTAATGGATGGAAATTGTTAGTGAAGGATGAGAACTTTCTGAAACAGATCAGTGGTTTAAAGACTAGGAAGTTTACCTTTAAGCAGCAGTATTTTTGTTTGGAAGATCCTTCCTCCAGATTCTTATTTCTGGTGTTGCTGTGGTGCCAAATGCCGAGTTACAAAATAGCCAATTGGTGTTACAGATAAAGCCAAATCTGTAATTCCCTTTTCGAGCTGCTGAGGAGATTGTAGAAGGGGGACTTCAGAGCTGTTGGAGGCAGGTGGATGGAGACTTGGAGAATTCTGCATTTAAGGTAGATTTTTGGGAGGGACATGAGGGAATAGGCTTGCAACAAAACTTGGGAGAAGCCTGTCCCTGCTCTGACAGGTTGTGTGAGGGGGTACAAACCCAGCCATCTTCAATCCAAGGGCCACAAGTGCTGGAAGCATTGAGTGGCTGAGTCTGAGCTGGCTCTTCAGAGGAGTCTGCTTGTCCCCAAAGCACCTTGCTCCTTTGGGATTGCATCTGGGTATGATACCAGGTAGCAAAATCTTTTCATGGAGTACTTTTAAAAGAGGGGAAAAAAAAAAAAAAGTCTGTGTGAACGTAAACCTACTTCAGAAATATGTCAATCACCTCTGCAATGGAAGGCACATTTGAAATGTAATGCTGGGTTAGGTCTGAGATATGAACAGGTGGTGTTTTGAAAAGATAACTTTATCTGTTTATCATGTGCTGCCTGACTTAGGGAGAGTAGCTGTGGCTTTTGGTTTAGCACACCACAAATTTAGACCCGATAGTTATCAAGCCATGAGGCTATGTTTAATTATTTATGTATTTTTAATTGGTTGATGTGCACCGCTGAATTATTCACAATAGTGACTGTGATACTGAGGTTCCACGTGTAAGCCAAAATACAGTCTGTAAAAAGAAGAAAGTTTGCATTTTCTAGAATGAGTGAAGAAGTGATTTCTTTGTATGAGGGAGGGAGGGTTGTGACAGGATTGTTTGTAATTGAAGCAGAATCCATCTCTCATCTTTTATGATCCTCTTTCAGGTACAGGCCAGTGTGAAAAAAACCCAAACAACTCTATCATATCTTCTGAGAATAAAACACTTGACTTTTTGTTGTTCTTGTTTTACATGTATTAATACAGAAAACTATGCTTTTTTTGTTATAAAAGGCATACTTTTGTCTCATGCCATATTAATAGCATGCTTCACATAGTTGTTACAAGTCAAAGGTTTCACTCATTCTCTGCTTGATTATTTTGAAGCAAAAAAAACCCCTACATTTTAAATATAAAAAGTGTACCAAAATCAAGTGTACAAAAATCCTTTTTTATTTCTGACAACATACCATTGTTTAATGTGATGATACTTCAGTTATTTTGTGAAGGAGTGTTCTATACATTGGTTTGCTGCTTTTCAGACATGTATGACCCTGATATATCCAGTCAGTAATTCCCTGACCATGTGTTGGATGAAGTCGGCAATATGAGCCAAATAGAAAGATGAGGAACATGCATATATCCAAGAAACACACTCAGTTGGAGAAATTTTTCTGTACTCTTAGACTTCTCTTTTTACAAAAGCTTCTTTTTCCTCCTCTTGTGTTTTAGATATCGATGAGTGTGAAAATGACTACTACAATGGGGGTTGTGTCCACGAGTGCATCAACATTCCAGGCAACTACAGGTGTACGTGCTATGACGGGTTCATGTTAGCCCACGACGGCCACAACTGCCTTGGTGAGTAGTGAATGCTGGCAAGAAACTTTCATTTCATGGCTGTGGCAAGAAGGCCTGATCTGTTCTCTGCATTTTATCATCTGGCATGTCTTCAGTAAAGACTTGATCCAGGTCACAGTGAATAAGTCCAAACGTGTGTGTTGGCTCCATTGAGGTTTAGCCCAGACCCTTACAGCTGTCACTCTTAATCTCACCATGCTCAAAGCAGTTTGCCCATGTTTAATACTGCTGAAGAAAACCCTGACTCCCAAAGCTTGTTATGGATGCTCGGGCTTCTTTTTTAAGGAAAGTAATCTGTTAAATATATTAAATATACTGAGATATATTTTGTCTGCTTCTTCCAACTTTTGTAATCCCAGTCATATCTTTAGAGTTTGCCCTCTCCTGTTTTTTCCCTTTTCAGGCAATACAAGTTTAGGATATGGTGGATGAACATAAATCGCAGAATGTTAAAAGTACAAGTAAGTGAGGAAGTAATATTTGAACAATGAAACAGGGCAGAAGAAACAGTTATCAGTAATAGCTTTTTAGAAAGTGGAGGGACACTGTCCACTGACTGTACAAAGCCATGTTCAGTGCAGGATCTCAATTGCTTCAGCAGTCTGAGGATTTGGGGTTCTGTATTTTTGATTCATGGCCATTGCTCTGGTTTAAATAGGTTGGGTTTGTCCTAGAAGCTACATAAGCATATGTTTTTGTTATAAAATTTCTTCACACCAGTTACCTGGAAATGAATCTAGATTCCTATGTTCAGTTTCTCATAGCTGCTTACTTGTTAGTCATTTTTAGTTAAATTCTAGTGCTTAGAGATTATCTTTCTCAGTATTCCCAATGGAAATGCAATGACCATGCTTTGGTACAGTCCTAAGTTAATTTCAAGGTGATGTTTATAAAACATTGTGTAAAAGGGATGTCTTTTCTCTGTCAGCAGCAGCTCTACTTTGGTAAAAACTGAGATGTTTGCAATGAAAGTCAAGAAATGAGGCAGTGAACCAGAAATATTGAAGTCCAGTATCACCAGTCTGCACTAACTGATGCTATGAAAGAACTAGAATTTCAGGGCAAGGATTTGATTAGCCTTTCAGTAGATGTATTTTGTATTGCATTTATTTTCAAACAGAGTAATATTTGTTCAGATGGATTATATATCCTGACCATTGATGGGGGTTTGACTCAAACTTCCAAATTTCATTTGTTATAGAACAGAGTAAATAGATTAATTTGCCTCAGCCTGAGGTGGTCAAATGATTAATGGAGCAAGAGGTATTTCCTATGCAAAGAACAGCCAGGCATTAATTTAAAAAATAAAAACTCTATTTTTTCTAATATTCATAAATTCTTACTAAAACAGGACACAAACATAATCAAATAGTTCAACTATTTGGAATTCAAATAACTGTGCATGTGTGTTGTTTCAAACAGCTTGCTAGTTTCAGCTTTGTCCAAACAACATCCATTATAGTAGGGAAAGTAGTAGGGAAAAAAACCTTTTGAACAATAAAAAGCAAAAGGAGTAACCTGATCAAGGATGAGCCATTCAGGAGAGCTGTGGGATTTTTTTGGACCTGCTGTCTGTGTTATTGCTCTCTGGTCATGAACCATAGAGGCTAAATCCACAGAGATAGTCACATTTCTAATTATATATTCATTAACTTCTATTCAGCCACTGTTTTGCTTTTAGTTTTTTAAAAAAGGCTTACAATAATATAAACAGGTGACTACAGTGGGAATAATAGCAAAGTGCTCCCTTTCTCCCAATGTACAACCTTAAAGACACTAAAAGAGGTCACAGTTGTCTTTCTGATCTTGAGACCATGGACTGAGGAGGTTGTGTCTGCAACTAATGAATGATCTTTAGCACGTCTCAGTAAAATACCTGGTTTTACTTAGAGGCACTGAAAAGGGAATCAAGGCACTTTCCCTCTTCTTTCCGTCACTAAAATTTGAATGAGTTTACTGAGGACTAACATGTCTGGTTGTAAGGTTTTAGACTGAAGTTTGTAATTGTGGCAGTGGCCATGCAATTCTTGCTAAGACTGCTTGTGTGTGTGCTAACTCAGAGTTGGAACAGCATTGCTAGAAAAGAGAGAACTTTTTTTTGGATGTCCTTTTTCTACCATTATTTGGTTCCTACCTGGTTGCTGGCATTATCAGTTGTACTGACTGTTGTGATAGCCTGGTTGTTCCCATTAGTAGAACATCAGTTTTTGAAGAGGGGGACATTTCAATCCCTTCCCTTCTTGACCAGTTCTATTTCCTTTCTCTTATGCTACCAGAAATATGTAGATGCAGAAAGAGGTTGCAGTGAGGTCTCAAATAAAAAACAAACCCTGTATTTGCACATACAAATTTAAATTAGGATTTCTGGAACATTTTGGAAAAGGGTTGGCTTATTCCAAAGATTTTCTTTTCCACCTTGATGAAATTAGGCATTGAAAGGAATTAAAGTTTTGGTGAATCCACTGGTTCCCACCTATTCTTGTCTTTTGAGAAACCACTTATTTTTCATTGATTTTATGGAGACAAAGAATGTTTCACAAGATTAATAACAATGTTTTTCACCTTTCTATGCATTCTTGTAATGAAAAAGATTGCATCCAAATTTCTGCATATCCTGTTTCACATCAGGATTTCTGTGTATCTTGCTTTACTGAGGTCTTTGCAAAATCTTAAGCCATCTCTTCCTGACAGGGTTTACATTGCCTTATAAACCTTCACTGAATGTCTTTCTAGTCACATCAGTATAGCAAGATGATTAAAATCTTCTTTATAAATAGCAAACTTGGAGTATTCAATTACAGCAGATGCTGTTGATCATTTACGTGCTTTTTCCTGAGTTCTTGCTTCAACTTTCCTTTCCTTTCCTTTCCTTTCCTTTCCTTTCCTTTCCTTTCCTTTCCTTTCCTTTCCTTTCCTTTCCTTTCCTTTCCTTTCCTTTCCTTTCCTTTCCTTTCCTTTCCTTTCCTTTCCTTTCCTTTCCTTTCCTTTCCTTTCCTTTCCTTTCCTTTCCTTTCCTTTCCTTTCCTTTCCTTTCCTTTCCTTTCCTTTCCTTTCCTTTCCTTTCCTTTCCTTTCCTTTCCTTTCCTTTCCTTTCCTTTCCTTTCCTTTCCTTTCCTTTCCTTTCCTTTCCTTTCCTTTCCTTTCCTTTCCTTTCCTTTCCTTTCCTTTCCTTTCCTTTCCTTTCCTTTCCTTTCCTTTCCTTTCCTTTCCTTTCCTTTCCTTTCCTTTCCTTTCCTNCTTCCCTTCCCTTCCCTTCCCTTCCCTTCCCTTCCCTTCCCTTCCCTTTCCATTCCATTCCATTCCATTCCATTCCATTCCATTCCATTCCATTCCATTCCATTCCATTCCATTCCTTTTTTCTTGAAGAGTTTCTCAAATAGAACATGAAATGACTTCACATGGGGTTCAAATATTATTATATCCTTGTCTAGCTAAAAATAATTTTTTTGGGCATTCCCTTGAAATAGCAGTAATTTTTTCCTCAAAAATTGCTCTAAATTGTGCTCAGCAGATTCAAGCCTAGTATTTGGTCTCATACAATAGGTTTGAAATGTTTTTCCTTCTTGTACATGAAACACCAATCTGAGGGAGGGTTATAGTGCTTAACTTTTCTGATATAAATACAAATAGCTATGACCTGCTCTCATCTCTCCATTTTGTGTGTTTGTTGGGGTTTTTTTTCATATTTTCTTTCTCCTTAGGTCTGATTTGTGACAGTCACTTTTTTAATAGGGAATAAGCCTTGGTTTTTTGCATAAGCACTTCTTGCTGCCAGGCTGCACACATCCTAACTCTTCCTTTTTCTAAAGATTAGGTTAGGTTCCAAGAAGTCCTCTGCTTTTTATGTTTTCTCTCATTAGCAAGTGTACTAGCGATGGTTGCAAACTGTTCTTAGAAAGTATCAAAAATGATGCCAAGCAGCATGGACCAAAAAAATGTACTGTATTCAGAGACATACTTATTTTATTTATAGGTTTTTCTGTGGTATTAATTGTTGTAGGAACATGCATGAATACCTTGTAAATACTAATAGATTTGTCCTCAGAAAGTCCTGTAAGGAAAAGAAGTATAATCTTCATTGTTTTATAGATTATGAACTAGGGCAAACATCTTAAGTAACTTCTCAGTCTTCACACAAGGTGTCTTGATGTCTGCACCGTAGGCAGGAATAGAATCCTTACCCTTCTGCATCCCTGCTTTTATTTCAAATAGTCTGTGTAGTTGTGGTTTCTCTTACAGAAACACAGCAATTACTAAACTTGGGCATCTGCAATATGATATCTCAATGGATTCTTTTGTCTGCCAGACCTCCTGAAGATAGCTATAGAAGTAGGTTTTGATGTTTCTGTATAGCTTATGGTTCTTCAGCAGTTAATTCTTTGTCTGATTGAGAAGAATCCCGGGAAGCAGAGAGAAATTCTGGTTAGAAATCAGGACAGAAATGCAATTCCCAGTGTGCATGGTAGGTTCCACGGAGCTCTCTCCAGGAGCTGAGTGTTCAGCATGGAAGACACAAGCACAGTGTCAGCTGTGAATTGAATAGCAAAGTCCTGGCTATGTGCACAACCTTGAAGGTGTGCTTGGGGCAGGCAGCCTGATTTTCCAGCCTGGATAATGGAAATAAACTTTTTATTTGTCGGTTCTCAGATGCTACTTTGCATCTCTTGACAGAGTGACTAAGTCACATGGAAACCCCTGTGGGAAAGGAGAGGTGGCACTTTCCCCAGAGCAGCTGAACTTGCTCCAGGAGTGGTATTGATTTGCCAGCTCTGGTAGGTGGAGCAAAGCAGCAATTCCAGCCGGGCATCTGGGAGCCTGCAGCTAAAGGAGAAACTTCTGAGACAAACCGGGAGCTGATGAGGCGCAGCCCTTCAGATGCCTGTTATGAAATAGACCTTGGGTTCTCAAATCAGTATAAAAGTTCATGTTTTAAGTCACACAGTTTTGTTTCTTCTAAGGTTTGAGGTTAAGATCTAAAACCAAGTGCCTGTCTGGAGTGCTCGTTTAAAATCTGTTAGCTTATTTTAAGAGAGAAGAAGTTCAGCTCTGGCATGTAGGTTTAATTCCTCACTGGGTGGTAGCAATCTGCAATCTGACTGAGATGACAAAACTAACATTCGTATATACATAGAATCACAGAATCATTTAGGTTGGAAAAGACCTCCAAGATCATTGAGTTTATCCTTTAGATCACTGAGTCCAGCTTTTAAATGTATGTATATCACATAATATCATATCATATCATATTATTCAAACATCTTTCAGTAAATGTTCCCGTGTTCTATGTTTTTGGGCTTTTTTCAAAACAAACCCAAACCCATTAGAAATCAAAATCTACCTGTTCCTACCCTGCTGTTCGAATGCACACACTCAGACTTGGGATTGTGGCCATATCTGACTATCAACGTGAAGTGGGAAGAGAGTTGCAAATGTATCAGAAATCATTCCTGAAGCTGCCAGATGTATCTTGTCCAGAAGTGTCATGTAACTCAGGATTGCATAATCATTGGTATGATTAAAGAAACCAGTGTCTTCCTTTTAATTTAGCTGAATTTTTCTTCTTCTCCTGACAGCTGTGCACAATTGTTGCTTGCTTAAACTCCAAGGAAATGCTGCTATTACTGATGTTTATTTTTCCTTAGGTTTCCCAACAGTTCAAATAGATTTTTTTTAAAATGTGAATATTTTTAGTATAAAACTAAACAGCTTTTGGAAAGTTGTTTCTAGTTTCATAAAAACAAATATTTTAAAGAGGAACTGAAAAATGGTCAATTTGCTTGGCCATCTTTCAGTTTTCCTTGCCTTTCTTTCCTAGTTCCACAAGACTATTAGGTGAGTGAAGTGTTGTCCTTCTCTAGCACATTAACAGGGCCTCTAATAAATTATCAGTCATAAAATCTCTTCCAGTTTTTCCTAATTAGTAATCCCAAGCTCCTTGGCAGATGGAGGAAAGTTGAATACATCCAATAGCCTTCTTTTCATACCTCTTCTTTTTTATTAAAACAAATGTAAAATTACGGTATTTTTGTCACGAAGGTTAATCATCTAAATCTTGAAGTTCTTAGTCAAGTCCAGACTTTTACTTGAACAGAATTTTGGGACTTGGCAGGTGGTTTATACCTTAAGAGAAGCAGGTTGGATTCCCAAATCAGGTGTCAGTGGTTGAGTAGCAAGGAACTGTTCTAACTGTGAAGGGTCCAGGCCACAAGCTGGGAATGGGAATGTATATAATATATATTTACAGACAAGATGAGAACTGTTGAAATGCAAGGTTTAACAACAGATGTTTCTGTATGTTTTAAACCCTCGTGAGTTCTGCATTTCTGCAAAAGATGACAGACAAAAAATGCGAAAGGTGACAGGCAGTGGTCAGGTCCTTGGAGTGTAGTAAGAACCTTGAGATGAGGGGAGCCTCTGGTATTTAGCTCCGGAACCTTCCTAAGAAAAGCTGCAGTGAGTGCATCCACACAAATCCATACTGCAAATTGCACAGCAGAATGCCTTTCAGTAACAAATGTGTTCTTGCAGAATGAAAAAACTTGAAAGCCTTTTTTGACGTTCCTTGGTTTTCAGATGCAAGCCTAAGTGACAAAGAAAGTTGTTTTCTGATGTATTTCTTCAGTGAACTGCTTTTTACCATATTAGTGGTTTCAGATATTTTCTCAGCCTTGTTTGGTCTGTACATTAGATTCATAAGAACAGCTGTGATTCATCACAGCAATTTGAAGTATCCAGTCTTCATGGTACAGTAGCATGAATGAGATTTTAGAATATGTACTACTGTTGTACAGTGTGTGCTGACTGATGACTAGGTGCTGAGAAAATATGAATAGCTAGGATGTAAATGTTCTGGAGACAGTTCTGTATTAGATGTTTACATGGAACTGCTGTATATATGTGTTTACTTTTGTTCCTTGGTTGCCTGTATCTTGTGAAAGCCTCTATGGTGCCAAGTGGCAGCAGGCAGTCAGAGAACTAAACTAAATCTCTCCTTCAAGATGGGATTATAATATCTTAGTTCTGATGATTTTCCAAAATTCAATAAAAATCTGGAATTCTCTTTGTGATTAATGGAAAGGTCTTTGATATGCAGCCCTTTCTGAACCTAGGATCTGAACATCCTGCTTTCCTTATCTTGCTTTTTCTCTTTCTGTATAAAGTTTCCTCCTTTAGAAGTACTCTAGTGTTTGGTCACCCCTCATTAATCTTTTGAATTCAAATGGGATATAACTTTCTTTACATGTTAATTTGCCATATGTTTGCTTTCTTAAACCAATGTGATCTGAGAAGTACCAAAACAAGTGAGAGTATAAATCAGCATAGACCAAAGTTTTTTGTTAGGTATGGGGAAATAATCAAAAGTGTAGAATAAATCTTGGTTGCTGTCAGCTATGAAGTTAGATTCTCACCCTGTCATAATAAATTAGGAAACTGGGAGCTGTGTGACAGCAGCATCAATCTCAGTCTCTTGTTTCTGCAAGTCTTGTTGTCTGAGCCTTCTTTTTTTTTTTTTTTTCCAAATACTTACTCCCTGGAGGAGGTAATCAATCACAGCAAAGATTTCTCCACATGGAACACTCAGGAAAGTAAAGAAGAAGCAGCTTAGAGTGTGAAGTTACTATGTGTAAGTTAAACCCCATATGGATGCTCTTAGTTGGTCTGATATGCCTGTAGATAATGTCTTGGTTCAACAAGCTCAGAGATACTGCATCCTTACTGCTTTACCTGATTCATGTTAGTTTTCTATCTTAACTTTCTCATAATAGCAAACTCCTGTACCAGTGTGGCCTATATTGATATATACCTTAAGGGAAAAACTCTAAAATACATTGAAATTATCAAAGCTTTGGGAGCTGCATCATGTTTAGCGCTTACATAAACCAAGGGAGAACGTGTGTTCACCTGAGAGTGCAGAATTTCAGCCTGTGATGGGTGTGTCAGGTGTGTATGGCATTCAAGCCTTCCCTAATGGAATGGTGTCTTTTTCACTCCTATAAATTACATAGATCCAGTTGAAACTCTGAATTCGTATGGATTACAAAAAGACATCAGACAAAGAAGTCATCTGATCCCTGATTTCAGAGTCACTGTCGAGCTATGCTTAGAATGCAGTCAGTTCTTGGCAGTGTTGATTTATGATAAACAATATGATTTATACAGTCAAGAAACAGCCATCACAAAGAATATCTGCTACATAGTTGCTTACTGTATTAGAAAATGAAACCTAACTCTTTTCCTGTATGAATGAGTCCTAGGTGAAAGGTTGGTAGTGAATTTCCTTGTTAAGTAGATTTCAGGGTCTCAGCTTTCCACAGTGCTCTGCCTTTGCTCTCTAATACCCTCCATGAATTTCTGCATCTTTACATTATTCTCTTGACTTCAATGTACAATATGCAAGCTTGAAAATATGGATCAAACTACAAGACCAAGGTAGAGGCTTGTTTTTACTGCTTTCATTACCTTCTGCAGACTTTAATCCAGTTCCTTTTCAATCATCTCAAAATATTCCCTCTGTACACGTTCCTTACTGGAGTTGGCTCAGAGCATAAGATGTAGTTTTGCATAGAAGAGGAGCAGGAAGGGACATGGAGTAGTGATGGCATCATGTTTTAATATGACTTTTTGATGACTGTAGCTAACATCAAAATAATAATAATAATAGTTACTGATTGAAAAGTCACTGGATGTACTTTACAAGTATGATTGTTTAGAGAATTTGGAACATTGGGGATTAAAGCAAAATTTATGATTAATAGGCCTTATGAGAGATGGAAATAAATTATTAGAAACAATTCACTCAAGTATTCAAAAAGGGCAAGAAGGATGAGCCAGGAAACTACAGGTCAGTCAGCCTGACCATCCCTGGAAAGGTGATGGAACAGCTCATCCTGGTTCTTGTCTATGAGCATGTGGAGGAAAAGAATCATAAAATCACAGAATGGTTTGGGTTGAAAGGGACCTTAAAGATCCTCCAGTTTCACCCCCTGCCATGGGCAGGGACACCTTCCACTATCCCAGGCTGCTCAGAGCCCCATCCAGCCTGGCCTTGGACACTGCCAGGGATGGGGCAGCCACAGCTTCTCTGGGCAACCTCTGCCAGGGCCTCACCACCCTCACAGGGAGCCATTTCTTCCTCATGTCAAATCTAAATCTACCCTCCTTCGTCTTAAAGCCATTTTCCCTTGTCCTATCACTACATGCACTTGTAAAAAGCCCCTCTTTGGCTTTCTTGTAGGCTCACTTCAGCTACTGAAAGGCCACAACAAAGTCTTCCTGGACTCTTCTCCAGGCAGAACACTCCCAATTCCCTCAGCCTTTCCTCCCAGCAGAGCTGCTCCATCCCTCTGATCCCCTTGGTGTCCCTGCTCTGGCCTGGCTCCAGCAGCTCCCTGTCCTTCCTGTGCTGGCCCCAGGGCTGGATGCAGCCCTGCAGGGGGGGCTCAGCAGAGGGGGCAGAGGGGCAGAATCCTCCCTCCCATTCTGCCCAGTACAGGAGGTTCTGGGTCTTCATCATCTGTATAGATGATGAAGGATCTGGAACATCTCTCCTGTGAGGAAACAAATGGGTTCTGTGATTCTGTAAAAGACTGAGGGAGCAAGGCTTGGTCAGCCTGGGGAAGAGATGACTGAGAGAGGATCTTATAAATGCATACTAATATCTTTGGGGACAAGGGGCACAAACTGAAACACAGGAAGTCTCCTGAATAGAAGGAAAAGCTTCTTTACTGTGAGGGTGACAGAGCACTGGAATTGGCTTCACAGAGAGGCTGTGAAGTCTCCTCTGGAGAGATTCAAAATCCACCTGAACACAACCTGCACCAGGTGACCCTGCTTCAGCAGGGGTATTGGGCTAGATGATCTCCAGGGGTTCCTGCCAACCCTATCTGTTCTGTGTTTCTGTAATTAAAATATACTTTGTTAAATAAATAAGACTACATATTGTGCCATAGGATGGAGCAGAAATGTTTGAAAAAGTTGAGAAACTTTATTTAATCATTTGTGTTGTTTTGAAGGCATAATTAAGAAACTGCTTCTGAAATTACTCAGAAACTCCATAAAAATTATGAGTACGACAGCAGTGAAAGGGTTCTGGACCTGACGAAGGATTTAGGGGAATTGGATTTTTGCTGTGTGACCAATCATGAAGGGCTTGTTAGATAAGATGGTCCCAGTGCATCAAAACTTCTTTGTGCACAGCAGGTAAGAGTCACGATACCTGCTGCTTGTGCAACTGCAGTGCTTTCTGTAATAGGCCTGAGAATGTCTATATGATACCAAGTGTTATTCAGTACTTACAAAAAACTCCGAAACTGCCTGTATGAACTCCCCAAACTCCCTGTATGTCAGGGAAGCCTGAGAGACTGGATTTTTACTCACTTTAAACATAACTTGAAGAATTCCTCCAAACTATAAAACCTGAGTGGACCACAGGCTCAGGCTGTTAATGACTGCACAGTGAAAGAATGTGAATACTCATTCTTGTGCTCTGAAATGACATGAATACCCCAGGCATGGACTGAGTTTTGCTTTGAGTAGATTCCAGCAAGTGTCCACTTCGTCATTTCACACAGGCTACATGTCTGAGTGGGACCTCAGGGCTTTCAAGCTGCAGAATTTGTCAGTAGATGGTTAGTCCATTGGCCTTAACATGTGAATAGTTTTCCCTCTGACTTAAGATTCTGTACAACCAACACTTGATATCTTGGAGTAAAAGGTAAGAAGGCTTTCAGTGGAATTAGTTGCCCCTAGAAAGCTCTGCATCATCCCTATAAATTTACAGATTAATTTACATGCAAGAATCTTCTGGATTGGGTCCAGCAGAGGGCTGTGGAGACAATGAGGGCACCAGAACATCTCTTGTATGAGGAGAGGCTGAGGGAGTTGGGCCTGTTTAGCCTGGAGAAGAGACGACCAAGAGAGGATCTTCTCAATGTCGGTCAGTGTCTGCATGGAGGGTGTCCCGACAAGAAGTGGGAGCCAGGTTCTTCTCAAAGGTGCCAGACAGTAGGAGGAGAGGCAACGGGCAGAAACTGGAACACAGGAAGTATTCCATGAGGAACATGAGGAGAAACTTTTTTACTGTGCAGGCAACTGAGTACTGGAAGCCCAGAGGGGGTGTGGAGTCTCCTTCCTTGGAGATCCTCATAAGCCATGTGGACACAATCCTGAGTAATATGCTCTAGGATGACCCTGTGTGAGCAGAGAGGTTGGATGATCTCCAGTGTACTCTTAAGTAATAATTCTTAGATTTTTTTCTTCAAAAATGCACACTGTTATATAGCTGTTAGAGAGATCCATTTATGTGTTCCCAAGTGCTGGTCAAAAGCATACAGAGCTCTGGTGAATTTCATAGGGAAGGTGGAGTTAAGGTGGTTATTTGTTTTGATTTATTTTGGTTTCTTTGTTTGTGTTGCCTTTACACTACCAAGCCAGCTCCAGAATTATTAAATTCATGTCTTCTCTACATAAATATTCCTGAAGTCAGGTTTTTTGACTGCTGTTACGTCTCATTGGTAATTTGCAGCTCAAGGCAATGCTGGTGTCTTTTAGTAAGAGATGCATGTGGCTGATGTGTCCATCAGTTGAGTTGCTCAGCACTAACACAACTGACTGCAGCTTGCATGTTCTAATGGGGGGCTGCTGCTTAGCTGGTGCACAGGTGTCCAACTGTTTTCTTGAAACCAGGTAGTCAGAAACCCCAACCAGCCAGTCCAGCTTTGTACTGTGTGATACAGCACAACTGGATTGAGTGGTAAGCTAGTGTTGTCATTTCATATTAAAAAAAATAAATTACTATTTGCTGTAAGGTCTTAAATATGTTTCAGGTGTTTCCATCCAGAGAAATCAGAGGAAAATATTTGTTCTAAATACTGGGTTTTGTGTTACTCATGTGTAGGAGAGTGGAAATGCTGAACTCATTTCCCAGGTGGAATAAATGCCCATTTGCCCAAACATTTTGTGCCAAATGAAGCATTCATTCTCTGAAACTATTCAGAATCTGAGGCTGTGTTTATGAAACACTTTTCACCAATGAAGATACTTTCAGGAAATGTAATTGTTTTGATATGACCTGCAGGAACAATTTCAGCACTTACAAAACATTTTCAGTATTTTTCTGTCCTTCCCAAAAGTTGAATTAGTAGATGTGTGTCTGACTAAGGAAATTTACCTGAATAAGCCAATATTTTTCAACTCCTGCTGTAGTTCTCATTTCACTAGGTTGAAAGTTACGCCTGAGACTCTCCCATTTCTTCCACTTTTCATGGACCTCAAGTATTATCCTTATAGAGAGTGAGAATGACTTCATAGCCTACAGGATGCTGCAGTGCTTAAGTTAAAATCACTCCTCTGAATCTAGAGAGGCCCCTGTTTGTGTTACTGATAGATAACAATGAAAATCTTTAATCTAGCCATTTTCTAGGCTTTTATTATCAGAGCTCAAGGAACTAAGTGCTTCATGTGGTATAGACCTGGAAAATATTACCAACTTGGCATGAAAATACTGTTTCATACTAATAACAATAATTTAAAAAAAAGAAAAGGCAGTTTTGAGTTAACCCAAGTCTTGGCAGGGTCTATAAGTAAATTTAAAAGGAAGCAGGTTTAAGCAGTAATTATCCTGGAAGAAGTATAGTTCAGTTCAGCCTGCAGCAGTTAGTGGTGCCGAGGGGCAAGACAAAGTAAGGGACATCATCATAACAGACTAGATAATTTACTTAACTTATCTCAAATTTTTCCTTCAGTTGATCTGGGCTGCTGCTTGTTGGTATCAGTAGTTAGCTTCCCTCCACTAGTTTATGGAGTGTTGTTAATCCAGCATTTTCCACTTGGAGTGCCAACATATAGCTAGATGTCAGTGGGAACTGCAAACTTACACTAAAGGGGCTGTGGATGTCTGTGCCTCAGAGAAAGAGCTTCATGCCAAGCTGGAGGCTGCTGGCATTCCCTAGACAGTGGCACAGATAAAAAGCAGCACGATCAAATTCATACAAAATTGTTTTAAAGCCTGAATGAAAAGAGTGGATAACACTGACAAATAATTGAGTGGGAACTTTATTATGTTTAGGCACTGTTGTCAGGAGGCTGCCTGTGAAAGGATAGAAGCTACAACTAAGAAGTCACATTCAGCGACTTGGATATTTATTTTGGAAATGCGGAAAGCTGTGAAAAGGGTTTTGGTGTGTTCAGAGGACAGAGAGTGGTGCCCAGTTGTTTAAGAAAGGAATAATAAACAAGTGACATCAAGAGACTTGAACTTGATGCAATATCCACGCAGTATCCATTACCTTCAGCTCAGCAAATGGGCAGGCATCTCACACAGCAGAGCTGAACTGTGGAGTTACATGCGTATTTCCAAGGCTGTACAGGGCAAAGAAGTCTTTTGCAGCTGCATTTACGCTGTTTGCATACTGTGAAACTTAAGGCATTCCACTGCGTGTCACAAAATAGCTACAGAAAAGGTCTGGAGCATCCTTTTCACGTCCTGCGCATCTACGGTTGTGCAGGCAAACAAGAAAGCCCAGTCAGTGGGTGCTGAGGGGATAGGTGATTGTAGCCCATTACAAGATGGAATTGTCCAGGACAGATCATGGCCATCACTTTAGGTGTTGTAGTATCCCTGTACATATGAAACGAGTGGTTCTAGGGATCAATTAATTAATCATTTTAGAATTATTTTAGTATTCATCACCCAAGTGCATTCTTGTAATTGTTTCTTTACGTTTCCCTTCCGTAAAACATGCTGTATTTTTCAGGGAAAGTAGTTTTTCACACTTTTTTTTTTGTTTCGTTGGGGTTTTTTGTGTCTCTTTCAGTGAACATTGACTACTGTAGGATCCATTTTCTGCAGGTGGATCTTTTCTCAGCAAAGGCTGTAAGTGAATATTTCTTCAACTGTGGGAGTGAATGAAGCATTGAATTCAAGGCTGTGGTGCTCTTTGTTTTCTTCACCAGATTTTTCAGTTTCTGAAATAAAGGGACAAAAGGTAAAATCTAGTCTCATGTGCAAATAGTAGGAAATTTGGGGGCAGCTTTTAAATTTTTGGTGGAGTCTGATTTCAGATCTGCTGCAGACACAAATGCTACGTACACAGGCAGCAATGTCTCTTGCTTCTAATTTTTCTCCCTGCCTGCTCATATGAAGTCAAACCAAGGAAGATGGTTTGGCAGCTGTTTCAATTAGCAATGATTCTTGTTTCCATGGCCCCCTCAGCTGCTGCAAGGGATCACCCTCCCTACCTTCACTGCGTGTCACTGCTTGTAGGAGCGTTCCAGCAGGAGCACCTGCCTGCAGCCTCTGATCTGATACCACTCCTACATGGCAGATTTGCTCTTTGGGCTTACATGGGTATCTTGAGATCACATCTTCCAAGACACCCACTCCAACAGAGCATCACGGTACTTGGAGGATTAGACAAGTGAGAAGAGTGTGTTCCAAATGCTGCTGTCACTAAAGGTTAACTCCTAGAAATGAGCACATTTTGTTTTAAACCTGATATACTGAAGTCATTTGAATTGTTTCTGTAATTATCTTATTTGTATATTGCTGTGCTTCAGGGTTCTGAATAGATGAGAGAGGCAGTATGAGGCTAAGGGGGATTTGTATGATGAAGAAAAATGCAGAAAAGGCAAGTAGTGAATGAATATTTGCTCTTTCTCACAATAATGGAATTTGGAGGCATTCATTCAGAGTCTGAAGCAGCATTTTTGAAATAAACAGAAGTCTGTCTTTTTTATAAAACTCATAATAAGATTAAATCTCATCATTAAATTGCAGAACTAATTGCCCCATCATGTTGGGTTCATTGGAGATGAGAGAAATCCATATGGGAAAGATCCAGCAGGACAATGGTCTGGGAAGTGATATAGGAAAGTTGATTGGTATGTGATGGCTGAAACCTGAAAGAACGTGTCTGCAATGGTTCTGTCCCATCTCTGCAGTCTTCTCCTGAGTATCAGCTACAGGACAGTGTCAGAGATGCTGGGCTAGATGTTACCTTGATATAACTATGACTGTAGTAAATCCAGGAATGTGATTTTTTTCATTTTAAATGAGACTTTCAGCCAGCTTTCTGACTAGATATAATGATTTCAAAATTCCAGAATCAGGCACTTACATTTTCTGAACCTGTGGCTGCTAATCATTTCCCTTACAAATGCAAAATATCCTAAGTGGTGTTTTGTTGCTAACATTTGAGAAAAATCTACATTATTGCTATCAGTAGTTCATCTCTCTGTCATGATGTTCTGCACTGGTAAAATAGGCATCTTAGAGACATCTTCCAAAATTTTCAAAGAGTAGCTTAGAGAAAAAACCCAGCAGGATCAGCTCCCTGGATCATGAGTCAAAGTCCTGTTTTTAGAAGTCTCAGTGCTACAGTAAGTACATTTTACTGTGGTTCCCAAATGCTTTGGAGATTTTCAAGACTCGAATTTCTGAGGGGCATAAGTGTTTATGAAAATGCTGACATGAAAGAGAAATGTCAGAAGGAAGGAAGAGAGGATCAGGGAAGGAAGCAAACAGTGGACATACTATTCTTGACATTGACTCTGTGTAGTGTTTCCACTTTTGTGTCTTCCTGCTCATGGTTTTGGTTTCAGGTACCCTCAGCAGACCTTTCTCCCTCCACAGAATCCAAACAGGACACTGTTGGAAGAGCTTCTTTAGGCCAAACGCTGCAGGAAGCTCTGTGCCAGATCAGGGTGAAACACCAGTGAAGTTAATTTGAAAAATTCATCAGATAAATTAAATGAGAAACTGAAAACATTTGTTTATTTAATATATAAAACATTCATCTTGATCAACTGTAATATTTCCTACCCTTTGATTCTGTTCCACACTACCACTCTCCAGAGGATCTCATCTTACTGAGGTACAGAACACGAGTTTGATTATATGAAGGCAGTGGGCCAAAAAGCTAGAGGTCTTATGCAAATTGAGATCTGCATTCATTTGCATAATGCTTCTGATCTCTAGATATAGATATAGCTATATATGTATGCATTTATACAGCCATTATCTCTCTGTCTCTGTTGAAAGATCCTTCTCCTTTCCCAGCCTTTCCCTGAGCTGACTCTTGCCCTGGTCCTGGTTGTCCTTGATGAGGACTGGCCACTCTGAAATCCAGGCACTCCTCTCCCTGCAAAATAGGTTTGTCACTGGTCTGTAGCAGCCGTTCTTGCTTTTGTGCTGGTTGTCATTGTAGCTGTTTATTTGTGCTGGTAAGGAGCAGGTGAGAGCTGTGGAAACAGAGCTGTTTCTAGGTGCTTCCAGCAGCAGTTGTCTTTGGCAAACAGAATCACAGGACAGTTCCTTGTGATAAGCATTACAGAGAATGGCTTAAGGACATGTATTCACTCTCTACTAGTTCTTCATCCTCTTTTTAAGGATGAGGGTTGGAGCAGCCATGTGGAATAACCATCTGAGCTCAGCTCAGGTGAGAATCTTTTTCCATTCTTTTGTGGGTTTCGATTGTAAAGACTTGCTGAAATCTTCCCACAGCTTCCACCATGGGATCATCAGTGGGGTTTTGAGACTCAGCTCTCGTGTAAGCACTGGATAGTGTACTTTAGGATTCAGCACACTGTCAGGTGGGGGGGCCAAGCTGAAACTTTTGTCAGATAAGGAGGCTAGGAAATGGATTTGGCTTTCCATACACCAGTTTAAAGGAATGGAGTCTTGCCCCTGCTACCTTGAGGCTATCCTCAGAGAGACGATCTGGTCCTGAATGATCAGTGGTACCTGATTTTGTGTAAAAGTTTATGAAAGACCAGTCTATTTGTTATAAAAATAGAGAAAAATTCTGTGTTATTAAGAATAGAGTAATAAACCAAGTAAGCTTTGTATTTGTGCTCGATTTAAAAGATTTTAGAATGGGTTTAGTTGGGGCTTAGAGTAGATGTTTGAGTGAAGGAATTTTATGCCATAAGTGACTTATTTCAAATCTCTAGAGTCAGGCCCTGGGGTGCAGGTGTAAACTGTCACACAGAGTTGGCACCAATTAAAGCTCCTGAGAATCTACCCTCAGTTTTTTTCAAAACAGCCAACAGCCATATTTGACATGTAGAGAGTCACCAAAATTGAAGCTAGAAAAGCTTTATCGAAAACCTGACTGCTTATTTTGGTGTTTATGTGGAACTTAATCTGTACAAGACCCGGTCCAAGATACAGTCTCATCCATGCTGCGCTACTGATGTTTTCATGTTCAGGTGGATAACTTGAGCTGAATTGCACAGTGAAAGAAAGAAAAAACCCCCTGGGCAGGTATTTCATTTGTGAGCTTTGAAAAAAATTCAGAAACATTAAGGAGTTACTCTGCCAGATCTACCAAACCTTGAGCTTCTTGGAGTCAATGGAGTTGTCTCGCGTAACTTCAGAAGACTCTTTTATCCTGTTCTCTAAACAGGTTTACTAATAAACTGATAAGCTGACCATAAAGTGACTTTATTGGAAAGAAAGTTTACCTAGTGAATAATTCAGTAAGTATTTTCCAGGCGTCCATGTCCAACAGATTGCTTGCAGTGGTGGATAGTCAGCAGTACTGACTTTTAAGACTGCAGTAATATAAAGTGCTCCAAAAAGCCTGACCCTGGCAGGACCGAGACCTGAGAAGAGAACACGTAAATCCTGCACCATCAGGCCAAGGGCCATTGCAAGGCATGCAGTATAGAGTAGCCCTAGATCCCAGCTGTTTCCTTTCTTCAAGTCCTTCTCTTCATAAATACGTATTAAAATAATTTTGAGGCAAGTAATTAAACACAAGTGGAAGAAATTCCTCATAGAAAAGCTTTTTAAAGAGTTTAGATTGTAATAATTTTATTCTAGCATATGGATTTGGGGCTTGGTGGTAAATTGAGCTGTCTCTTTATAGAAGTGCTAAGTCATTAGCATTTGCTATCAGGAGCAGAAAAAAAAAGTTTGTAAATCATTGCATTTGTTTCAGATTATTCATCAGGGTTGAAAGGCAATTTTGTGATACCATAAACAGGGCTCGGGGAAGGCCACATACTCTGTAGCATAATTTGGGGATTTGTGCATGTGGCAACTGAGACTTTCCTTCAGTAAGTTTTCAGCTGATTTTCCAGAGAGGATAATCTGGATTCCAGGCTGCTGTTCTGAAGGAGCAAGATTGAGTTGGCACTAACAGGGCAGCAAGGTCTGCTGACTCTCAGAGGAAGGGTCTAACCAAGATGTCTTATTTTCCTTCTTGTGCAGCAGTAGGCAAGGAAAGCCTCCACTTCCCCTTTTCCTACACACTCCCAAAATCTGAAAATGTTCAGATCTGGAAAAGAGTAATAACTGAGGGCAGGGAGGATTTTGATACAGAAAATTTTAGTCAACAGTGCTTAACATTTCCTGGTAAATAAAAAAAGGAGGACTGTCTACACACTTGCATTGTAGTTCAAGACAGACTGCCTGGTTTCCCTGGGTGCTGCTGTAATTACCCCAGAGCTTTTTTCTCTGTGAGAAAGAGCTACAGCTGCTGTCACATGAAGTTCAGGCAGCATAAACAGCAATAGCCAATTCAGCCAAGCAAGCTGCCCTGCATTAGTGACTGGCTGAGTTTCTGCAGCATTTCAGAGCTTCCTGACCTTGCCTGCAAGAGTACCAGGAAAAACAGCTTGGGTTTACCTTAGTGTGTTGTGGCCAGTCCTGGAGGAATTAATTTCTGCAGGAGCTGTGCCAGCTCTTCTGAGGTTTGGAGTGTTGTGGATCATTCAACTTTGTGGTGGTTTTTTTGCCCCTTCCAAAAATAAAATGAAAGCAAAACACACACCAACCCCATTGCTGGCATGTTGGCACATACTGTGAAATGACTGGCTGAAGAGTCTTCATAAAAAAGGAAAACATGGAATTTTCAGGTGGCAAGTTCCTTTTATCCAAAGGGGAAAAAAGCCAAGAAATAGATATGATTCACTTTAAGGAGCTAAACAGGAGAGTTGCAAAGTTGAATATGGGTCAGATACCTGTTAGTGGCAGTGGCTTCCCAATGCTGAAACGTATGTCTCTGTTAAACACTACAGCATAAAAGCAGTTATGCCAGAGAGAAGCGATGGGGGATAGGCTCTCAAAACAGCCAGTAGCTAATGCTGCCTTTGTGGTTTTATATATTTGCCTATTAAAATGACAATACAGACATGGAACATTTCGATTTAAGAAGCCTTCTTTTCACTAAACAACATTAAACAAACTGACAAAGTAGGGGGTTATGACTCCAGTAATTGAAACATGCTGTTCTGTTCAAGACCAGAACTCTATAAAGACTCTTTTTACCCAGTAATGCCCTTTGTGTTTGCCTGCTACCCTTGCTAGAAATTACTGTAGACCTGAAGTATGTCTTTCCAAGTGGAGTGGGAATGACAGAGTGCAACACCACACTTGGCACATGGGGTCACAGCCTTTTTAGGATGCTCATGTTCATTGTGCATTAGAAATCAATTTGCAGCTCAGAATACCTGGAGACATAGCTGGATTCCTCTCCCCACTGATCGGGGTTTTGTTCTGGAGATTTTTTTTCATGTTAACTTTAAGCCTAGGATGCAGGAAAAATAATTAGATGGATTAATTTGGATTAACTGATTCGGGTAGTCTTCACTAGCTTAATTTACAGTGTGCCTTTTTGTGGAGTCCTTGCTCTTCTAGATGTATATTCTGAATCTGTACATGACCTTGCATTCCTTTTTCCTTCTGTCTTCTAGATGTTGATGAGTGTCTGGATAACAACGGAGGGTGCCAGCAGATTTGTGTAAATACTATGGGCAGCTATGAGTGTCAGTGCAAAGAGGGCTTTTTTCTGAGTGATAACCAGCACACCTGCATTCATCGTTCCATTGGTAAGTGTTCAGTGTGTAAAATGTGCTCTTTGGAATAACCCTGTTCAGTCAGAAAAGCTGAAACAGTTCGGGGTTTGTTGGTTGATTTTTTTAATCTCCACAGTTCCCAAGAATCATTTTACTTGTTGGTTGGAATTGATTGATTCCTCTGCTACCCAAACTTGTAGCAGAGCCATAAATAAGACAAAGAAACAGGCTTTGGTTTGACACACAAATTCTACTTGGTTTGCACAGCAGACTTTGGGCAGGCAGAGACATATTTTCAAATGGTAACTTTCTGCTTCTGAGTTTCCAGGTCTTAAAAATCTGTTTATTGGATAATAGTGCACCTGTGTTTCACCTTAGAAAGCATGGTATCTTAAATCCAAATGAACAGCTCGTTACTTCTGTAAGTTGCACAGGTTATGGGGTTTTTTACCAGTGGTGTAACTCATTACTTCATTGCAGACTGATTGTGGCTGATACTATATTGACACAGGACTTTTCATTGGTTCAGTAACCTATCCTAGGGTGGATTTAAAAACTGTTTCTCTGTTGCCTATGCACTAGCAATAGGAATAAGGAATCCCTGCAAAACTGTGATCCTTGTCTGCTGCTGTTTTGGGCTAGAATAAGCAGCTCTCCCTTTTCTATAGATGTCAGACACGGAAGAAAAGTTTGAGTGGAAAGGGAGAAAAGAAAACAACATAGCTATAAATCTTTGCAATTAAGTGCACTCTCTCAGTGTTCATTCAGACTTCTGTGACCCTGGCAGCAGTGGGAATACATGCTAGCAACCTCATTTACCAATAAGCAATACAGAATGACAAAGTAGTGAGATGAGACTGGTGAACAATGATGTAAGCATGCTGTAAATTTCAACGAGCCACACAAATGCTTCTAAACTATTTTAAGTGACTAATACTAACTGGAAAATCATACTTGAACACAGAGTATCAATTTAGTCACTCTATTGATGAGAGCAAAATGTCGTAGTGCAGCATCTCAGCAATGTAAATGTATTTCTGGCACTGTGTGTCTGCTTAAACAGAATTGTAAAGACAAGTAGTGATTTTGATTTTCGATTTGTGAAACTATGGACAGGTCCACTTTTTAGCATGATTATTAAGTTTCAAGTATTTTGATTATGACAGGAATATGCAATTAAGCTACATGAACCAGTGCACTTTTGAGGTTGTTCTCTAATAGGTTTTTAGTCATTCTTTTCAACTTATATTGTCCAGATTTCTGTCCAGCTTAAAGTAACCCTGACACAAAGATATCCAACAGAGCAAGGAATAGTAGCTGGAGGCTTAATGAAAAGCACTTGCAGAGTACTGCACTACAATCATTATTTCAATTTGCACATTATAAAAATTCCCAGCTGTAATAAAAAAAGAATTTAGTTATCTGAGATGGAAACTAATGAATTAAATGAAAAATGAGACTCAAAAGGCAAAAGTTTATTCTAAGGAATAGTTTTATTGGGGGGAAAAGGTATGTTTGCATGGCAAAGAGGATTCCTAGTTTGCCAGAAGGAGTAGGGGAGTGGATTTGAATGCTGACTGCTATGTGCATATAATAAATATGCATGGGAAAATATATTTGTGTTAACTTGTTTACAAAGAAAATGTCATATAAGACATGGATGTTTAATTTGAAGCAATATCTTAAAATTATTTTAGATCTGAAAAAAACCAAGCAAACTGCGAAACAGACCAGTGGGGATTGCAGAGTGTTTTATGAACAAATGGTTTGCAGCTTTTCAAAAGTGTCAATTTACAATAACAGCAAACATTACACTGTAGTGTCATGATCCCCCACAGAAATACATCAGGTGGGTATGCTGGAGGAAGGAACTGAGATGAAATGATCTCTTTCACTTGTCAGAGGTGACTGAACTGCAAACACTAAACATGCATGGTGAGAAAGCAAATGGCTTTTTTAATATCTGTGTTTACTTGCTCTCGTGGGTCTCACTTGTAAACGCTGCTACAGCAACTGTCAGAACACAAAAATACACATCAACATATTTAGCCAGAATGGTGCCTAGGGCTGTGTTGTGACTGTACCTCTGTTGGTAAACAAGGCTGGAGTGGACAAAGGCACACTGCGCAGCCAGCACTGCAATCCAAACACAAGGGCACTGACTTGCCAAAGCCCTTTAGCAAGTTTGTTGACTTTGTGCATAATAAGATCCATTCATTCCAGTGTGGCTACATTTCTGTCTCTGTGAAATGCATGTGCAGTCACAGAACGCTGGTGTCCTTGACATTACCTAAAGTCTCTCCAAGAACTTAGCTAGTCTAAAACCATCAACCATAAGTTTCTTCGTGCACTTTGCTGCCACCTTTTCCCTCCTGTTTTCAAATGCCTTGGGGAAAAGGGAGAAGCACTGCAAGGTGCTTAGGACATGATTGGAGTTGGGATGAGTTCAGAAAGGAGGGAGCAACACCCTAACGGTGCTGTGTCTGCAGGCCCAGCTCAACTGCCTCAGCCACCAGCAGGGCTGGTGCTGATCACATGCTTGGAGCTCACCAGCACATTCCAGTAAAGGGGTGGTGTCAGAGTTGACAAAGGGCATTGGGTGTTGGGACTTGAGCAGAGGAACGAATACATCCCTTTTTTGCACTTTCTAGGTAAAGGAACCATGTGTCCTGATAAGAGGTATCCTGCTTAAAATTGTTGGCTGCTCTGTGAATTTTCTCAGCTTCCAGAGACACACTGTGCTTGTCCCAGTGTTTTTGGGGTGTTTTGTGTCACCGTGCTCCTTCCCACAAGTGGTGGTTAAAAGCCCTACTGGTGTTCATGATAGGGGCTTACGTTCCTGTTTCTCAAATGACATATTTGCTTGCCATGCAGAAGTGTTATTATTTCTTGTAGGCAAAAAGCATTAATGAGCCACAGAGAAATAATAATTTTATACCAGTGGGAGGCCAGGCTGACATTAAAATCAGAGCAAACCCCAGTGTCCCAGCATTTGCTTTGTTTCACAGTCTTCCTTATAGGCCTACTGATTTCTTATGTTTAGTCCTAGTATCTTTTGGGAGGATGCTATGCCCAGTACAACTTACCTCATTATTTTTCCATAAAACTTAATTTCACTTTGCTGAGTCAGATTTCAGTACTAGTTTACTCACAATAATGATGGCAACAACAGGCAGAGAGAATGGGAGGGAGAATAGATTGTAGAAGTTATGGCGAACATCACAGTTGTTTATCTTTGTACATCTTAATTGCATTAGTAGGTGTGAATGCTGGGAATTGTACCAGACACAGGGTTGTGTTTGTTTCCTCATGACTTAAAAAGAAACCTGAATAAAACAGCTGTTACTGTATCATCTCCAGCTCCAGAGGGAGCATGTGTTTAATAAATGTGGAGATTACTATCGTGCACTACAGCTGTGACTGAGTCAGGTTAGTGGGTTACAGCACATTTTCACCGAATCTGATGATAAGCCAAAAGCCCTAATTCAACAAAGCCTTGGGACACATCCTTAAAGTCCTGATTTAGGAAAGCTGGTTAAAAATCTGAATTGGGCTTAAAAAGTATCAAAATAGACAGAGAGACAGAGTTGCCTGTTGTCTCCACTGAAGCTCAGAGTGAACACAGTGAAGGGTAGGGTACATCTTACTTCATTACAACTTACAAAAGATATTGTGGACAGGAGCCCTGGCTAGAAACTGCCTCACCTGCCCAAATTCCCAGCTGAGTCCCACCTCCAGCGGCACGTCTCCTAAAGCACAAAGGCTTTTTGGCTACAAGCAGCATAGTTCTGGAGCTCTGTGGCTAGGAAGACTTCAGCCCCTTTAGATTCCATCCCTTGGATGTCTACCTCTAGCACAGTTATATTAATGGTCTTATGTCTGCTCAGCATTCACTGCCAATGTTTTTATACAGCAAGTACCAAGTAAACTGAAAAGGCAGGTGAATTATGAGTGGTAATTACATGTGGAGGTGAGAAGAGGTGGAGAAATACCAGGCTACAGAAAGCTGAAATCATGGTGGTCTCATCAAATGGTGAAAAAGCTTTTTACACAGTTGTCACTGTCATTTTCAAGCCTGTTAAAAAACCACTTAGCAAGGAAATGCTTTTTCACCTCCCCTTATCCCATTAACCTTAGCAGAGTTAGGGAATTTGACATAAAGTCAAGCTACACAACTTAGCAAGATTCTCAAAACCAGCTTGTCTCGGTACTAAAAGTGTGTAGGTTTAGCCCCAGAGGACAAGGAAATGTGCTAAGCCACGTTGTCTTGCACTTGCTAAGCAGGCCTGTGGAATGGCTTACCTTGCTTGTGCTGACACACAGAAACTTGATAAACTTGATTATGTGTTAAACCCTTGTTAATTTTGCAATAGTATCATAGGAGTCCATTGGTCAGCTGACATCAAATTACTGAGTTTCTTTTTCTTCTGAGGGTTATAAAGCCACCTTTGTTCAATTTTTTCCTTCCTATTTTCTATTGTTTGTTTTTACTCCTTGTGTGTTTTCTTAGTTCAGTGCGGTTTTGTAGGGGTAGAATAATGTGTTAGGACTCCCTGGGAGGAAGCACTGTCCCCAGTCCTGCAGGAAGTGTTACAGTTGGGATTCTGGGATTCTTTATTCCCATCTCTGGTGCTGATCCCTTGTGGGACTCTGGGCAAGAAGGTTATTGTGACTCAGAATTTCTGCAAAGCCCTTTAGAGGAAAGAGCTTTTTTTTCCTACAGAAAGCATGATAATCTATTCATATTTGAATTTGTATGGAAGGGTGACTTTAAATAATTAAGTGTTGCCAGCACTGTTCCAGAGTTTATGAAGTACGAGTTTCTCATCTCAGCTATGAAAGCTCTTCCATGATGATGTAACCAGTTAAATTACTCCATTACCTGAACATGCTTCACCATGGCTACCCTGAGTACAGGCATCCCATTCACAGAACAATCCTATTTGTCTTTTTTTAATTGAGATCCTAACATGATTGCAAAGGAATAGTTTTAAAGCAAATTTTAAGGAAATCAGTTCATAGATAAAATAGTAAGAAAGCATTTCAGACAGCAGCAGTTTTATCTGGACAAACATAATGCAATCTTGGAAGATTTTTCCTAAAACTGCACACCTAATAGAAACTTGTCTCTTTATATATTACCGTGATACATTTAGAATAAAACTTTCAATTTATTATCTTTCACAGAATATAGCAGATATAGATATATAAACGTTATTTTAAATACCTGGTATGAGTAAAAAGTAGTTTCTGTTAGACCTGATCTCCCTCTTTTTGTATATGAATGACTTACCAAGATTAGGACTAGTAAAACGACCCTGGTGTAAAACCAGTGTGTGATCTGACTTAGGTTCAGCTGTGAGGGGAAGCAATAATCATTGTAGAATCACAAAACCAGTTTTAGGTGAAAGTTTAGGACTAGATGTGAGAGTAAGTAGTCTCATAGAGTCTTAGACCAGCCCAGGTTGGAAAGGACCTCCAACCTTCTGTGGGAAGGGGAGCCTGGATGAAAAAATCAAGTGCCCTGTCCGGTCACATCTTGAAAACCACCATCAGTGGTGATGGTGACTCCACTTTGTCCCTGGGGAGGGTGTTTCACTGAATGATTGTTCTCATTGGGAAAATTGTCTTTCTTGGGTCATAAAACCAATAAAACCTCGGCCAGTGCAACTTGTAACCATTGCTCTTTATCTTCTCTCCTTGTGGCTCCTTCAGAAAGGAGAGCCTCTATCCTCTTTGTAGCTGTCCACTAAGCAAAATTCAAATAAAACTAAGTCTGTCCAAATAAAACTGCAAAAGCAGAGTTCTAAGTATTAAAATTCTCAGTAGTATTTTGTTGATTTTTTTGCTCTTAGCTATTCACTTTAAGACCTTCAAAACATGTCAAATTAAATACTTAAGATGTCATAGAATTGGAGACAAAGGCATACCACTTTTGGCTTGCAAAAATTTTAAATGCATCTGAAACTTGAGGCTGCAATGTTCCTTTTATATGTAAGAAAACTGAGGTGTAAATATTACAATATTGTCTAAGGCTGTGTCTGGACTGCAGGACAGATCCCATCCTGAGATGGGATCCCATGAGAGCAGCTGCAGTCCTGTTGCTCAGAGCAGTCCAGACAGAAACCAGGATGCGAAAAAATGTTATGCGACATGAAATCAAGATAGAGTTTCAGTATATCCCAAGCTGCAGAGTTAAATACAGCCAAGGAAAGTTGATTGCAGTCCTCCGTTGAGTTCCTAGGGACCAATTCAGACTCGTATCATACTTACACTCAGCAAAATGTGACGAAGTCTCTGCACATTCTGCCTTGGTTTTACAGCTCGCTTGCTGTCCAAAAGAAAAGTCTTATGTTTCAAAATTTTCTGGGACTTTGGATTAGTTTTAATTCAGAAGGAAAACCAAGTTTTGTTGAGTAGTCAGTACCCATTGTTGCTTTACTTCAGCTGAAGATTGAATGCACTAGAAAACTAACAGTTAGGAGGGTAGAATAGTGGTGAGTTAATTGACACTCAAAGGAAAAGTCTCCCAACACTCAGGAACAACTGCAGACAGCCAGATTTTGCCAAAATCTGAGGTTGAATTGCAAGAGTGTTATGCAGAAACTGTCCTTCAACGGGTACCAGATTTAAGCATACTGATCAGAACAGGCATAAATATTTTAAGAAGAAGACAGAAAACAAAGTAATGCTAAAAAAATCATAGCCCAGATGTAGCAGGAAGCATCAGCTGGCAGGTAATCTACAAGTCACATGGATATAGTGCTTGAACAGCAGATGCACAGTTGGATATGAGTAAGTGATAAACTAGGACATGCAGATACTTTCTCAATGACCAAGAATCTGAAATAGTTTAATGGTACAGTCGTCGTTTCTGCATGGCTCCATTGCCAATGCCTTTTGGTATGGAAAGGATGAAAACCAAAGGGGGAAAATTAAGCTGGAGGTGCAAAGAAGTATGCCTTGGAAAGAGCAGCTGTTTGAATCACCCTGCAGCAGCACGACAGCCAGCCAGCTTGTCAGGGGCAGCCCAGAATTTGTAAGTCAGATCAGAAATCTCTCCACACCTGTGTGACAGAAGGTGCAGTGAGCAGCCCGTAGCTCAGCAGCTGAGTGACTGGCAGTGCTGACAGGATGGGAAAACTATATGCACGAATGGGAAAACACACTGGAAAGTAGGACCTTAAAAAAAAATTAAAAAGTGAACATAGGCAAAAGGGGCTTTCACACTCAATCATTCAATAGCATTGGAAGTGAACCAATGTTCTGTTCATACTGTCTACTTTGGATATAGCAAGATTATACTAAATGAAAGCACTGACATGTTTTTTAAAAGCCTCTAGCTTCCAGTTGACTGAAACATCAGGTGAGAAAGATCTGGGAAGAATATTAAGGCAGAGCATACTGGAAAAAAGTTTGCATTCACACGTGAACACAACAAATGGACTCTGTTTTAAGTGTACCGTATGTTGTATTTGTCATGTGCCTCTCTCTGAATGCTCTGAATACTGTGTAAAGATGCTCAGCATCTTTCATACCTACTGTAGTCACTATGGGTCTCTCCATGTGTGTCTTGTATTTTTCACTGTGCAGAGAAATCAGTCACAGACCACGTTGCAGGCCCTGTTCCTCTTTTCTGCTGTCCATGACAAATCTCAGAGATGTGATCCAGCAGGAGCTCTAGAGACTGATGCTGTGATGTGTTTCTGGTTATAAACCACTAGAAATTCAAGACATGAATAGCAAATACCTGTTCATATAAACTGTTAGCCTCCTGTATGTGGTATGCATTTCATCAGTTCTATTAATTATTCAGTTCCATGTGATTATGTTTGAGGTTGCTCTGAGCTATTCTGAATTAATTTAGGAGTTAATGGAAAGAAGAAGGGAGATACTTACATTTAAGAGTTATTTATATTTCAAGCCTAAGAATACTTGCATGCTTTGTTAAGTTTCATATCTTAGAAGTCACTGTGAATGCTTTCATATCAGGAACTTTGTAGTAGCACCACGAGATATTTTTAAGAGGGGGCACAAAGGAAGAAGGGAGTGAGATAAAGGTATGTCAGGCAAAGAGAAAATAAGAGAAGGAGGAAGAGAAACAGCCAGCCAAGTGGGAATGAGGTGAAGTGGAGGAGAATAGATAGAAAATGAAAAGAAGGGTGAGAAACAACATAAGGCAAAAATCCATACTTCTCTCTCCTTAATTCCCTGGCTCACCAGTAACATTTCTTTTCAATATCCACTCCCTTAGAGTTTTCATTTAGCTAACTTCTGTCTTGTATAAGCCACAGTGTAGTCATAGTTCAGTCATGGTAGCAGTGTCTTTGAAATGGTTTTTTTTTTCTCGGTTGAATGGATCATGTGCTGGAATTGCAAAGTCAAGCTGCAATCATGAGCAAGTCATCAGGATGATTTCCCTGCAAGGGTTCAACTCCTTTGCTGCTCCCAGGATTTCAGAAATGCAGAAACAGAGATGTTAAGTGTAACAGGGAGGAGAGCATCATGTTGGAGTTAGTCTATGAACTATGTTCACTATTGATCAGAGCATTGAGCTTGTGCAACAAATTGATTAACCTGGGGTTTGTGCACAATGCATAGTATGACTAATCATTTTCCAAAGGCTGTGCCTGATTTATCAGTGCTGAGAAGCTGCAAGTAATCTTTCTTCTCTTGGTCCATCATAAAGCATTCACCTTGGAGTAAAAGCAACAGCACTTTTGGTCCCCTTTGATATGGAGTACCTCCTTTAAAAGTTCTCTGTGTTCATAGCTTGCTAAATCTCTGCACATGCTGTGTAAGCCCATATTATCCATTTCGGTGCTGCAAGCATTGTGTTACACTGATGATTTACCAGAGCTGGCAGATTTTCTACTTACACTTTACATGGGCACAAGATGGTAAAATAGCTGCTCTCTTCAATCCATATCAAACTGCAAAGTACTAGACAGGCCAAAACTAAGAGCCTCCTTGCTAAGACATTAATTTTTAACAGAAATCCACATGATCAGTGTTGGCATTTCAGTATTTAGTGGAACGAGAATTGGTTATTTAAACTGACATTTCTTTGTAAGGCTACAAATGCCAAGATGGGGAAGCAGGGATGTGAATGTTCTTAGGCTGTGCGTTTCTTCTCCTTCTGCCTGCTTCAGAAGTGAACTCCTAGTTACTTGCTTTTCTAATCACTAATTCACTAGAGGATGTCGCAGGAGTTTACAAAAACTACCTCGAGACTCTACACTCCCTCTGAAAGAGGAGCTATTACACCATGTGCTGTAACTGATAGATATGGGGGGCAGACAAGTTAAATAATTTGCCTAGAGTTACACAGGAAGGCTGTAGAAATCACAAGAGCTCTCCAGAAAAGCTGTGAAGGGATCATTTGTCAGTGCATGCAGTTTAATTGGGACTGTGTTGATTTCACCAAATCTGTTTGGTTGAAGTGAGTATCTGTTTTTACGTATGCTCCTGCTACGAACAGAATGCAGATTCCCTGAGCCCCATTCTGTTGGTCTGTTATTTAATGTCCTTCTTTCATCCCTGGTGCACTTTAACATCAATGATTGATGAATTACGTGTACATGTTTGGAGGTCAAAGTGTAGCACAGGGAGCCCGGTGGATAACAGTGCATTTCACAAAATCCTGTTCTCTCCCGCCTTTCCTTCCCACATTTTTGTTCTCTTTGTTCTCTATTGGCTCAGTGTTGTAAATTGAATAATTTCTGATGGTGCCAGGCAGCTTGACTGCTCACTGAAATTCAGGATGCCTGCTGACTCTCTGCGCTGTGCCTTTGTACTGGGAAGGCAGCAGAATTGACATTGGGAATGGATAGGTTCTAAGAAGTGAGGAGGAATACAACCACCTGATCAACAAAACGTTGTCAGCATTATTTTTGAAAGAAGTGTAGTCTTCCACTAAGCCAGATTTTGTTCTCTGAAGTAGCTGGCTTTTCTGGAATAATAATAGTAATTATATACTTTAAAAAAAAAAAAAAAATTTAAAAAAACCAAACTTCAAACCTCTGAAACATTTAGACCTGGAGGTATTGTCCTTGACACTGCGTGGAAGTGGTGGTTAGGCAGCCTCATCTGCCTCCATGGGTGGCTGTTGTAGGGCACTGAGCATCCATGAAGGCTGTCTTTGGGAAGAGAGGCTGGTACAGGGAGCAGCTCAAACACGAAGCCTGATTTGCTGGGTGCAGGGGTGTGTTCCTGGTAGTGTCTCTGAATCCCATTTCCTTTCACAGGTGAAATCTTTCAGTGTTGGGGGAGCTTTGCAGGAAAAAGCCAAGCAAAACAACCCCAAAGGGTCCTGCCAGCTCTGCCAAAGGGCACATCCAAGCAGTGCTGAGGTGAGACTGGCCTGCCTGGGCAGCAGCTGCTTGTCTGCCTCTCTTCTCCAGGACTGGGGTTCTGCTCCTCACCTTTCCAGACAAAATGCTTTCAGAGCTCCCTCTGAGCTTCCAGGAAAAGCTATCATTTGGCCTAAGTGCTTACTTAATGGATATTTAATTATCCTTCTCTAATTTGGGTCTGAAAAACATATCATTAGAAAAAAGCCTGTAATGAGCTTTCTAAAGCATTTGTAGTTTCCTAGGATTTGTAGTTTCCTAGGCTAATCTATGTCTCACACTTCAATCCTGAGTAGTACATTTACCTGGAGGTTTATTTGGAAGACGCTTTCTGTGTAGATCTAAACAGGACTTTTGAGCATTTGGCGTTAGTTCAAAATACCTTGTGGTGTCAATCTTCCAAGGATTCCCAGAAGGAGGGAGTGAGCTGTCATGGCTGTGCTGTCTCTTGGAGAAACTGACTACTTACTGGCCCAATGAACACTGAATTAATCTGGAGGATTGCCTATCAGGAGCTCGCCAAAATGCTCCATAAAACAGCCTCACAGCAAAGTTAAATGCCGGAAAAAACCAATAAAATCCAAGGAACACCAGTTGTAATATTCAGTAATTAGATCCTTTAAAAGGATCTAAAGGATGCTCCCTGGTTGGAGCAGAAGAGCTCCTTTGTGGTTTTTATGTTATTTTTGTTGGTTTTATGCAACAGGGACATTAGGTGACTAAAGGAATTTTCCTGTTGTCCAGACTGTGGATATGTTGTTTAACTCAACTCAGAGTGTTTCTAGACCTAGTGTGTATGTAGTAGCACTTCCAAACGTCCCTCAAATTCACTTCTTCCTATTAGCTATCAAGTGCTTAAACCCAAAAAGTAAATAAATATACCTCCAGCTTATTTATATGTCATTTGGTGAAATATTTTTGGGGTTGTTTTTTTTCTTTATTTCCTCTAAAAACATCCAGAAAGCCCTCATTTTCTCTTAGTGTTTTTTTATGACTCATTTCATGGAGATGATTCTGTGCTGAGCTGTCTCAAAAGCAACATTGTGATCAGAAGTGTGGCTGTGTCGAAGGATGTCCCATTTTTCCTGTTTCATATTTATTCTCTCTTTGGACTTCCATGAGTCCTATTTGCAGGCAGAAACAGGATTTCCTTGCTTTCCAACATGGCATGATGTCAGGAAAAACACTGCCATTTTTTTCTGCTTACCTTGACCACCAGTAAATGTCAACCAAATTAAAATCCATGTTCAATCTTTAGCTGATGCTTTTCATCAAAGTATAGAAATCAAATACAGCAGTTTATCAAGAAGAATTCTATTTTATTGTGTTCACACGTGCACAGCAATATTGACTGCACTCTGTTTAGTCTTCTGCCGATCTCTTGCAAACAGCTTGTAGATTCCAAAGGATTTTCTTCACCTTTCTTTTCTTAGATCGTTAAAGCCAGGGATGGCTGCAAACTAGATAGGCTGCTAGCAGATCTCATGCTTATTTCTACGTGCAGCTCTGCCAATGTATTGCCATCTTCATTCATCCTATCCTTTCACCTGCTTGCTGTTTTTAAAAAATGGAATACCAGTTAGTGTACACATGGTCACTAGGATGAAATAATACAGCATTTCTAGTCTGTGAAATCTGTAGAGGCCAAAGACTGCTCCAGTCACTGCTGTAGTGTTCTCTCTGAAGTGGAGATGAGATGCAAGCCTGATCAAACCAGTTCTGAAGTCCACAAACTCCCAGCAGTTTCAGTAGGGGTTGAAATGGCATCACGAGACCGTGAACATCTGCCAACAACAGGGATGGAATCAGAAGGTGAAGCAAGTCATCATTATTTCTTTGGGTTACACCATTGCTCAGGTAAAGGAAGTCATGAATAACTGTACTACAATTCACTCCCTGCAGAAGAAATTAGCAAATCATTTCACTAAACTATAGGAGGGAAGTGCCTCTAGGTCCTATGCAGAGCTGTGAGAAAGAGAGTAAAAAGCAAGAAAGAAACCAAGAGGTGCTAAGTAGATTAAAGGCAATTCAGTCCTGAAGAATATACTTGCAGAGCAATTACACAGCTTACTACCCCCAAATGCTACTAATGGTTGTTGTGGCAATAAGAGCAGAGCTATAAACAGGTGATGCTCTGCACTTTGGCACAGAGGAGAGCCTTGCTGGTGTTAGGGTGAAGAAACTATACTGCAATGATAAATAAGCCTCAATGCACAGAAAAAGAGCAATGATATGACAGCAGCAGTGTGGTTTGAGTACACAGTGGGTGTTTCTCACCCTGAATGTGCCAGCAGAGCATGTAGACCTCTGAGAGAAGCAGGTTCTTCCACTTTCACACCACTATTGTCCTGTAAACATTTCATTCATCTCTGAAGTACAACTTGCAGATTAGACTTCGACTCATTGTGTTCTTGATAGCATTTGGTCTTAAATGGCTAATAACATAGGACTGCTATTTCAGGTGCCTCCACATGAAATCTGATGCTGAGTGCCCCAGAAAAAGATTAACTATTTGTGACAGGAATGGGATCAAATCTGCTGCTTTGAGGAAGATGTATTGCCCTGCATATGCCCACTGTGTGTCTGTGTTAGGCGCTGGTCTTGGCATTTGAACAGGGAAGAAAGAGGAGGGATGTAAATACTAGCAACAGTGAAAGCAGAAGTTATAACTGTGCTTTAAAATGGTCCTTTAGGTAATAGTCTTGTTCAAATAACAAAGGATTTTGTTCTCTGAGGTGGTGGGAATATGTTTTTTGAGTGGCTTAATGGGGCCGTCTGAGTAAATCGTGATAGCAGGTAACTTTTCTCAAATGGCAATATACTCATCATCTCCATGCTACACCCATCCTTCCCGAGCAGCTCTCACTTCTCCCCTGACCTAGACCCTGCAGTGTCGCCTTCCAGACTGTGAATCACTCATCTCTCTCCCTTGTGCCCCCACCAAATGTTATCATCACACCCGCTTGAACCCTGACATTTGATTTGTGTAAGCTACGATTGTTGCATGTCTCAGGCTGACATTTTATTCAGATTCCTCTTCTGAACTAAACTCAGGGAAAACAGAGCGACATATTTCATTTCCACAGAATGGCAAACTGTCTCACCATAAAAGCAAACCCAGTGAAAAGTTTGGAAGTTTCTTCATAGCTAAATGGCCCTTTTGTATTTCAACTAGAAAACAACATGCTTTTTTTTTTCTTTTTGCCTTAGAAAACAATAAGTTATACCACCAGTGTATGTATATTTAAAATTTGTGTATACAAATATACATGCTTTTTGTAAATACATTTTTCTAAGCTATCCTTGAAAGTGGCTGCTGTGACCCCACTCCTTGCTTGCTATACCCAAGGGAGGCAGCATTGATTTTCTTCTCTGAGTTTTGCTGGCTTTAATGAAAGCAAGGGAGAGGCTTGTGCCTACATTGCAATTTACTTTAATGTATGGGCAGTCTTTCAGACCTTTGTTGTTGGGACTATTCATGTGCTTAAGTGTTTTGCTGGATTGAAGCCACAGAGCAGTTAGCAAATTAGTGCACATACCAGGGTATAGCATTCTATTTCTTCTTTCCAGACACTTTGCATTTCCAGTATTTGTATAGGATATAGAGTGACAAGCAGCCCGTTTGCTTTATTTATGAAGTTTTATGTCAAAAAATTGGATGTCTTCTCAGCAGTTAGTATTTCTGCATTGCTTTCCGATAGATGATCTTCCCCTTTTCTTCCCATCCAAACTTCATTCCCTACAGAAAAAGTGTATGTCGTGGCCCTTGTTGCCATACTTTCTTATCTTCTGTGAAAGTAGCATTGTATGCATGGGTTTTCCTCGTGGTATGTCCCAGACAGTGTTAGAAACAAAATTTAGCTGCCAAATAATTAGTGGTAGTGACAGCAGTTATTCATTGCAGGCTGACAGAAGCTCCTCTGAAAGCATTTGCCTAATTCTGTGCTTCCATCTTGGAGTATGGGAGAGTAGTTGTGCATCTCCTTTGGAAACAGTTTTTGACAGTGGCATTTGAATTGGAAAAGCACATGTTTCTACATGGCTTATTAGGCAACAGATGTGATCTCACTTTGCTGAATTATTTGTGATCTTCTATATCAATACTGCTTTAGTAGCAAATTGACCATGTGAGCTGAGGACCTTCACTCTGCCACAGGCACTGCTTTTTGTGCCATGTGCCCTCAGGCACCAGCCTATTTATTCCACACCTCTGTTGTGTCCTGCTTTCCACTTCTGCTTAATATTTGGTGGCTTTCTCAGAGCAAGACCATGCCCCAGGAGAGCCAAAAGCACCAGAATTTCACCTTGCAGTAAGCAGGGCTGCTGACTGCATCTTACCTTGCACGTTGACACTATTTCCTGGCATTCTAGGCCTTTTTCTATCCTGCCATTATAATGCCATCTCCATGCTTGGTTGCATTAACTTTTAATTCCTGTGTGGACTAGAAGACCAGAAGTCATTTTAAGGCATTGCTATGTATTGTTTTCCCATGGTGCAGCTTCTGAGGTAGTTGCTTATTTTTTTTAATAGAGCACTTTTCATCCTGAAGTATCCCAGGGTGCTTTCAATATGTGATCCTAGGAAATGACATTACCCCATTACCTCTGAACAGAGATGCTCGAAGATAGGGACACTATGGGATGTACATATAGTACACGCTGGGTTTTACTGGAAACAAATTGTGATGCTCCCAGTAGTGATGAACACTTGAATCAAGTGAAGAGAATGAGGAGCTAGGACTTCTTTTCTCTTCACCACCTCCCTGAAGAACAACTGGAACTCGTCAAATAACACAGTATAAGTAAGAGAAACAGGTGGAGGCACAAGCCTCAGGTTTGTTGTTGGAGAGAGTGGATAGACTGACATGTGGCCAGGGTCAAAGAGTCAGCAGCAGGTGGACTCATTCCTTGAAGAGGGAAAAGTTCTGTATGAGAGAAATAAGGAAAAAGGGGTTTGTAGAGAAAGTGAAGGTGCAAGTGGTAGCTGCTCTGTAGGTAAAGAGAAGAAAACTGGAGTAGTAACTTGCAAGGGATATTATGGCAGAACAAATCTGTCAATGCAGTAGCTGTTGGCCAACATTACATAAATTTGGGAGCTGGACACAGTGATCCTGATTGGTCCCTTTCAACTGGAGATTGGGGAAGTTATCAAAAGAACCCAACAAAAAGAACACCTCAGGAAGGTATAACTAGACTGGGATCAGAGAATGGGATGAGTGATGTTAAAGACGTAGTGGGGGAAAGGAAGAACTGCAGGTCCTTGCTTGGAAGTCTCTCTTGCACTATTTTCCCTTTCCCTACGTAAGAGGTAAGTAGTTCCACCATCTCTGTGGGTTAGTGTGTCCTTTTCTTCTGTACCCAAGGGCTCTGAACAGAAGCTCCACTGAGCTGGGGCAATGAAAAGACGGGTTCTGGGCAGTGTACATACTTGAGCAGTGGGACAAGAGACCCTCCATTGTGCTAGAGGATACTTTAAAGAAAGCATAAGCAATTTTTCTATTTCCAAGGACCCACAAGATGCATCAGATTACTGTGGTGAGCACTCCTACCTTCACTAGGATATAGAAGGGAGTAACCTCTACCCTGGAAAGTTAGCATAAATCTCTTGGGAGAGGGATGAGTAGGTCAAAATTTTTCTTTTCAATTGCTTGAACAGCCTCAGTAAAAAGTAATTAGTGGTGAATATGTTGTATTGTATGTAGTGCAGTGCCCTGAGTTTGTTTAGCTTCTGAAAAGAAAGTGGGAAGTGTGAAAGAAAACATATCTGGGCAGAGTAAAATCTATCTATACTTACAGAAAGTGTATTGTCATATGCTGATTCATAGAAGTGTAAATTCCCTTCACACACCAATTTCATTCTGAGCATCCTGGAGCTTTCTGAAGAAGTGTTGATATTAAGCATGTAAGAAACAGGTGCTGATGTTTCGAGGCAGAGAGGAGTTACTGACTGACACACAGTAAGCACAGTGCAATATTGATACAATCATTAAACTCCCCGCATTGGGTGGGTCATTTGCTAAGGCAATTTTTGCTCCTCGTGTTCTCAACAGGCTCCAGTTGGCAGTACCATTCCGACCAGCGGGTCTCAGGCTGACACAAGTGGTGCCCTTTGGTTTTGAGTCTTTGATTATAAGTAAATGGATTCATTCCGAGATGCTATGAGGGGAAAGGACTTACTGCTGCTTTCCAACTCTATGGAAAACAGAGTCATGCTGCCTTTAGCTGTTCCTGCCAGAAGAATACAGTGACTGTGTGTAGCACCCTCCTGTGGTGTCTCGTGGCTTTTACTGCTACTTTGATTTTCTCCTCTGCTCTCTCTTTACTAAAGTTAGTGTCTTGATCCTTACAAGTTGTAGCCAAGACTCAGGACAGAAGGGTCTACCATAATGAGCAATTTGTGTGATGCTGTCAGATTTCCTCACGGGTCTTATTCTTATTTCTGGATACTACTACATCTTTTCCCAAATCTGCCTGGAATCAGGATTTGAAAAAATATTTATTACTTGAATCTTCTGGTTTCTGAATGTGTATAGTCTCATGTTAAGATGGTAATTGAAAGAAGGAGAAATATTGTGAAAAGGTAGGAGTAGTATGAGTAAGTGCCCTTCATCACATATTTCAAAATTCTTCATTCTTATTTGCTGGTGGCATCCCTTTTCCTCCATTTCTGACCCGTGTCACAGCAAGAAATTGTTAGTCATGCTGAATTAAGTTTAAAATCCTCATGTGGAAGCATTCACCCGAATGGTTCCGTTTACTCCAAGAACTGAACATTTCCAGGGTGCAGCTCAAGCAGCATTAGTCTGCTGTGATGCTACTCCATTCCATACATTCTACTGTATCCTAATCATCTTCATACACAAACACTGCAGTATCACTCTGCAGCATCAGTAGAAGTTATGTCTGTTGCACATAGCTTGGTTGTATTCTCGTGTTTTCCACGTGATGTGTGTACAGGATCTCATCATTCATTTCCCCTTCTTCCATTCACCTCCAGGAATGATGTGTCTCTGCCAAAAACTAACTTTACCTCAGAATAACACCTTAATAAATAAATAATTTTTTTTTTTTTTTTAGCTAGGTCATTCACAGTAAGGACTCTATAATCCCTTTGAAGATGATGAGAAACTGAGTGTAGAAGGCTTTTAAGATAAACATCAAAAATTTTATGACACTTCAGTAGCAAGGCAATGTAGAAAATTGGGGTGATGTCTGATGTGCCTAATCTAGGTAAAATACTGCAGTTTTTTGTAGGTTAACACCAGCATTCTGAAGCACTGCAGGTTTGGAGCCTGGGTGTGCCACCTGGCTCTAGTCCCACTGGAAGAGGATAACATCAAGAATTACTGCAGCCAGACTTAGTGACCATTCTTCTTTTTAGACATAAAGTGTGGTAGGTGCTAACTGTGAACTTTGATGTGTTAGGTTTACTTGGCGAGGAATGCAAAAGACTTCTTCAGCTGGGAGTAGAACTGACCAATTAATATTTGACCAAAAGAGCTTGCAGAGTGTCTGCAAGCTGGTCAGAATCCTGTGTCCATCTGCACCATTTGCTGGGGATCAGCATTATTCCCACTTTTTCGTGATGATGCTTTTAGAGGCATAGCTGAAGTGCAGTAGCAACAGAACAGAGTGCTTCTGTTCAAGCCTTGGTTCCTTCAAGTGCAAAACTGTTTGGGGTTTTTTTCTTTTCTTGTAATGAATAAGGTCTGCTACCTCCCTAATAAAAATGGACACTATTTCATATAGGTTTGGAAAACAACCATACCAAAATTAGGTTGAACTGATAGGTTTTAGACTCTTATCTGTGAGAGAATGTTGCTCCTTTTGTATAGTATTAAATTGCTGCTGCATGTCTCTGTAGAAACAAGAATGGTTAGATGGGTGATGGAAGATAGGCTGACAGAAAAGCACTAATTAAATACTGTTTTGCAAAGCCCTCATTGAAATTCATAGCTTGGTACCTTTGGGGACTTGAAAGCAGGGGAGATGGAAAGATTTCAATTAAAAAGGTATTTGTATGGTGCTTTGTGAAGCCAATCATTGTCTTTTTAATATAAAGCATGGAAGTATCTAATACGCTTTACAAACATCAAATATCTTGCCTTGAAACAATGCGTGTCTTAATAGGTCTCAGAGCAAGACACTTTGAAATAAAATAAAAAATCCCATAGACCTAAAATTTTATTCAAATTAAGGCTCTGCAGGTTTTTTTAGCACAATAGCAGTCTGATATAATTTCTACATTGACTGATTAGAAAATTAGAAAATAGAAAGAAAATATACTTGCAAAAAGAAATCCTTTAATAATTAGTTGTGTTCAGCTACAGTTGTAGTTGCCATTTACAGATTTGTAATGTACATAATAATTGTTTTATTCTTGCAATACTTCTAGATTCTTTTCTAATTCCAGAGATTTCTGTAGCATGAATCCCTCATTGAATTGGTGTCTGGGTAACAAGTAACAGAAATATAGCAATTTATGGCTACCAAAGATCCCCAAGGCCATCAGTTGAAATCAATTGCAAGAGATACAGGGTTCAAAAGGGTTCAGAGAACATGTATTCCAGATGCAACTAAACACCACGAGCCACAAAACGCTTGTCAGCAAAGCAAACTCAAAACTTACAGCAGAACCACAAAAACCGCAACTGTAATTTACCGCAGTAAGAAAGAAGCAAAACTCCAGGCCATTGCCAGGTCCCTAGATCCTTGAAGTCACAGGGAACATAAATGAAATTCCCAGATAAACCCTAGTGTTCTGTGTCCAGTTACAAGAGACAGCAGATTCAGAAAAATTGCTCTCAAACTGACTTAGAATTAAGAATGTCTCTTGTTCCTGGATTTCCTGGTCAGAATGTGAGGAGAGTGTAGCGAGAGGCAAACACCGGCAGGTGCTTTGAGCTGTTCTGAGAGCAGCAGAACCCACCCTGTCTAAGCAGTGTTCTTCACCTTCCATCTTCCTACCCAGCCGTGAGCTCCGTCTCTCTCCTAGGTGAGTGAGTTTTACATCACACCTCGCAGAATCCCCAGTGCAGGTGCAGATGGTGGGCTTCAGAGCAAAGGGCCTGAGCAGAGGGGAGCCAAGGCAATTTTGCAGTCATTTGGATCTCATTAGATCTCATGCAACACTCAAAATGGTGTCTTGAACCCACAAAGGTTTCACCCTGTGGATCTCTAGAGCATTGGCTTTAAATGCACAGGGCTTCTTGGCAGGAGCACAAGCAGCAGCATATTAAATCAGTGCCCTTTCAAGACAAAATTGCTCAGGAATTTAATCATTTTTGCTGTGTCTAGATTTATGGGGACATCTATGATGACACATGAACACTGAACCACTGCATCACTGGAAGCAACAGAGCACTTAACAGGGTCTACAATAAACACAAATACCAAAAGAGGGCCATTCTGATAATGATAAATTCTACGTCCTTTATTGAATGTCAGGAGGATGTAACTGAATGCTTTATTTGAAATAAATTCTTTTACCTAATACCACCCCCAGCAAGGCCTGCCAGTCAACTCTTTTTCTCTTTTTTTCCCGAGAGTTACCTTAACTTTTTGCTTGATCCACAAGACCATCTAGTGAAGTAATTTTCTGATTGTATTTCTGCAGGTTTCTTACGTAGAATTGCATGGTTTACGTCCATAAAGAAACTTCATTATGGCTTTTTGTCATGGAGCATGATTCAGGAGTCAGAAAATAACTGTGCTTTAGGGCCTGTTTGTTGTCTCATGGTCAGTGGAATGCTTTCTCCATACTCATGCCCACACACTGCTACAATAATCCTTGCCCAGTTGCACGAGCATAATTTCCCTGTAAACAGCAATAACAACAAATAGCATTTAAACAATAACCACAAATGGTACCAATAGTAACAAGGAATAATGAAAAATATAACTGGCTTTTTTTTAATAACTATGACTGCATTTTATTTTAAAGTAACAGCTACTTGAAAAGCTCAGATGCTTAGGCTTGCATTTTTCAGTTACGAGATAGTCTTAATTTCCTTTTTAACAACTTATATGCATAACTTGAATTAAAACACATAGTCTCTTAATTTTTTTTTTCACTTTTGGCCATTCATTCTTGATAATTATGGCTGTTTTACACAAGTTTAAACCTTGTAAGAACATAGTCTGCCAGTGGCAAAGCTTGTGCATTTTACACTTTGAAAGAGCACATAACTATCACTTAGGTGATGAATATTTTAGCAGAGGAGCTGGCATTGAACAAGATGATGCTATTTTCTTTTTATACCACTGAGGTCTAAAAAAAGTTGCATCACTGTGGTAATTGCAATACGGGTGGTGAAAATCTCTAATGCAGTGCATTTATTCTGTGGATGGTGCTGTGGCCAAAAATTATATTTAGGTAGCACTGCTGAAGGGCTTGTGGAAAAGTAGTATTAATTTGTATTACAATAGCTTTTAGGTCTGGGTCTATTGTGTCAACTGCTATACAGAGAGAGGGAGAGAGACTGAGAGGTTGAGACTCTCCATTCAGCCAGACAAAAGATGTGTATCCCTACTTTACAGGCAAGGAAGCGTGGTATTCAGTGGGCTCCCCAGAGAGAATGCTGCCTCCTGATTCCTAGCCCACTAGATTCCTAGCCTTCACTAACTGCATTGGGCAAGATCTCACAGACAAACTGTTCGTTAGTTGAAAAACCATGTTTGTATAATCTGGACTGATAAGCAAATTGACAGAGTAATCAGAAGACTTTCTCAGAGAAACAGTAATTTGAAATGAATACACATAAATTTTTTTAGATGTTAGGGGGAAAAGGGTTAGAATATCTGCATATTAAAAAAATTTTTTTGATTGTCTTTAAACAAAATTGTTGATGCTTCATTTTGCCAAGCAAACTGCAAAAATATCCACTGAACCTGAAATAAGCAAAAGCCAAAAGTGTTTTAGCCTTAATATGCAAAGCCATCCTCCCCTATGGATATGATGGAAGGAGGTTCTCCAAAGCTTTGACATTTGTGCTCAAGTCATTAATAGGAATGACTATGGACTCTAATGAAGCTGTGATTCAGAGCACTGGATTTCAGCACAGCTCCAGAAGGTCCCAGGAATGCTGGTATTTGATACCTAAGGTTAATAATGAATATACATCCTTTTGCCCTTGAATTTGATGGGAGTTCAGTACTGCAACTTAATGCCAAGAGCTGGGAACATCAGCTTACTTCCACTTGAAAAAGAAGCCAGTGAAATCCTATTGTAGGTCTACTGAGGCAGCAAGGAGCAGGACACGTTTGTCTCAGTGGCAATTAAACCTCCACTAAGTCAATTTAAAAGAAATTTCCCTTTTATATTATGAAACAAAACTCCATGGCACCCCAAACTTTATTTTAAATGGTAAAAATTGATTTAAAGGTATTTTAAACCCTTGCAAATTAGCCTTTAATAAAAAAGTATTTGCTGGTATTTTCAAATACACGTATCTAATTTTGCATTCTGTATTATGAGACTAGTCCACTATTAATGATCTAGAAAAATGGTTTGTTATCAATCAGAAAACTGTTGGGTGAGAATAAACAGGATTCAGATATGCAAATGTGTGAGTGCCAGTTTATTTCTGTGGAATTAGCAGCAGAAAAGGTAAAAAGAACAGCACTTAAATGTCTCATGTGCCTTATAAGTAAAATAATTTCTTCGTTATCCAGGAAAAGTGTGGAATGGAATAATCTGTTAATAATAGAAAAGAAACAGAATATGTAGGCCACAGGGAACATGCCAGAGGGACCCTTCTTAGATAACAAGAACAGTGGTACTTGATCAGAGTACATGCCTGTCTTGCTGTAAGAGCTGTCTCCAGTAATAGCCTTAAGTACCCAGGGAAGAGGAAAAGCAGGGCAGGCACACGTGGTACTTCCTTGCACTGTTTCCAGCTCAGGGGGATTTCCCAAGCCTGGTGTGGTTTGTCAGCTTTGTAGCCATTAGTGGATCCTTCTTCCACACACTCCTCTTGTCTACCTTGAATGCATGCAGGCACTTTAAAAGCCCCCAGCCTCTTGTCTCAAGAACTTGCCACATCCTGTTTGTCTCATCCTGGCTCCTGCTCCCTGCATTTGGTGGCCTCTTGTTCCCAGGGGGTGAGAGAAAGAGAACTGTTGGTTTGTGTGCACTCTCACACATCCTTCCTTCACGATATCTGCACAGTAGGACTGCACAGTTCCCCCCATTCTAATTTTGCTGCATCCATTTGGTCCAGCTTTGGCCAGTGGCTGGAACAGGTCAACAAACCTGGGGGCTGGCAGGAGGTGCAGAACCCTTCATGCTGATGTCTGTCCGAGAGCCGTGAGAAATAGTGGGAGTTTGCTTGCTTGAAGATTACGTGGTATGATGTGTTTGAAAATGTACTGAGGGAAACACACAAAATATGAAGCACAGGAGAGATTTCTGAATATTTTAAGCAGTGGTTGTTTAGTAAAAGCATCAAATATGTGTCAAAGTAAATATTGAGTGTAGCTGAAAAAAAATTTTGGTGACTATCTTTGCCTCTGTCCAAACAGACTCATTGACATAAAGTTTTGTTTCATGTAGGTGGGTGCTATTAAGCCACTACTAAGAAGAATTACTTCAGTTGCACTTGGTAGGACAAAAAGTTCAATTTTTCTCCCTGACTTAAAAGATTCAGTGATGGTTTCTGTCCAATGACAGGGCACAAGCAGAAGTACTGCTTTGCCCTCTGTCTTTGCAGCTGGTAGTTCTTCCTTCCAACTGCTCCATGCTGTGCTGCCTCACAATTGCATATCTGGTGTTATGGTCTCATTTGCAATATAAGCATACCATTTTCTGCAATGTGCTCCACAGTTCTGTTACTTTCCTGAGACATTATGTGGGTACAGCTGTGAGGTGAGGCAAGAGAGAGCAGGCTCAGTATCAAAGCTTCAGCTCTGTGCTGAGCTGAGGTGGAAAAAACAGGCAGCAAACTTGTTAACTGTGTCAGGATGTCAGAATAACAGGGATGGAAATGTGTTGTTAAAAATGCCACGCTGGGGTGTCAATTAATCCCTTTTTGAATTACAGAAATAAATTTCAATTATCTTTTTCCAGTTTAAGTCCTGTGTTGCAAACTTTTAGAAGCATACTTACTTTTACTCCATGGAGATAATTTAAGGTGACATCAGTGTGGTTCTTTGGTCAAAGATAGCAGAGCTGTCTTTCTACAAAATAAAATCATAGCATGGAAAATTAATGGAGCCATGTGCTGCATTTGGTAGTAGCTTGTGTTACAGAGTATTAGGGCCTCTGTCATGACCCTAATCAGTTCTGAAGGAATTATAGAAGTGAACTGAAGAATAAAAAAAATTAAATTTTCATTTTCTTATTTTTTCTAAGAGTCTTATCTGAAGTATATATTTCTGAGCAAATAAAAGCAGTGACAGGATTAATGCAACACTGCTGCTATCAGCGCATCTTTATGTTGAATTTAGCAGGATTAAAAACAGAACTACTGAGGGTATTGTTTAGTTTCCAAGAGTTGGGGTTTTTTTTCTACTATTTAGAAACTATAGTTTTGCTGTTCTGCTGGAGGGTGTTGATGTAGTTAGGTGTAATAGCTTACAGTGAAGTATTACGTGATGAGTTATCTGTTTTAAAAGCAGTAGATTTCAGAAATGATATAAAAATTTTTTTGTCAATAGCTCATTTTTTGGTACTGCTTGCATTATTTCCCCGGTTAGTCAGATCATGAAGCAAGGCTGTGCTTGACAAATGTCAGTAGCGAAATGAACTTCTGACTGCAGGAGAAACGAGAACTGTGTTCTCAGCTGGCATTCTGGAGTAGCAGGTGTGTTCCTAAAGCAGACAGCATGGGTGTGATGCAAGTAAACTCTTCATCCTTAGCAAAGGAAAAGTCTACTTTCTATGCATACCTAAGAAATAATAAATTAAATCTTATGTTGGAGGCTGATGAAGATGCTCTTTTTCTAGTGTAGGCCCTTTGACACAATCTCTGGTATTACTGAAGAGTTTTGTCAGCTGCTTCCAGGAAAAAAGGTGCAATGGGGCTTCAAATTGTTTGAATTTCTGGTTTTTAGCAGTGACAGGTGTGCCTGCAAGTCTGGTTGTCTACAGTCTGGCATTAAATGGACTCATTTTCAGAAGGGGAGTGCTTAGTAGTTTCTGAAAATTTTATTCCTTGAGCAGAACCCAAAAGTTAGATCCTGAAATACTGACACATCCATTTCCGAGAGCTGGCCTAAATAAAAAAAAGGAACTGATAAGTCACTGTCTCAGTCAATGGAAATACATCTCATTACTAATGAATACTGCATCAGACTCAACATGCCTACAGCAAGTGAATTCTTACATCAAGAACAATTCACTTCATTCCATAAAAAGGACATGGAATATTTGTGTTTAGAAGAATAGGCCTTATAAGTATATAGAGGTCCAAACCATTTTCTAGTGCTCTGTGATTTTCCCTCCTAATTTTTATTATGTAATTTTCAAGGCTGTTAGGTGTGACTTGCTTTCCCTTCCTTTGCAACCACCTTCCAATTACAAAAATAAGCTGAAGTGGATAATGGCTCTGGCCTTTTGCTCCCAGCACTCTATTTCTACTCCAGTGTGTTGTTTTAATGGAATGACTTAGGTGGTCTCGGTTCACATCCCGGTTGACTGTAGACTGTATTATAAAATCACTGTGTACAGATTCAGTGCAATTGGCAGCCTTTGCTGGAAATAAATCCAGGGCTGAACAGGCATAAAGAATTAATTATTTCTTGCTTCTAGCGAGGGTCTCTTTGGGTCAGGGTTGAAAGCACTGGCAGGCCAGTGCAGGGAAGCTTCCACTCCAGCTGCCTGCATTGAAATTAGGCTGTCGATAAATAGAGGACTACAGTTTTCAGAACTGCCAACTCCTTAACCTTCATTAGCACAAATATTTGCTCAGGGTTTTATGAATGTTGTGTTTTCAGTGTGTACTGTTATATTTCATTCCTAGAATGATCTCTTCAGGGCAAAATATTAGGGAGTTGTCTTTTTCTTTAATGGACATGCAGCAGCATAGGCAAGGTGTACAAGATTCTGCAGTTTTCCCAGATAAGTTTCTGTAAATTTCTCAAAGCATTTCCTCTTGTCTCTGGGTGCTGGATTATATGGTAAAGAGGTAGCATGAATTTTTCCTTCATAAAATAAGCAGGAGGCCCACAGGGACTCATAACTTGACTTCAAAAAACTGCTTTCTTAAGCCACTTCTTATGGCAAACTAGGAATCCCTGGAGAGCTAGGTTAGTTTGTGGTCTTGGCAGGGTTTTCTTCTGGCCCACCAGGTCTGGTGCAAGCACAGGTAGTCCTAGGCATAAATAACTCTGATTTTAATGAAAAAGATTTATGTGGTCATAAAGGAAAAAATTCCCAGTGAGCCAGTTCTGTACATACCTAAATACCTAGACACATATGTACAGAAAAAGTGTCTTTTTTTCTAGTATTATTCCACCACATAGACAATAGAGATGACTTTGGATAAAGCTCTCACCACCGTGTATGTTGCTGGAAGATTCTAACTAGATACACATAGATTAAAGAAAAAAATTCAAGTGAAAATCACACAAATAGATATGGCATAGAAAAGAACTCTTCTTCTTCAAAACAACACTTTGGTTTTGGACGACAGTTCTCCCTATTTCCTGGTTGTGAATCCAGTGCAGCATCAGGCATAGCAAGCATGGATCTAATACATAAATTAGAATGGTCAATTGCAAATATATTTTTGCACCTGAGGATCTCTTCTAACTCTGACTTTCATCACAAAGCGATAGGCCAGGGGCATTTGAGCTCTGGCAGTGTGAGGTCATTCCTTTGCTCCTAGGAATAGGAGCTGACTGGAGTCAGATGTCGAAACCCTTTCCATCCTTTTTTGAAGCAAAATATAGAGAGGGTTTAAAATAGTGAAAACTTAGTTATATTGACATTTCAAGAGATTTTGACATTGTGTGAAAGCTGAGGGTTTACCCAAGTGATGGAGAACTTCACAGTGTGATACTGATATCTTATTAGAGCAGTAGGGAAGTCATAGCTGGGATCTCCTAATGGCCTAAGAAGCATGGGGATTGTCAGAAGATACAGGATTTTTTCAGACTGATTTGATCAACATGGAAAACAAAGCTGTTGAAAAAGAAATATAAACCGAACACAACTGTTCCAGGTTTCACTAGATGCACTGAGGGAAACACTGGTTGTAATGAGCAGGGGAATAAAGGATGATAAAACCGTTATTTCCAGCGGGGAGAAAAGAGGAAAGGTGATAATTGTTCTTCAGGTGATTCTGTTTCAGTATCTCCTCCAGGCAGGTAACTTGGTGTATTTCTTTACTTAATTTTTTTATCATAAAAGCACATTGCTAAGGTGACAAAAAACAGGTGACAAATGTCACCAGTATGAACTTGTCAGTAATTGCATAACAAATGGCTGAGAATTTTTTTATAAAAATCCTCAGAACTAATTTTCTAATGTTTAAAAAAGACGTAGCATAGTTCATAGCTGCTGTGTTGAGAAATAGGTATCTTTGAGAAAGCAGAATCCAGCAATGCAAGACCCTATGAAACTTTGGAGCTTGAAATGAATGATCTTTAACGGAGCCTTCCCATTTATGTTATTCAGTTATTTCACGACAGGAAGGCTTACTGTGATTGGTGTTCTGATGGCATGATGCAGGTAGACAGGTGTGTAAAATGGCTGCATTGTGTTGGAAGAGTGTTCTCTGAATCTAGATTGCAATTGTAACCCTAGGAGTACCTCAAAAGGAATGTATGTAATGAAGTCAAAAGAATGTGCTGTGCTTCTCAGTCCATATTTCTCTCTTTTTGGAGAAGTCCAGCACTGACCTGGCAGGAGGAAGAGGTGTCGAAATTTTTTAAAAATTGTTTGGAGACACATAGCTTATGTGAGTGCTTCTAAAATTGCCCCTGAATGAACATGGAAACAAATTGTCTCTGGCTGCATGACACTAAAACTCTTGTCCAGTGACCTTGAAGCTCAAACCTCTGGCTCAGGAGTTAATTTCTCTACAAACTTTTACAGTGGTGTCACCTCACACAATGATCAATTCATATTCAGAAGGGAATGTAAGGGGAGAAAGGAAGATTTCTGAGTATGTATTCTCCTTCACATTTTTGGGCAAGGGTACTATGTAAAGTTCTTTTCCTCTCCACTTATTTTATTTACAATGCAAATTCCAAAACAGGATACAAATTATTTTAGAACTCTCCCCAAATGGCTTTTCTACTTGAAGACTGCACAGCCTACACCTTAGACAGTGCATCCCAGACAGCCATTGCTATCACCCTTAAATCCAGGGACAGTGAATCAGTCATAACCCTTTTTAGCCTTTCCAATCTTAGCTGAAAGATTGGAGTGTTACAAGCATGTCATACTGTGACATCCCCCCAGAAAAAAATGGAATTTCTTATATTTCAGTGGAATTCCCTGTATTTTCGTTTGTGCCCATTGCCTCTTGTCCCATCTCAGGGCACCACTGAATAGAGTCTGGGTCCATCTTCTTTACATCCCATTCGCTGTCGGGTGTTTGTACACTTTGCTGAGATCCCCCTGAGCTTTCTGTTCTTGAGGCTAAATGACCCCAGCTGTGTTAGCTTCTCCTCACAGGTCAAATGCTGCAACTCCTAAATCATCTTGATATCTCTTCACTGGATTCTGGTGTGTCTGTGTTGAGCACTAGGTCCATAAACAGAGAATAAACTCAAATTTCCAAGATTTTTGCTTCAAGATATTAGCTCCAGGCTAAAAGAAACACTGCCATATGCTGAAAGCAAATTTACATGGACTTGAAGGAGCCAGTGTTTGGAAGGATTTGTCTCACGCCCCCAGAAATTTTCCCTAATAATTAGCGGAAAGGCCATTTGGACTTTCAGATCTCGAACTGGTTGCTTACAGAATTATAATGTGTTTTGTGCTTACTACCACTTTGTGAACAACTGTAATATTTCAAGTTAAGCCTGCAAAGCAGAACTGTTTCCATGGCCTTTTCCCTCTACACTATAATTTTGTTCTTGTTTTCATTTCTGGTAGGCAGGTATTTTTAAATGGTTACAAGAAAAATTATATCGTTTTAGACCAAAATACGTTGGTTTATTTAAAAAAAAGTTTAGATGGATGTTTTTTATCATATTTACTAGACTCATTGCAGGGATTCCTTCCCTAGTTATAGGTGACAGGTACTGAAAGGAAGCTGATCTTGGTTGGTTTCAGTGGCCTAGTTGTAACCCAGTAGTAGCAATGTTACCAGGGGTACTCTATCACACCTTCAGTCTCGCAGTAGCAGAAAAGAAGAGTTTCTCCAGTAGTCACAGCTCGGAGCCTTCACTCATAAGGTAAAGACTGATTAATCCATTTTTTCAGTCCAAATCTACACACTTCATTAGAAGTCACATCTTCATGATTCGTGTTACCTCGATGGCTAGCACTTAGGTGTGAATTCTTACTCACATACTCTCCAAATATTTCTTTTCATAAATAATGTGTAATTCCAGCTTAAAATTTGCCGTTTCAGCAAAAGCTTTTGCCAGCAAATTATCTGAGTGAAATTCATTGAAAGCACACCTAAAAAGGGAAAGCAACATTCATGGGCATTTGCTTTAAAATACAGATGTACATTGGGTATTAAAAGCATTTTTAGAAGTATCTGCTGCATTGTAGCTCGGGTGTTCAATCCTACGGAATTTTATAGCTGAGAACCAACATCCATGTAGACCATACTGGTGATGATTCGTGGCAAGAACTGCACCATGTAATAGCAGGGTTTAGCCCTGAAAAATACCAGCAAATTACACAACTATCTCATCTTCTAAAGCACAGAGCAGTTATATGGGAAATACTCAGGGATCCAGTTGAGCATAATTATCAGGTGAGCTGCAAAGACGTGTAATTATTGTGAAGACCTACCTATGATATTCACTGGTGGAGTTACCACATGAGTCAAATATACTTCAGAACTCTGTACTCATTCTGTCAGTGCAGCTTATTGCCATTAGTTTTTGTCATGGTTTTTCTCCCAGAATTCTTTTATTTGTTGAGTATTAAGCTCACGTTTCCCATTGCACCCTTATTGCAGCTGCCCAAGGGAAGGGCTCAGCCCACCTCTCACATGGGAGGGTCCTGAGGGAAGGGTTAAAAACTTTCCATGCCATCCATCTTCCCTGTCTTCCACTTCCTTCAGCATGCAGGTAGTTTTAATCACTTCATTTTCTTGGATATCATATGCTCCCGGCCGGCAGTGCTTGTGAACAGCAGCCAGCTGAACCAGCAAACCTGACACCTTCAGTACTGCACTTCCAGCTTTGTACAGGGCAGCTCATGAAGAAAACCTACTTGTTTTAATAAATAAAGTGTGGTGCTAACAGCTGAAGAAAAGTTCTACATACCTCCAAAAAGAAAGGCAGCAGCTTGAAGAGATAATTGAGACCTGTATTTCTTGGTGCTTGCATACGCTGATGTGAACAGGTTAGGGTGAAGCATAACCATGGCATAAATTGTGACCAGTGATCCAGGTGGCAGGGAAGACTAAGAACAGTGGGATGAAAGTATTTAAATTTGGGAGGAAACATTGGTAGATGCTCCAGATGTAGTTGTTGCACTTTCTGAATGAAATAGATTTGTCGGCTTTTCTGCTGTATTTTGTAATTTGTAGGTCTGGGTGAGAAGTCCTTTCCTAATGGGCTTCTTTTCTTCAGTTATGTACACTGCACAGCACAAGAACAACACAAGAACATCTTAGTTTAACTGAAGTGACACAGAGTAGCCTGGATGCTGGACAGTTGTTTTGTTTGGTTTGGATTTTTTTTTAAAAAACCACAACAACTATACTCCTTTGAAACAAGTAATGTTTTCTTTGGTCATCCTGTACTAGACTGTTGTCTTAGACACTTAAACACAGATCCACATGCACTTCTTCTAGTCTCTTAGTCATATGAATGTTCAGTAATATTTTCTCTAAATAATGTTCAAGTCTTTTTTTCCTATTTGTGGTATTAAAAGTGTGTAAGATGACATGGACCTGTTGGAGCAGGTCCAGAGGGAGGCCACAAAAATGATCAGAGGGATGGAATACCTCTCCTGTGAAGACAGGATGAGAGAGTTGGGGTTTTTCAGCCTGGAGGAGAGAAGGCTCTGGGGAGACCTTATTGCAGCGTTTCAGTACTTAAAGGGGTAGTTATAAGAAAGACAAACTTTTTAGCAGGGCTTTTTGCAATAGGGCAAGAGGTAATGGTTATGAACGAATAGATTCAGACTGGATATGAGGAAGGATTTTTGTATGTGAGACATAAAACTGACATGATAGAAGACTGTTCTCCAGCACAGTGAACATATTTAATCATCTTTCAAAATACATTAATCTGACATTACGTTGGCAAAGTTGTAGTTCACCAACAAACTCTCTTTACAAGGCTGAGGGAATTGAGGGATAGTAACATTTTCTCTGCATTTAATGTCACATGTCTAAGTGTCTGACTTCTAGGGGAGTTTATTTCTCTCCCTTAACCATGCAGGGAGAAAGCAGAGACTACATTCCTGCTATAGACAGAAAATATTTGAGATGGATTGTAAAAATACAGACTTCCCACTTGCACATGCCTTAGTTTCTTTGGAGTTGCTACTGTAATCTAAATAGTCTCAAATTTGGGTTTAGTGTTTGCTCATGTAAAATGCAGTTGGTTTAGAGATTTCTGGGAAGCAATATTTTTGCTGTGAAAAGTAGCAATTAAAATCACTGACTTAACTAGCCTTACTATGAGAACAATGCTATTTCATTTTCTTCAAATTTCTTTATTATCCTTGGAATCACAAAATCCCAGAATGACTCAAGCTGGAAGGGACCACAGTGAGTCATCTGGTCCAAGCCCTACCTCAAGCAGGGCCATCCCAGAGCACACGGCACAGGATTGTGCCCAGAGGGGTCTGGAATATCCCCAGTGAGGACACTCCACACCCTCTCTGGTCTCTGTTCAGGGCTCGGGCACTGCCCAGGACAGAAGTTCTGCCTCCTGTCCAGGTGGAACTTGCTGGGCATCAGTTCCTGCCTGTTAAAAAACTTCTGAAGATATTGAAAACAGTCATAATTACAGAATTATTTAGATTGGAAAAGACCTCCAAGACCATCAAGTCCAACCTATGATTGATCCCCACCTTGTCAACCAGCCCAGAGCACTGAGTGCCACATCCAGTCCTTCCTTGGGCACCTCCAGGGATGGGGACCCCCCCCCCTCCCTGGGCAGCCCTTTCCAATGCCTGACCACCCTTTCCATGAAGAAATTCTTCCTGGTGTCCAACCTGAATCTCTCCTGGCACAGCTTAAGTCTGTGTCCTCTTGTCCTGTGCCTCCTCCCGGATTGCAGGAGGTCTGTTCTGCTCCCCATCCCTGTGTGCCAGCTCAGGGTGCTGCTCACACTGAGGATGACTGGTGTTACTGTTAAAGACTGAGGCAAAGAAGGCAGTAAGTACCTCAGCCTTTTCCTCATCCTTGTTTTTTTTTCCCCTGCATCTGATAGAGGGAGATTTCCCTTGGCTCTCCTTTTGTTGTTGATGTATTTATAAAACACTTTTTATAAGCCTTCACAGTTAGTATCAATAAGCAATAAGCAATCTCAGTAATGCTAAAAAGCTCTGGCTAAGTTAGATAGGTTTTCTATTTTGGGTTTTGTCTTTGACGCTGTTCCTATAACACTGATTCTTCATGTCACTGCGTGGAATAGGAATGCACATTCATTTATCCTTACTCCTTGAAAATGAAGTTTATCACTTGAGGACTTTGACCTTGTCTGAGAGGATGGGAAATCACTTAACTTCCTCAGTTTTAAACTCAGAAAAGTTGTTACGGAACCAAAGAACTCAATATTAAGCTAAATAGAATATTTCCATTGGTAACAAATCTGTCCACTACTTGTTTGTCTTGAAAAGGTATCTATGCAGAAGTGATCATTAAAAAGTAAGCTTTCACAATTTGTACTGAGTTAGCCATGCCAGGCTATCACAACCTCTGTTGTATAATTTTCAGTGACAACAAGAAGAATAATTTATTCAGCATGACAATAAATTAATCATTTAATTATACATTCACAATGAAGCAATAGGGGCAGTAATCATTCAACAAGTGGTTTGCATCATCTTAGGAGAAGGAACCTGTGTAATTTTCTGTCCAAACAGGGAATTTCATTCAGAAGCCCTTTCATACGCCTTCCTCAGGGATTTCTTTTAGGATGACTTGTCATCAAGGACCACAAAATAATTTTCCAGTTGCATTTTTGTTCTGACATTAGTGGCTTAGTTCAACCAAATCAATCACAGTTTTCTTTTCTGTTCAAATGGAGACCCCTTCCTAGCTAGTCCTTCATTAAGGAAATTAAGTGGTGGTTCTGTGCTGAGTAAAAGATGGCCAGTGATTATTTGTTGTACTGTCCCTTTTGGATCTGAAGGCTCTTGCAACATCGTAAATTCCATGAAAAGAGCAATGACTTCTAAATTATCAATCTAAGCTTGCTCAACATTTCATCAAAAACCCCTCTTTGGTAGGAATGTATGTGCAAATGTCATCTTAGAAAAATACATTAGTGCAAAGCCTCTTACAAAGTACTGTTTACTTATAAGATTATGTGGGTTTACCTAACATTACTCTTAGATTCCTTATTATTTCCAAATTGACATCAGTAAAACTTGCATGCGAGAGAAGAGACCTGGAAGGCAAGAGTTGGGGTCAAAAGTAACAACAGCTCTCTCAGTACTTATGAAATGTGGCAATTACCATAGTGGAGGGAGAAAGTAGAGCAGCTGCCAGTAGGGTTTCATAACAGAAGGAAAATCTCTGTCCTTTCACTCACGCCATGAAGTTGGAGATGGAAGTTCAGCGGCATCATTGTGGAGCAGCATGTTACAAGTAATGGGAAATGGCTTCCTAGTGCTGGGAAGTTCACTGTCATTAGATTGGGGTAGGACGTGCCCTCGTTAGCAGATGTGCCAGGCCTATAAAGCTGCGTGTGTGACTTGTGAAGGCATGCACAAGATCAAAAAAGCAGTTTGACAGAGGCATTGCAGTTACAGGGGAAGAAGAAAGGCTTCCTCTAGCAGCTCTGAGGAGCTCAGGGGGTGCTGGCCTGGTTTTGCTCTCTGGCACCCACCACTTGGCCAGTCGTCTTCATCACTGTTGGCAGAACAAGTTCTACATGGAAAGGGAGCACTTCCAATCTGGTAAACACACGTCCTAAAGCAACACTCTGTTCTCTTCCTCGGCTGGCCAAGTGACAGAGGTGGAGCTTGTTGTGCGTGTGTTGTGTTTAATTCAGATTATGGTACCCTGTAATTTTTGAGGATGTGGATTATCATCAAACTAGATTTTTAAATTTGAAGTCAGGCCCAAGTGTGTGTTCTTTGTCTCTTTGATTGTTTCAATGAGTGTGGCAAAAAGCCCATGAGTGATGCCCAAACCCAACAACACAGCTGCTAGAATTGCATACAGCCCACACCCTGTGGGAACCTTCCAGGTCTACAGATTATTCTAAGTTATAGTAATAACACAGCTAGTTAGAAGCATATTGTCAAACCCACAAAGAAATTCACTTCATGAGGACTCAAGAATGCTAAACTCATCCGGTATCTCACCTGGAGCCTGAAATTCCTGTTTGTGCCACAGGTTGTTTGCCCAGTACTTTGCTTCCAAACATACAGAGTTTCCAGTGTTATGCTTTGCTGGATATTGATAATGATGGCCCTTGTGCCAATGGAAGAGAGGAATGCTTATCTTTCTTTGGTCTGCTGTCACCCCACAAGCAGCCTGGGTACACAGAGCTGTGGTGAGAACGTAGCAGATGAAATCAAGCCTTCCCACAAAACTGTATTAGAGATCTTGAAAAGCACACATATTGTCAAGCCAAGAACTTTAGTGACGTGTAAGCAATTGTCATGTCATGTCATTGAGGAATGTGGGAAAACTCAGTGGCACACCTTTTTCTGGTGAGCCTGAAGACTCTAGACATGGACTGCTTCGGTCTGCTAGCCTTTCCACTTATTACTCCATTATCCCACTTTTTCAGTGTTTGCTTCTGGGATTTTTCCTGTTTTTCTGGGTGCAAGGAAGGTAACTTACTGGTCTATTCAGCACACTGCCTACCTTATTCCATATTCACTCTAGATCACTTCCAGCACTTCATCAAAAACAGCTTTGCTTTCCTTCCCTTGATGGGACTTGCCTTTCCTGCTCCAGCATGGACTGTTACCCTGTCTCCTGATCGCTCATATGCTGAGTGCCAGCATTATTACTCATGTTCTCTACCAGCCTCTGACTCAGTGGCAATGACTGTCCTTTCATGCCTGTCCAGCCTCCTTCAGCTCCTTATTTTGCCTCTAGGACCCAGCTCTCATCTGCTTTCTCCATCTGAGCAATGCCCACACACTTACAGCTTTCATTTTTCTCTCAGCCAAGGATCTGGCAAGTTTCTTAGCAGAGATGTGTCACAAAAAGTCTACTCTGTTACCTCCATGGTGATGAACGAGCAGCTGTAAAGACATCCTTGCTAGCTTTTGTTTTGTAGGTTGTGGCAAAAAAATGTGCCATTAAATCTTTTCGGTGCCATCTTTGAGAACATTTAAAAAAATTTTATGTGACCTAAGTGTAGGGCAAATACACCCATTCAGCTGGACATGGTGGCCATGTAGAGGTGGATGAATCTTTGCTGAGGCCATAAAAAACTGAAGTTTTAATCAAGTTATAGCTTGATATAGTTTGCTTTATTTTTGTGATAGTCCAGCCACAGTAAAAATTTTATGAATTCTAAGTAGCCAAGATAGACTTTAGACTTCATGTTCAGGTTTCTATTCTGCAAACATTCCTAAGATGGAAAGATCTTTCTCTTTTGAGAAGCACCATTAGTATTTAGAATATGTTAGCATTTTACATCATTTCTTCTGCTTTTGCCTTAAAAATGGTACAAGTGTACATGATCAAATGGAGGAAATTCTATCTGAGGATTCAAGGGGACAGAGAAAAAGAATGATTTAGGTAATGCTTGATTATTATAAAGAATTTCATGTTTTTATTTAAATCACTGGTGAAGGAGAATAATATTGTAAGTACTGGCATATCTTTTAAAAGATTTCTTCTCTCTTCAGAATAAAAATTACAGAAGATTTTCTCAAAGATCTGTGTAAGAACATGTTCACATTTGAAGTGACCCTTATGGATTTCAGGCATTCTGAGGTAACCTACCAGCAATTAATGCTAAGTGTCCTTCCAGTCACAGAGTTCAGCAGAGTTAGGAAACTGTTGCTTAATAAGACACATATACACTTTTAATACTTACTCCATAAATTAAGCATATAAACTTCCAGTGGCCTTGAAATGATCTCAGAGGAGTTCAAGAGCCTTTTACCAATTCATCAAAACAATTGCTTTGTTTTGTTGACAGCCGTGCAGGAGTGTTGATCTGAGGGACTGGTAAACTGGAAATTACTGTTCAGCTTTCAGCCTATTGAGGCCAACTAGGAAATTACAAAAGTAGACATTTTCTTTCCAAGTCTCAGGCAAGTCAGAAGGGAAGGGAATCATAACATTTCCTTGCAGGAATTTGTCTTTTATTCCTTCAGCTTAAGAGATGAAGAGTAATGTTTGGATACTGAGAAACAGACTTCACTAATTGTTGTTTTCTGGGGAATTTGGTGAATACCCCCTCAGATAAGCTGGGTTAGGCCATCAGCTGCCATATTAAAGCCTTTCCACAGAGCTTTCTAAACAATTCCTAAATGTGTTGAAATCTAGAAAGAATGTGGAAGCTCTCTTTCCATTAAAGAGAACCCAGTCAGTGTTAGCATTTAAACTGAATAGCAGAATACTTTGAAACATTGCAGAAGCTCTAAACAGAAAGGAAAATAATTGGTTCCCGCCATCTCCATATGTTGTTCCTCTTCACTGGGTCACAATTCCTATAGGATTTCCACAGTAACAAGTGGAGAGCTGAAGGAGCTATCCAAAATGAGCAAGTGTTACCTCTCTCTTTAGAGGCAGCGAGACAAGCAGCGAGAAATCAAAGGACAATGTAAGACAATGTGTGCACGAAAAGATTCAAACACCTGGAATTCCCTTTCCCAACTAGCACAAACTTTCCAGTGTAAATGTGGCCGTATGGATAACTTCTTGTCTTTTACTCATAGACCACTCTAATTCAGCTCAAGAGCTTGGAATTGCATCGTCTTAGTAAATTCATGTCACTGTTTTAAACCTGATGAGTTTTCTGTTATGTATCTTTGCTGTCATTAACCCTACCAGCCCTTTGGTCTATCTCTGTGGGACATACACATTCCTCATCTCCAACTTTCATCACTCCTTTCTTCCTTTCCTCCACACTTTTCTCTTACACATGTTCCTTTTGCTACCTAGAGGCAAAGAGAAGGAAGCAGGAGGTTTTTCCATCACCACCTTCAGCCTCTGACCCTACTATAGGTACATAAAGAAAGGTCCAGAAGATATAAACAAGCCAGTGCACAGTACAGTGACCTTAACTTTATGTAGAAAACACCAAGCAGCACACTCAGGGCTCGCATTTGCACATCACCATCAGAGTCAGGACAAAAGTGTAACGTTTCAGAAGGGCTTCCTGATTATTTGCTGTATGACTCTTAAAGTCCCTGCAGTCAAATCTTGCATTGGTGAAGGTTCCATTATTTATGAACTGACTTTGTGTAGGAGGTGTACCTACCATTTTGCTTTGGCCATTGAGGTTTTAAACTGAACAGTGTTTTCCAAGTGTTTGGTAACACATCTAGTGTTGAAATCCTGTTTCCCCCACTTGTACAGAATCAGAATAGCTTCCTGTTATTATGTGACTTTAAAAGCCCAAGTTTCCAGCCATAGACAACTTTAACCTGCTGGCTTGAAATTTATATTGATTCTGTCACTAGTCTAGTTGCTTTTGTTAGGAGTCTTTTAGGAGAATGAGCAGGGTTCTGTAAATTTAATTGCAGCAGATGTTTCTCTGGGTTTTCTCTCTCTCATTTCACTCTGGATTTTAGTTGTTTTTCCTTGGAAAGGTACATGAAAGGGAAATCCTTGTATAGTCAAATGTTTGTTTTACCATCTAAAGCTTGCAAAGGGTCCTTAGCCTGGGCTGATTTCTTCTTGAAGAGCTGTAATTATTCATGGAAAGGGAAAAAAAAGCCTTTGTCACTAATAGGCTTCTTGGTGCTTCTTGTAACAGTCTTTATTATTCCTTTCTACATAATTTTCTATTGATGAGGTGAATAAAGGCTTCCTCTGCTGTTGAGAAAGAAAAGGTAATTGTTCTTTTTTCACATTTACCAATGCTTGTTGCGTTCCTTATGTGTTTAAAGGACAAGGATGCAGAAAATGATGTTATTGATGGCATCACCATGGCAACAGTTCTTTGGAATAACACATTCTGGCATTGTTATTCTGCACACACAAAAAAGGGGGACTTTCTTTTAAGCACAAACAGATTGTGCCCCTTTTAAATGCACCCATGAACTTTGCTTTTCTGAAGATTTACAGACTGGTTTGGGGCAGAAAGGATTCTGACATCATTTACCTCTCTGTGTACATCACATTATGGTGTTAAAAAAAAAAAAAACACTTTGAAAAAGCCAATGGTTTAAAGAGACACAGTATGGGAAGGATACATAAACATTTCTTTGATCAAAAAGACAAAAAAAAACTTTAAAAAATTTTGAAATTTATGAGCTCTAGCACCAGGATCACTAAATAATCAATCAAGAGACAGAGGAGCATGAAGGAGCCAAACACTCTGAACTTATTAGTTATTTAATTATGACAGTACTCCAGATAACGTTGCATTTACCCCAGACACTACACACAGCTTAACAGTTTGATGGGAAATCAAATTGCTTTCTCACAAGGCACTTTTCAAACATATGTTTTGGCTTTCATATTCGGTCTTCCATTGTCCTCAGGTATGTAAAGTCCTGCTCTATTAGCCTGTAGAAGCAATAGCATTTTCTAAGGCACAGTATAATTTTATTCTTTTTGACTCCACTGCACTTCTGAAATGGATTACTTTATTTCTCAGAGACTCATCAGTGAAATATATTTGTGCTTTTGTAAGAAAGAAGAAGGGAATGTATTGAAATTCAGAAAGTTTGAAATCCATTCTGTTTTCTGTGGTGCTTTTTCTGGCATCTAAGTGCACACCTTCCTGGTTGACATCCCCAAGGAACAAACTATCTCCTGCATACCAATGGTGGGTGGAAGTGAGCTGTACAAACTCTGGGACTTGAGCACATGAACGCTTTGCACCTAAAAAGAGTTTGTGTTGTGTGTAAATGTACCACTTAAATATACCCACAATCTTACCTTTGAGAGAAACTGTAGTCGACACCAAATGCACCATTAAAATTTTGGTTCTAAGCTGCATGTGACTTTTCTGGAAGTCACCACAGCTGGTAGGAATCAGCTGTTTGGTTGTTGGACAATAATTTTGACCAGTGAACTTTTCTGCTCTCAAGATCTTGATGAAAATGGGAAGCTCTGGGAACTATAGCAGGGTATATATGGATGTTGCTTCACATTCAGCTTTCCAGAGCTGAAGTGACTCCTGAAAAACTGAACAGGAGGCTGGAAACTCTATTGCTTTATCCTTTATCGTTGACAAATGTAAACATCTTAGTGCTACATGGTCCTTTCTGCAGGGGGGCAAGTTGAGGAATTCCTTAACACCCCAGTCAGTGTTTTATTTTGTAAGGGACAAAGTGACAGAATGAGCTTTAGATCATGATCATGTTTAGCCCTACTACAAAAATTAAAATCCTGATGTAAGAATATTATTTGATCTGTGCCCTGTATTTACCTGGAGAAGAGTGAAGAGCCTTCATTCCTTGCACAACATATTTTTGAATTTAAATAGGTTATTTATACATTAGGACATATAGAATCACATATCATTATGAATATTCATTATATATAAAAATTGCTACATGTATATAGTGACACATACATCTATTATAGTACATAATATATATGGATACATGTACTATAATGCCATATATCATTTGGCTAATTCCATGATTTTGCAAGAAGTTAGGAAATTGTCCTGGGAAGAGTTTGGGATGTGAAGGAGTTCCTGCAAAGGAAAGTGTTGTTGAAATATTTGCTGTTATTCCATCTATCTGAATATATTCTGTGTGTTTGAAAAAGTGCCCTAAAAATATTTACCTTTAAAATATTTTATTAGAAATTTTCTAGAAACCAAGTCTGTCTCATGTCAGTTGTGCAGCTTGCAGAAGAAGGAAAAAATTGCAAGATTTTAGTTGGGTTTTTTTCAATCCTATCCACCCATCTTTTGTCTTATCTTTACACAAATGATACTATAGTCATTTAATTTTTGCTTAGAACTTGTTCAAAACCTCCTCATGAAGCAGTAATGAAAAGCCATCTTTTCAATTAATTTTTTAATTTATGTTTGTGAAAAGTGTCTGCTTTTGGTGATTATTTAGTCTTTTTATTGGAGACCTAAAAACCCTGCTACATCTTTGTGAGAGGTTTCACTTGGTAGAGGTGGTGAATGTTTGATTAAGTACTGAATTTTCCTGTGACCAGGAAGGGAAAAAACATTTTCTTGCCATTGTCTGATCTTCTGCTTTACAATTTTCCCATGTTATAAACAGGTACTCAGAGAGAGACTTTAGAAAAGAGTGAGACAAGTTTTTTCTAGCCCTAGTATGCTAAGAGGCCCAAAGACCTCATACGATTATTAAAGAAAAACTCTATAAGTTTCTTATTCTTGTGCCATGGCAGGATTTCTTTGTGTTTCCTGAAGTCCTGCTGTTGTGAGTGAGTGTTTTGGGATCCCAGAGTGGGCTGAGGTGTGGCAGGGTGTTTGTACCACCACCCTGCCCTGCTGAAGGTGTTTGAGCTTGTGGTGATGTTGTCCTTTACTGGTTCTACTGTAGCACCACAGCTCTGGGGCTCAGGATACCCAAACTACTCAGGGTTTAGTAGCTTCCACCAAGGCATCAAGAAATAGGAGAGCAGTGCTGAAGACTCAGATGCAGAAAGTGCAATTCTCTCCTCTGTCTCCGACATGGCCTTGTCTGCCCTTGCGGTCACCTCCATCTGCCAAGGGACATCGTGTGGCAGCAACTCCCCAAAAACCTCCCTTTTCCTTTGCTTTGCTTTACAGTTTAAGGAATTGCAATCTCAAGATGAAACAAAATGAAAAGCGGGTTGTAGTGTTGACTGTGTTTTGTTTCTCTTTCCTTTCTTGTCCTTACCTTTTTCTTCCCTTGCCATTTATTCCCCTTTGTGTAACATCAGGTGCCAAGTCTATACTGGCAGAAGCTCACACTTGATCCTGCCAGAGCAGCAGTGACAACACATGCTCTGGACTATCTTGCAGAATATTTTTTTTTTTTAAGGATAATCCATATCTATGTGTGAGAAGGTAAGAGAGACTATTGGAAAGGTTTCAGTGAGCTCAGCTTCTCTTGGTAGCTCTGCAATGTGGAAAGCATACAGAGATTGCAGACCTTCTTTCATGTGTTCACCAAAACGCCATCATACAATCACAAGTTAGTCACAACCAACCTGGGATGGACTTCAGCCAGTCTTCTTTATTCTTTTCTTGGTCCATGGGAATCAATGGCATTTTCTGTTAACTTTGGAATCTGTTTCCTTTCCCTCTTTCCATGGTTTCTCTCTTAAACTTGGTCCATTCATTCTCGTCATTCTCCTGAAACCACAGCACCTTTGCAGAAGTGCAGATCTGTGCTCTCACTGCTGACAAAACAAAGTTATATTTCTGATACATGCCTATTTCTAAATCTCAAGACAAAAACTCTCTCCATGTGGTTTTCAGACTACCACTCAGAGCAGGAACATCTTGTCAGAGGTCAGATTGCAAGTCTGCCTGCTGAAGATTCTGGCCCTAAGCACGTTTTAGATCCAAACTGAAAAGACATGTAATTGCTAAACAAACTTGAATTTGTTTATTTTATAATATAACAGCAGCTGTTTTCTTGTACTATGTCCAAGATTTCTCCAGACAACCTACTTAATAGTGTAGAATTTGTTTCCGTGGGCCAGTTAGCCTGCTTTATTTGTTTTCTTTTCAACCTCTGTCAGGGTGAGCTGTAGTCACTGAAACAACTGGTTTTTTCTAAAGCTTTAGGCAGAACCAAGCAACTTGTGTCAGGAATGAGGATGGAAAGAAAATTTTGTGTTCATTCAGTTAGCAATGCGAAAAAGATCAGATTTTTGTATAGATGGTTATATTTTCAGCATGCCCAATGTGAGGTTTCTCACTTAGCTCCAAAGGCCTGTTCCTAGATGGATGCTTTGTACCTATGGCATTGTGATCAACTGAGGAAGGGCACCTGCCTCAGTCAGTTAGTTTAACCCTCCATTGTTTTGCTGAAGAGCAATCAAATCTTGGTGGGGGTTTTGATCCTCAAGAAAGGACATTCTGTTTTGAGATGAAAACATCTTACTTCTCTCACTGGGGAGCAGAGAGAAGTACATCCTTCACATCCCAGAATCAGGCTCTTATTTGGGAGCCAGAAGTGTCCAGAAGATCTGATGCAACTGTGGAGCATAAAGGTCACATCCAGTCTGTTGGAAAACAATCCTTTGGCTTTAATTGTCCTAAGATCTGAGCATATGTCTTTGTTGAGTCTAATTGGGTTGTTTAGCCAAATGCTAAATTTTCATCACCCTTGAGATGCACGCGAGATCCTGGAGTCAGAAGGCAAAGGCAGGGACACTCACAGGTGGAGATGGGGAGCTGCATTCCACAAGCCAGACAAAAAGTTAGCAGTCTGTTTTTATATGACAAAAACTTGCATGCATAATGTACCATTTGGCTTAGAACAGCCATCTCACATTTTCATTAACATCATGTTCCTGTCTCCGTCAGAAACTCGGTGTCTTCTGGTTGGCTTCCATTCCTCACAGAGAAAGAACTCTGTGAGAGGAATTGTCTTTGTCAGTTTTCTAAATTGCCTGGTCATTGACCAGTGTGTTTTATTGCAGCACTGTAGTTTCTTACACAGTTTTTAAAAAGAAAACAGAACGACAACAGCAAAAAATTTCCTACAATGTTCATAGTTTACAAAGCAAGCAAAATGAGAATGTTTCCTCTTGTATTCTTTCCTCTTTCTGCTGCTGAAGATTTATCTTGGATCTTAGATGTGATGCAACTTAATAGGAGATCTCACTGCGTACCTTGTGTTAAAATTAACTTATCAACAAAAAAGGGAATGTGATTATGTAGTTCTCGGGACTGAGTGTAAATGATGCAGATGCAACTGGGCATCTCAGTGTGTGTATATATGGGTTAAGTTCAAGATTTCCTGTATTCTCTTAGCACATTCAAGCACATGTAGTCTGACAATAGTCTGCAAGTTCTTGGTGCAATTTAAAGTAGTCTTTTTCAGATTGTGTTTGGAATCAGCATGTTTATTTGAAAGTTACAAAAACAGCAGCTATATAAATACAGTGTAAGTGAAATCATGGCAACATAGGGGATAATCTAAGCATATATGATGAGCCACACAGTGAAATAATTGCTAAAAGTCTTAATTAAGATGAGAACAGACAGTGTTAATGAGAAATAAAGGCTGATCCATGCTTTAGTTGTCGCAGTCAGCCTGATTTAAGCACTTTCAGGGCCATTGAGCTGAAAACATTTTTAGAGCATAATACAATGGAGAGGCCATTATATCAGACTGAACATTTTGCAGAACAGCACTATTAAGAGATTTGTGATAACTAGATGGCAGACTGGATTAATGTAGTAGACTCACATCCAAATCTCTCCTAGGCCAGGAACAAAAATGAGTGTGGATTGTGGGTATACATAACAGTGGCTGTCACTCTCCCATGAACAATCTTTTGTAACTTACAGTCACAAAAGAATCCAGGAAGGCAATAGAAGAGAGTTTCTCAAGTCATATCTAAAATTAATTTAAATTTAAAATTTAAATTTAAAAGTTTAATTAATTAGTGTTTTCCTTTCTTAAATGACATTTCTCTTCCTGTTTATTTTTTCCATTGGATTTTGTTTTGCTGTCTGTAAGGTGAATTTGCTGAGAATGTGTCTGTGTTTCAGAAGTTTATTTTACTGTCTGCCAGCACTGCCAAAGAGGCATGCACCCATTCTTGTGCTGGCTTTAGAGATTACCTTGAGTAGCAGCATATGGGATTAAGACACTGCTTTCATTAACAGTTAATATGTAAAACCTAGAACCTTTCAACACTTGACATTTTAGTGTCATGCCAGTAAAGTAAGGATTTTTTGTGTGTGTGTGTGTGTACAGACTTCTCTCTTATGAACACTTAGTCGTTCCCTTCATTTGGGAACCACTTGACCCATGGTCCCATCAGTTCTAGAAGCTGGGACACACCAAGCACTGCAAAAATCAAGAGAAGAAGCTGGGAACAGCTCCTTGTGTTCCAAGCCAGAGTGATGCAGATGTGCACACAATGGGAGAGATAAAGGGGTCGCAGGGCTGTTTTCCAAAAGATGTAGTTCTGTAAATAGTTCTGTAAATACTTTCTGGTTAGGGCTTGGATGGAAGATCCATTGTCTGATACTTTGCCCAGGCTGTGCAATACACTGAGGTCAAATTGTTGTGGGCATAATTCTGTACTGACTTGGGAGAGGCCTCAAATAGTCCCCTGGGTGTTTTCCCTCTCTGTCCTGTTTCTGCACCACATGAGTCAGCTCAAGGAAGGGGCACCATGAGAAGCACAGGGCACCTCTTGGTGCCAGGACCCATCTGCTGAGTTGGGGCTGATGGTGATAAAGAGAAAAACTTCAAACACATAAATGAGCAGCAGGATCCCATGCAATTTTTCCATGATCATGGGCTTTTTCATTTGAATTAGTATTTTTCCAGCTCTTTCTGCAAATAAAGCTGTTTGGCCTTGATTGTGGCAGTGGGGCTGGAGCACACTGCCCACCTTGGGTCACCTGTTGTCCTGGGGCTGAACACCAAGGCAGACACTGAGAGGCTTAAGCCCCCTTTAACGTTAGGGAAAGTTTTCACATGCTGTTATTCACACTCTGCGCCCTTTATGGAGAAAGCAGGTGCACATTAGGTGGCTGCTAAACATTAACTAAAATACTGCAGAGTATCTTTCTCAGGGGGCCAGAGTGAGGAGAAATGGTAACTTGAACATCTCACTGCTCCTGTGGCAGCAGAGTGTGCAGTCATCAGAGCAACTCTTTACTACCAGCAGTGCACTTCATCTTCTTGCAGTACAGGAAAATACTGGAGGGGGTTTATCTATTTCTAGTTAATTTTAAAGGTTGGGCTACATCCTGCTGAAGAGAACACTGAACAATGTCATTTTAGGAGTATTTTTCTCTCCTATTTATATGCATTTGTATAGAAACTAAGATTAGTACTAGAAAGGTATTTAGCATATTTTTGTGGTTTTAGTGTTACTTATGTGCTATATTATTAAAGATTCAGTATTGCCTGAAGAGTCAACTTGCAAAAAAGTAAACTTTATCAACAGTGATTCATAAATTCTTTGTGTATGTAGATTGATACAGGAGACATTTGGACAAATACTTAATTTGCTGAAAAACTAGAATTTTGAATGATTAAAATTATTTGCAAATTAACACAATTTTGGGTTAGATTGCATTTCTTAGCAAGGTAAAATATTAATTTGCTGCATTCTTATTTCAATAATTTTTTCAGCCTAAAATGTTTTGTTTAGGAATTTTTTTGTAATTTAATTTTTAGGGATTTTGCAAAATACAGAAATAAAAATGAGAATTTTTGTTGTGCGTGAGCTCCTGCTCTTGACTGAAAAATAGTTGTCTTTCGTTTCACCAGAAAAAACCTTATATTTTCTAAAATAATGATTTTCAGGCTCAGGGCATTTCTGTGGTGTTCTTCAGCTAAAAATGGAGCTGAAATAGTTTTTCTACAACTCTGATTAGTACAATAGCTGAAATAATTAATACAGTAACTAAAATGTTGTTGCCTTACACAGAAACACCAAAATCGCTTTTGTTTCTACATGTAATGATTTTGATCTTCAATTTCTCCCAATATTTTTAGCAGTGTACAATTTCTGTCTTCCCGTAACGGCAGATATTCAGTATCTGCATGTAAACACCGAAAAACCACTTGCTTGATTACACTTGTGGCCCATTAAATATCTGCTTTCATCTCTGTAATTCCTCTCTTCTCAGAGGCTCGGCAGTGGGACTCAATCAGCCATGTGTTATCTTTCCCAGATCCCTTTCGCAGCATAGCGCAGTGCACAGGAATGCAGTTTGTCAAACACATTGTGTCTGAAATCCTTTGTTGGGAGAAGTGGAGAGAAAGAGATTATAAAATGCCTCAAAACCTTCAATAAGGCCATTCCCAGGTTTCTTGTATTCTGTTCAGCCAAACAAAGCGTTCGTACCTCACTTTGATGTGTAGGGTGGTGTATTATAGCATATAGTATGTATTGTATCTCAGAACAGCATCTGTTGTCCAGGCTGCAGTTTGCAAAGAATAACTTACTTTGTTATAGTAACTCCCTATGTTTTGGCAAGTTTTTAGGCTCAAGGACAACGCAGAGGGGAATTTAGAAGAAATAAATACCTGAATCTGTTGTCTATAATGTTAGTTTTCATAGGTGGTGAGATTTAAGATCCTGGTGTGTTTTGTAGGAGAGGTGAACAAAAATACCCAATCAGACTGGTGATGTGTGTTTTTCATTACTCTGCTAATACAAACCTCTCAGAGGTAAAGCCGAGCAGTGTGAATAACTTCTTGAAATTGTTAACGTCTGTCACCCTGAGGCAATATCTGACTGACTTTCTATAGTGTTTCCTCCTCAAAATTCTGTACACAAAAAGCATTTATTTACAATACACTGGCACTGTAGGTTTAAGTTGAACATTTTGCACTGGTGTAATTTTGAGAGTTAGCCTAGAATAGGTAGGAGTAAACACGTTGCAAAGTGCCAAATGAGTTGCAGAGTCCACCCTGATGTTGCTTAGAGCAGTGTTTTGGGCGAGACACACAGTTTTCAGAGTAGCAAGCTGGGTTACAATGTGAATTCTCTGCCAGTGTACTCTGAGAGAATTTGTCTCTCCTTTACAGGTCAGATATCCAAGGGGAAGTCTGGGAAGGCTTTGTAATGCAAATCTGGCTAGCCTTCGTTCACACAAGGAATGTTAGATGCTGACCCATAAGAACTGAGTTCAAGATTTCTGTGAATATGTGGGATTTGAATTAACACGGTAATGAAAGGCTCTAAGAGTATAAGGTGCATTCAGTATCTAAATCACTTACATGGTTTAGAAAGCTAAAATTGTCTCTGTGATGATTAAAAGAAAGCTGGTTGATACTATTCCTTGGCATAAACATTAACAGGAATCCACCCATGGCACTTGGATGTTTATTGAACAGTTGGTGTGTTTTATTTAATAGAGTCAAAGAGAAAAGTGGTAGTAGGTTTGTTGGAGATGTACTGTGTTTATGGTGGGTGACAGAAAATTGAGAAGTAAAACAAATAGCAAAGAAACAGATCCCAGCAAAAATGCTTAGTTATAATATTTGGCAGATTTTGTGTGTTAGAAAATATAAAGCACATTAACAGGCAAATAAAATCGCACCAGACAGTAACAGCCATCGAATTTACACAAGAAAAAAATAACAGTGAGCTCACTTATTCAGCTCTGTGGCACAGACAACTTCCTGGACTATGCTTTAAATCCATGATATTTTCATGAAAGATTAGAATATAGATACAGAGTAGAGAAATCCCAAGTTTCTACATGAAACAGAGACACACGGTAGTGCTTGTATTTGCCCCAGAAGGTGTTTGTCTTTTATTACACTGTTCTGTTGAGTGTATATCTCTTTTCAGCTCTGTTCTTTTGTCTTGTGGAACATGGTTCAGATGAAAAATAAAAGTTACAGATAAAATTTTTGGAGGACTGGATATACATAATTATTTCATAATTTTATTTCAATACTAATATTTGCTATTTTTCTTTCCCTTTCCACAGAGGGTATGAACTGTATGAACAAAGATCATGGGTGTGCACACATCTGCCGGGAGACACCCAAAGGTGGGGTCGCCTGTGAATGTAGACCTGGCTTTGAACTTGCCAAAAACCAGAAGGACTGCAAATGTAGGTAGATGAAGATTAAATTTCAAATGCCCCAAAATGTCTTGTTTTCTTCATTGTTGTAATGTTCCAGAAGAAGTTAACTATGTTTTGGTCGAAGGTGATTTGTAATTTTAGTAATGAGGGGGTTTTTTTTGCTGTAGAAGATGCATTTGGGGATGGATAAGAGGAGTTGAATAATAGAATGTTGGCAGTGGTTTGGTTATCAAAATGATAACTTTTCTTCTTTCCTATGAATGCAGAAAAGTGAAGGATCAGTTTAATCCAGACTTTCCTTCTAAAGCAATACAAAAAACCCACAGTGGATTCTGGCTTGCAATATTTTGAAGCTTCACAAAGATGCATGTATTGATAAGTCTACTAATGAATTTAATGATACACCCACTAGAGCTTTCAAATTGAAAGTGTGAGTTCTTCTCTTTTAAAAGACAGAAATGATCACTTTAGTCATGATTCCACTGCTCACAGTCTAGATTTCTTACTTGGAAAACATGCAGCTGCATCATATATACTGTTCTTCAGAGAAAAGCCCACAGTGGTATATATTCTTGAAGCTGGGATGCTAAAGGTACAGATACTCATTAGCCCACAAAATTAGAAATTGTTCTGTACAGGTTCAAATAATTGACCTCAGCACTGTCATCTGAAAGCTTCAGAATGATGACTTCAGCGAGGCTCAGGTCTGAGTCCAATAGCTTGTATTCCTGCTTGGTAGCTCCGACAGAGACAAAAAAAGTACAATAAAACAACATGAAATGTTTGCTGCTCTGCAGAGGGCCAGTATTTTTGAGACAGTTTTTCTTACACTTCAGTTTTCTACTTCCTGAGATCTCCAATGTGTAAACACACAGAGATGATATTAGTTCCCAAGTACAAAGTCAAAAGAATCACTTTTGAATATCATAAGGAAATGCCACAGAATGTTGTACAGCCTGATTTCTACTTAGTATTAAGAGGCTACACAGGACCAAAGGCTAAAGCACAGAGAAAAATGCCTTTATGGTAATTTTCATTCTCAATGTTTATTAAAAGTGAACATTGCGTGCTGTTAATTGGAATGCAACATCAGCTACATTGGTGAAGTGTGGGAGGATGTTTACTTATGTTGTTCATTATTTGTTTCCTCAAATTTTTATATTGTTTGGGAGTTTCAGTTTCCTTTCACATGGATGGTGGCAGGAGGATTAGAGCCTTTTCTGGAACATTATTTCTCAATGCCTCAAGGTTTAATAGAGTAAAAACTTCATTTTATTCTGTGGCCTCTGGTGTTCGAATTGTAGTTGGAAGTCTAATGAACTTTTGGTGACAGACCTCTGAGTAGGGACACTGAGTTTTCCAAGGCTACAGAGCTTACTTTGGAGTACACCAGCTTCTAAACCCACAGTACATTCTGCAAGTATGATCCAGAGCCATATTTAAAATAACTACTTCTAGTTGTTCCAAATGCAAAGAAGTATAGAGGAGTAGCCGGATAGCCTGGGACAATAATCGTGAGACTACAGCAGGCTGTTTATAGAAGCCTAATTCTGAAACCAAATCTCAACTTTAAAAAAAAACTTTTTCACAGCTAACCATTTCAGTGGAATTGGCCTAAATCCTCAGCTGCAGTTTTGCAACTGCTCAGTGCAGCTGTGTTGAAGACCTGGAAAAGAGACACTTCCCACTTGCCAGCCTGGACTGGTCTGTAGCCCTGTATAACAGGGACTGGTAGGGTCTGGATACACCCTTGTGAAACCCTGTATCCCTCCCAATTATGCCGATTTATCGTGGTCCTCCATGAGTCCATGCCTTTCAGGGTTTGTCAGAGCTTGCTGCTCTGGATTTTTATGTGAACAAGTACTAGGTGAATTTTTGTCAGCCAGTTTGCAATTCAATCAGGCCACTGGGCGAGGTTTTCCTATGTATTGTCCCAAGGTCTTCAGTAACAATGCATGTGTTCCTCAAAGGAAGATGTTAAAATAAGTTAGAAAGCAGAAACACTTGGAAGGAGGCTCCCTGCTTTTTATGCATGAATCACAAGATTGCCATTACATCCTAATGACATAATCCTGTGCCATTTTATCATTTACCATCACATGCTGGTAAAGCAGTCACTCTCACTTCATTCAGTGTCCGTGATGGTCAGTGCTCATTAAACAGGCATGTGTTCAGTAGCTTCCTCTCCATAATTTAGTGTCATGCCTTTCCTGCTGCACAGTATTTAAACCCTATTGTGAACATAAAATTTTTTATTTCCTCATGGATTTTCCCATGATGCTCATTACTGTAATATCAAAGTGCTTTGTAGGCATTTGTAATGTATTTTCAAAACATTCTTGTCAATTAGTTAAAAAGTACTGGTTTGCCTATGTTACAAAAGAGAAATGAAGATATAGATATTAATGTCAAAGCCATTTAGTAATGATAGGTGATTATCAAGAGCCACACAGAGCCCAGCTAAGCATTTATAGCCTGTTAAAATGATCCAAGCCAAACTCCTGATGGCTCCAGCTGTAGTTGCAAATGCCATTGAGAAAGGAATATAATATCAGTAACCTGTAATAGAAGAGATTCGAGTGACTTGCCAAGCTCTAAGAAGGAATTCCACAGCAAAGGCAGAAATAGATTAGAGTTTTTAGGGCTCTTTTCACTCTCTGAACAAGACCATTCTTTCTTGACCATCCATTTCTGATTTACTACTCCCAAAAAGATTCCCAGTTGTTTACACAACCCTGACTTTCCCCAGCTTCACCATGCACTAAATGAGACAGGAGCGTTTTCTGCATTTGTCATTAAGGAGAGTTATCATGACCCAATAGGTCTATGTACAACAAGTCTGGTATTTTGTAGCTTTTGAGTGCTTAAGATTGCAGCCTTAATGGTTTCTTAGTGAAAATTTTAAGTATGCAATTTCTAGTTGCCCAACATGCTAAGAAAACACTAAAGTGTTGAGACTGAAAGGGACCTCAAGAGATCATCCAGAAATACACGGAGCAGATTCATGCAGACCCATATGTGATCCCTCACATGAGCTGCATCCTTTAGATCTAAAGCATCAGTAAACTTCAACTTCTGGGAGTTTACTGATACTCCTGTAAACAACTTTAATGGCCTCTGGTGTACACAAACCCAGAAGAAGATTATGCTTTGTCAGTAATTTACATAGACACTTGCTGGCAGCAGAAAGAAGAGACTTCAGAGCAGTGAATTTGGTTCCAGATTCTGTTGAAAAAACCATGGGAATTTACCTCTTCTTCCCACCTCTGGTTCCATAATAGATATTAATATCCTGCTCCTGAGCACGATTGCATTACAAGTTTTTGATAAAGTGAAGATTTTCTCCCCAAATATAATATGAACAAAACAAGAGATTTGTGTTCACCTCTTTCTTAGCTAGAAGTTTAAGAGGAAACCTAAAGCAGGTGCACATACCTGCAAGCTGCAACCTGAAAGAGTTATAAACAAGTAAAAGCTGAATATTTTAATGAAAAATGCTGAGTAACCCTATCTACATCTGTTTCTATCTGCCTCCTTGGATAACAATTATTTAAGTGAGCAGGAAGGCTAGTGCAAAGTAATTCTAAAAATCCTGTCTAGTACATTTGCAATAAAATGCTGGCCTACCTATGCCAAGTAGCAGCTTTTCAGTTCCTGCTGACAGTGTCCTCATGCAACTGCTTGCTATCAGCACAAAGATCTCCAGAATGTTGAAAATGTAAAGCCGTACTAGAATGAATCATGTAAGCAATGTTGCATGCACAGCTTTATCGAGTAGAAAAGAGGTGCCCATATATTTATGTAAATTATAAATTTGATGGTCAATTTAGTTAAAAAGCAATGCGGTTTTTCAGTTATCTGGAGTTACAATATGCTTATTTGAGAAGTCCATTCTACAAAAACAAAAGATCTGTCTTGTGACAAATTCTGTGGCATCTGAGCTATATTATATATTTCAGTCCACATGTGGACAAGATCAGGACAGTGTTGTCTTGGGCAATTTTGTAAGTTACCAGGTAATAAAGGCTAGATTAAATAATTGGCCATATGTTTTCAAGTACTTCTTGTCATGGGCATGTAAGATGGAAGAAACCAGAAGGAGGTTTTTGTGAAACTTCAGAGGAGCTCTGAAAACAGGATTTAGTCTGTAGAGTGAGGCTGAATTCTGGTATTTTCTGTGTTCTGGGGAGTTTAGCATGGACTATCAATATCAATATTTAGTGGAATATGTCCATTAACATCCTTTTTGTTCCTTAAGATTTCATTTCCCTTTCAGACAGTTGTTTCTCATTTTTCATCACCCAGATGTCATTTCTAGACTAGTCCATGTATTTCTCTGGATGTTAGCACTGGCCCACATGCCGAGCTGTGTCTCAGGGCTGTTGGGCTCAGCCCAGTCAAACTGAAGAGATGCCACTGGTTCCAGTGTGGGCAGGTAGGGACATTATGCCAGCTACCAGGGCCTGAAAGGTGTCTGGCCAGCCCAGGACCCTGTGCATTGTACTCAGTGAAAAGAATTAATCTGGTTTAAAGGCCCTTTGAAGCCCCAGTGTCAGCCCTAGAGCTCTTCATTCACATGGAAGAGTGCTGGGAGAACAGGCTGGTGGCTTGGCTGCCAGCACTGGACATGTCCCACAGAGGGTGTGTGTCATTGTAGGGCTTCTCTGCTCTTATACAGGGTATTTCTCCCACTAAGGGAAAAGAACCCAGCAATCTGATTGCACTTGAGACATATGCAAATGCTGGAGCACTGTCAAAAGATGGTGTTACTCTGGTTTTAAATCTGCCATGTGGGAATAAGTATGTCTGAGTTCTAGCAGATATGTGCATATTCTCCTTCGGTTAAAAAAAAACAACAAACCCTTATTATTTTCCATCTCTTTCATTTTAACATGATTTATGATAATTTAAGGTGGTCTGTCAGAATTTACCATTTTGCCTCTTTTTGTTTGCCTCCTTAATGTCACAGACTGTGAATGAGCACACAGTTGTTTGCATAGCTGCAGAGTCCAAATTTATCAGCAATAGTTTTTAAAAGAACACTTTGTGAATTCTCATTAATACTGCTTTAATTCTTTCTGACAAAAATGGAGTAGATCTGGATGTCCATTTGCTTTTAAATAATTATGATTTTCTTCCTCTAAGCAAGAGAAACTTCCCGCTGTGTGACTGCCACAGAATCAGGGCTGGGAGAAAATTGAAATGACATACTTTACAACTGGATTTTGTACCAATTTCACCTGTAGAGCTGTCAAGCTTCAGAATTTTGGCTCAAGTTGCTTAAAATAAATAAATAAACTGTGGTCTAGACAGAAATTCAAATCCTTCAAAAACGTGATTTACTAATGTTTCTAGGAGACAGGAAAAGGAACTGACCTACATGTGCATTCATGGACTGGGTAGAACAGGAACCAGTAACTTTAATATGCAGGGAAACTGTAAAAGTGTGTGATTCTGCAGGATTTGCTGTAAATGCCATCAGTCTAGTGTGATTTTTTCATAGACAAATATAGTAAGGAAAAGTTCCTCATATAACGTGGGTCAGAGCAAGCATGTTAAGATATTTTCATCTCTGCCAGCAGAGGCTTTCGGCAAGGAATGCCAAAAATAACCACTGCAGTCACATTTTTTAAATATGCACTTTGTTGCTGATTGCACTTTAAAATCCTCAATAAAAATACTGTTGGCTAGAAGTGTATTTAAACATCTGGCATAAACAACACCTTTAAGTTAATTTGTGATGGCACTGCAGTCCAATCAGGATAGAAACTTCACATAGTCCTAGAGGCATATGGGGTCAAGTAATAAGCATGTCTTCACTGGAAAGGTGTGAGCTTTCAGAGTAGAGAATTGACATAAAATTTAGTTTGTTTTGCATTGAAAATAAAACCTAAAATGTTCTTGTGCATTGAAGGGAGAGAAATGTTGCTACTGTTTGATGCAAAGCAGAATTATTTGCCTCAGGTACTTTTTCACGAAAATAAATTATTATTTAAGCTGTAAAAGTGGAGAGGGAGAAAGAATGCCTGAGGGTGATTGTTGCTTAGGGGTTTTTGTAATGACCAGAGTCCTGGGAAGTTTAGGATTCTTATGATTTGGGGTATATTCCCTCCCCTGTCTGGTTGGACTGAACCGACAATTTCCATTTTCCAGTGAAGTGCATGAACTCCAGAAAGAGAACATGGATCAGGCAGGTCTCCCCATCTTTCTCATTGCCGTTCTTTCCAGTTGGATACAACAGCAATACTCCTGGAAAGTGGGGTGGGAATCCAGGCAGGCTCTCTTCTCTGAGATTGCTCTTACCAGTGAGCACCAAGGCTGTTCCCTCTCTATCGCTGAACATCACAAGGGTTTCTATGCCAAGTGTGCAGTGGGAAGGACCAAGGATGCTTGCACCTGTAGCGGCCTCAGGTCTGTACTGACGTGAGAGATGGACGATTCCTATTGTGATCTTTGCCAGAATTCAGGGGCTGAAGTTGTAAACTTGTGGTTCCCACGCTGGCAGGAGGTTTTAATGGAAATTCTGTTGGGTATGCTGTGGTGGGTCTCCCTCAGTTGCTTTTTTTAGAACTGTTCCATTTTAAGCTAAATACTTCAGTGATTACTGAGAGTGACATGACTGTTCAGCACTGAGGCACTCACACCGAAGGTGGGATATTTCATTTCTAGTTACTGTGATGGAAAATTCCAGTCTACTCCATTTTCGGAAGCTAGAATTAAAGCAGGGTCACTGCCTTCAGTGGGAAAATATATGAGCTTAGCCCTCTTGCATTAGATACAACCTCAGATTTGAGTTAGATACATGATTTTCAAATCCTGTTAATCATGACCTTGGTTTTACTGTATATTGCAACTTGCTACCCTGCCTCTTTTATAAACTGTCTTATCTAGAAGGAAAATTCTGCCAAGACCAATGTGAGGAATTTCCTTCTAATTATTAGGAGTCAGTATTTAAATGAGTGTAGTCTGCATTTAAATTACACTAACATTTCAAAACATTTAGGTCCTCTGAAATGATGCATATATAACTAAATAATGGCATATTGGATTTCCCCTGTATCTGCCAGTATATATGTACCAATAAAGAATCTAGGCCAAATAAAGACAGTAAATAGAATTCAGAAATCAGGGAGATCAGAACTGTGTTATTTAGCATCAAGGTGTGCAGCTGCAAAGGATGAAATGAAACGGGCAAGTGAGAGGCTTTATTAATGGTGCTAGCCAGCTTAATATTTTAAAGTTGTTTTTTCTTAGCTGGCAGAAATTAAATCCATCATGTGACAAAGGAAATTAATTGAATCTGATTTATTCATTCATGTAAACTTCTAAACTCTACCTACTCTCATGAAAAATGTTTGCTTTAATGTATGTTTAGTACTTTTCCACCAGAGGACATTTGAATTGCTAAAAGCTGTTTTTCACTGTATTTCTGGAAGTGAAAGTGGCATCTCCAGTGTTTCCTTCCTGGCTAAGGCCAGCACTTGGCAGAGCCATAACAACTGTGTATTTTTTGTTGCAGAGAAGAAAAAAAAAAAACCCAAACATTTTCTGTTTTATTTTTAAACCTGTTGCTCTAGGAGGGCCAGGACTTGATATAGTAAATTTCAAGACTTTTATGGTTCTGGTCTTGCTACTTGGTTTCCGCTTCCTCTGCTTAGAGAATGAAGGGGAAGCAAAAGAGATGCTGTCTGTAGACTTGAAGATATACATATGTATTGGTAGATTGTTAATTTCTTCATGGATATGAAGCATGTAGCTTTTAGGTAGACATGGGATTGGCCAAGAGCCATACTAAAATTATTACTACAAACAGAGTGAGGAAAATGTTTTTATTTTTCTTTCTCTTTTTTTCTTCACTGTGTGGATTGAGGGTAGGGCATGAGACAGGCATAAGGGAGGGGGCAGAAGGAAGAAGTAGAAATAATTGCAAACACAAATGTTATGTTGCCTTATGTCTTGGTATGTTACTGCTCTTCTGTGTTCCGAAAGGCCCTCAAGACTAATTGGTTTCATTGTCATTTTATTTATGGATACATATATACACATTCATTTGGGGCTTAACTAGTAACCTGTAACTATGGGAATGGAGGCTGCCAACACACCTGTGATGACACAGATACTGGTCCTGTGTGTGGTTGTCATCAGAAGTATGCCCTGCACTCAGATGGCCGAACCTGCATTGGTGAGTACTTCTCTGCAGAATCTTTGCTTTCGTGTTGCTGGGAATCCCTGTGCCGTGGGTGTGTGCGTGTGTCTGTGGGCGCGTGCGTGTTCGTGTCCCGCAGGGCGTTGGCGCTGACAGAAGGGCGTTCAGCTCATGCCAGGCACGCGGAGAAGCGTTGGCGCGTGTTCTGTCAAAATGTTTGTTAAGGAAGTATCCCTTTGTTACCTGCTTGTAACTTCTGTTTCTGTTTGTGACTACTTATTTTTGAAGAAGGTGTAGAACATTCCTCATTTTGAATGAAAGTTCAGCTCTTCAGTTCGCTTCCGTTAGTCAAGGCTTCCTTGCGTGAGCAAGGTTAGGAAAATTATCTTCTTTTCTGAGCTGTTATCAGGGGAAAGGAGTCATCATTATGTGCTTTCTTCCCTGTTGTATGTTTCATGATTCTAAAAATTACAACGCTTGTAGTGACTAAGCTTTCATTCAGAACATCAGTAGGAAAAAGCCGGTCAAGACATGGAGCATCTTGGCAGATGCTTTGCAAATATTTATGATTATAAAATGTATTATTTGCTTAACACCATATCTTTCCACTCCACTTAAAAAAAAAAAATAAAAAAATTTAAAAGTGCATTTTTGCATAGTACAAGTTAACATTTGAAAATTCTTATTCACAGATCAGAACCTGAAATCCATAATGGTTTTCACTGGCATTGTGGACATGTTGACTTTTTTTTGTTTGTTTAATTTCAAATTCTTACGAATTCTTAGTCATTTCCTGAGGTTAAAAAAACACAGACACATATTTATCATATTTTCTCTCCTATACTACAAGACAGAGCATTTGAAACCCATGGAAATCTGTCAGTTACCTTTAGCCAGTCTGTCTTGGTCAGATCCATGGCATAAGGTTCCGTGGCTGCCCAGAGCCTTGCTTGTTTCTGAGGGGTTTAATTGCACAAATTGTGGGGTAGGGTGAGGTTATGCTGGTAGAGGTAAAGCTGAATGGGGCTCAGAGCTGGGCTCTGCCTTTTTGTCTGCACAAGGTGTGTCTGAGTGCAGGGGATCTCTCAGCGAGTGCCTCTGGTAACACAGAGGGCACCATCCTACAATCCCTGTCCTGTGGCAGTTCCAGATGTGGAGAACTTGCAAGAGTGAGAGCCTTGACAGCAGGTTTTATTGAATGGATAATTGATCTTCTATTTATTATTGTTCACTAATATCCTTGGATTGATGTTTTATTTTGTCCAGCATGTGAAAAAAATTATTTTAAAAGCTGTGTACATTGCATCTATTTTTTTACTTTTTTTTCCCATTTTTGTAATGTAATACATACAACTCCATGTTACATTCCTTGGTCTTGTGATGTAAGTCACATATTACTGCCTGTGCTGATTTTCTTCTCTCTAAAATAGTTCTTTCTCTTAGAATACTTCTAATTTTTTTATTTATTTTTTACATTTTTATTCCTGCTTTCTGGTGATGGTTCCTGATTGCCTGTCTTGTCTGATAACTGACGTTTATTAATTATTTACAGAGAAAAAAAAAAAAAAACTCAAACAAAAGCCTCTATTGCAGCCTGATCCCATCTAGAACTTGTTAAAAACAAAACAAAACAACTTCTTGTTACCACTCAACCATGTAGAGTTGCCACAAACAAAACCTGCCAGCCTCCTCCTCCTCCTCACTTCAGTGATTCCAGTGTTTGCTGTCTTCAGTGGTGTATATATTCCAGGCATCACTGCAAGAATGCAAACTTCTGCAATGCCAGATAAATACTTGTTGACCCTTTGTCTAACATATTTTGTCTTTGTTTGCTTGACTTAACCTTTTATTTTTTTTCATGTTTGCTGCATGTGAAAGTCCCCACTTCCATTTTTGTTTTTGTTTTCCTAATGAGCATTTCCCTTTCTCTACAAATCATTTTATTTACCCAGCTGCTGCTTCTCCATTGCTCTCCTGTATCAGAAGTCTTTAATTTTATTTCACCTACTGATCATCTCTTCCCACTCTTGTGACTGTTTCTGTGTATTTCTAATGAAGCATAACCAAAGTCCTCATTATGCTGTATGAAACTCTTACATGTAGGATGTCAGAGACTACCTTGTAAAATGACCTTTGATGACATCATCCTGCTCACTGCATGCTAATAAAATTACTAAACCCTGTTCTTGCAACATCTTTCCTAGCATTGAATGTTTAGCTAGTAGTGTTTCATAGACAAGCAGGCAACCAGCACTGCCCAAAATGATCTTTTTTGGTGTTTGTTTGGTTTGTTGTTTGTTTATTTTTGTTGTTGTTTTTGTTTAATTTGCATGCTGTTGTTTGGTTTCTCAGTGTGTCAATGTCTACAAGGCTATGGTGCATCCATGCCCATCCATCACCGGACTCTTCTTGCTCTCTCTGTCTGTCTCAGTCTTCTGCCTGCCACCTTCAGATCCTGGTGCCCCCATTAGCCTGAATCACAGTTTGGTAGTTTGTTTAACTAGCCTTCCTGAATTTTAATTTTCATCATTAACACCTCTCTGGGGCGCCCATGTTAGCTGTCTTGTTCTCCAGTAGAAATCCAACTTCCTCTGTGTGGTTAATTATAGTTGACCATTCTTCCTTCTCACCCTCTTTCTTCCTCCTTTCCCTAAACACCCTTTTAATTTTTTCCTGGGTTCTCAAAGGGAATTAACTCTCTAACGGGGATTTAGTGCTTTCATGCCTTGCTTCTTGGCTTTGGCTGTGCCATGCCAAGAAACTGTCTTAGGCAGCGGAAAATTGGGCTTGTGATTAACCAACTGCTCCATGTTTGTCCCTTACTTGTGTTTTAGAGAAGGATGAGGCTGCAATTGAGAGTTCTGAGTACAATGCCACGTCAGTAGCTGATGTGGACAAGCGGGTGAAACGGCGGCTACTTATGGGTAACACTTTTCTTCCACTTCCTTTGTTGTGCTCTCACTTTTGTCTGTGTGTATGTGGGGGGGAGGTTCTCTTTTGGTCTCGTTTGATTTTGGTCTCCTTTGGTTTTGGTTTGGCCTGGTTTTTTTTTTAACCTGACTTCATCTGTGTGGAAAGGTCACCAATTTTATTAAGTTCTCATCTGTTGTACGACTTCATTCCTTGTTTTTAAACTTTTTTTTTCCCTAATGCTGCAGCTTTAATGTTCCATTTTCTCTGCATAGAAAGAAGCTTTTGCCATTAACCTTACTTAACTTATGCAAGCTACTTTTTACATGTGATTTGTGTGTTTGTGTGTTTGTGTGTATGTGTTGCTGTAGAATTCCTGAAAAATCTCCTGTTGCAGACCTGCCTATTGATTTAAAAGGGGATGATGATGATGATGATGATGATATAAACCAATGTTCTATTACATATGTGGTGTTAAATGAACAAGTGTATTTGCCTAATTAAAATTTCCTGTACTTTTGATTGAAATGTAAATATTATGACTGGAAATTCATTTATTTCCTTTGTGCAGCTATTTTAGTAACCACTGAAAGATCTTTCCCTAGTGACTAGTGAGCTTCTGTGTGTTCTTTCAAGACTGAAGCATGGCTTGTTTCTCTGTGTTGTTGGAGTGGAAGAGAGTAGGAAGGACACTGACCAGTGAAGATAATTCTTTAGCTTCTGCTCTCAGTTAGGCTGTTGCACACCCTTGTGCTTGCCTCCTTCATGTTACATTTCTGGCTGTTACTGAGAAGGGCCTTTTGGGAATAGAAAGGGTTAAGTGGCTGGACCTGTGCCAGACTGCATGTGACAAAGAGCACAGAGCAGCACAGACTGCTGAATGATGCTTGGAGGTTTTCAGGTGGTTTCTTTCTCTGCGTTTTCCACTCTGATGCCCTGCTCACCACATAAAATTATTTCCACTAGGTTTTATGGGTGAGGTGTACCCAATGGACCACTTACAGGACAGGGATTCATCACCACAGAAGAGATTCTGGCAGGACAAGATCCTGCTCTTTTACTGCTTCTTTTCTTAGAACCACTGAGTCCTTTGCAGACTGTCCTGCTAGCCTTTGGCAAGCTCAGCTGTGCCTGTGAGCACCCACACCTACCTGGAGTGACCTACCTCTAGGAGACCAAAAGCCTCACTTTGAATATTTAGTTGATTGCAGGGCTAATAGTTGCAGTAGGTGGCAATATTTATAAAGTTTCTGCATGATTTGTATCTTGTCACCCATGACAAACCATCCACTTACCCATAGGCCAGCATACAACCACTAAGTAGGAAATGGCACAGTGTTATAACTCTGTAATGGTATTAGATGACAAGGCTGAGGTAAAATATCTTCCTTCATGAGAGAACCTGGGCATATATTCCTTTATTTTTACATTATCCATGATTGTTACTTTCCAAATAGTTTGCAGAACTAGCAAGTGACCCATATAGTTTTATTTTTTAATGACGCACTCTTTCAAGTAATTTAACCTATCAAAAGCTATGAGGCAGCTCATCTTGCATTATAAATGTGCTATTAAAACTTTTAGCTATAATTTCAATAAGACCTATAGTCTCACAAGAAGTCAGGAAAATAAATGTGCCTCTAGACTGCTGAAAAATGCAGCCCTCTGGGTCTAAATGGTGAGTTTGCCCAGCCACAAATAGTATGTACAAATAGAAGTACTGAGCAACATAATGCACTGTGTTGATGCCTCACCCTCTGAAAAAAATAAATATCCAACCTGGAAATAAGCTCACACTGCTTCCGAGAGTCCAGGCAAATGGCATTAAAAAGTTTAGCATGAAAAAGATTAGTAACAGCCTTCTTAGTCACATCAGGCCTACAAGATCCAAGCTGAACATAGACTCTAGAAATCAGCTTAGGGAGATAGTTTAAAACTCAGTTTGCAAAATACATTGTTTAGCTCTTCAGTACGTCCTGTATTAGCAGGTATCGGCCAAGAGATGAGAGTTTATGGGCATGCTGTGCTTAAACCACTGATTCCTTAAAAAAAATCATTAACCAGAGAGGAAAAGAAATTTAATTAGTGAGTGAGATCTGAGTGGGTGGCTTGATATTTAGGGACTTTTCTACTTGTTTGTTTGTACTGATTTCTGATACTCAGAGTTTTTTTTTAATGGAGTCTTACTCATTTCCAAAGTGCAGTGGCATTTCCGTGAAATTCCCTATGTCTTCAGACGTTTTCTAAACAGCTGTTTTAGAAAGTACTGGAAGGCTCCTCTGGAAACTTTTTTCCCAGTTTTTCTAAATGCACTGTGATTTTTGACCCTCCTGCAGACAGTCTTGGGAGAGTGGGAAAAGTAGACAACTTTATGTAATTTTAGTAGTCTGATGAAAGGTGCTTTCAGTTGCAAGTCCTGAGATGATAATTTGTAGTCCCCCGACGTTTGCTGCATGTGATCAAAATGATTATGATCTGTATAACCCTTAATATCAGCCAAGGCTAAAAGTAAGCTTGACAAGATTGCTTTAGAACAGTGTTGCTGTCAGACAAGGCTGCCTATCCCAGTCATTTGCTACAGCAAGACTGGCCACCTCTGTATGTCAGACTGGCTCCTGCAGGGGTCTGTGTCCGAGTCATGCTGTGGTCCTGTGACTTGTGGCTAAATAGTACACAGAGAAAAGTAGATAAATACACGTTATTCCTTCCTGTTAGATGCATTTTCATCTAGATCTTGTGAGGCAAATAAGAAACTGGTCTTCTCTGATGACCTACAAGAAACGTCCCTTTAGAACTGTCCAATGATGCCCAGGAATTTTTATCCAACTTTTTCGTAATTTTTGGACAATCACTGAGGGCTTCCAGCTGTCACTTACTTGCCTAGACCAGAGAAAAGCACTTGGATTCAGAGTAAAGAGTGCTCCCATTAAAGAGAAGGCACTGAATGGGTGTTGTCTGGTCAGTGAACATTTTTACAGCTCATTTCCCTCTTCTTCACTTCCCCTTGGCCATCTCCATCATGGAGTGGAGGCAGTGCAGCCTTAGTTGTACTCCAGGGGGCTGCTGGAGATGTTCTGCCTCAGTTCTGTGGTGGCTGCTGTAAACTGGACATTGAGCCATGAGCTCAGGACATTCATCTTGCAGAAATGCACAGCTCCAAAATCAGAGCTATTCCATTGTCCCGAAGGGATATTTACATCCCCCTTGTTGCAGAACACCTTGCACGTGCCATAAACCGGAAGGGCACAATCAATGTCTTCAGGTCTCCTTAAACATCTGGTATCATTTATCTGAGCACAGCCTTCAGCTCTTAAAATTGTGTGCAAAATCTGTTTTGTATGGTATAACACAATTTTTTCTGAAAATATTTTATGTGTTTCTTAGGAGCATCACAGAGATCTTCTCCATTTTCCTTTAACTTCTTTTCCTTGGGAAGCCATTTGCCATGACTGTTTTTCCTGTCATAGCATCATAGCATGAGAGTGTCCTACCTGGTTAGAGAAGTGGACTAATGCATTTCACATATTTTTCAGTCTAAATCCAGAATGAGTGTGAAACACAGTATATCTGCCCTGCCTACCTGTATGAGAGCCATTCTAGTATGGGCACACAACTTTAGAAGCACCACATTTCCACTTAAACCTACTAGTACAAATATCTTTGGAATATTTTGTCCACTGTCACATCTTCAGCAATAGAAGTTGCTTTTATTCATGTTTCCATCTCTCTTTTTGCTATTATAGCCCTGGATAGAATTCATAAGTAAAACAGCCCTGTCACAGTCTACAACTGTAAGGATAAGTCATTCACTAGTCTAGCACTTTATCATTAAATAAATTGTAAATTATCAAGTATGGGCTTAACATTCTCCTTGGCCACTGTCTTTTGCTCAAAAAGTCTGCAAGGTCTTTATAGAGCAATTGCCTGTTGATATCCTGAAGCTTTCTTTTAGAAACCTTTTAGAAACTTTAGAAGTTCCTTTTCAAAACTTTTCTTTTAGAAACTTTCTTTTAGAACTTGACATTCTGGACACAGAAATAGAATTTATAGCATCAGTTATGCCATGAGGCTCCCTCATTACAAATAAGTCAAGTGCCTGCAAAGATGTGACAGGCAGCTGAAAGCTTCCTCTTTGAGGAACCAGAACTGTAGAACTGTCTGGCATTTAGACTCAAGGTGTCCTCAACTCCTAGTGAAAGATAATGCTTTGCTCTTTGGCTACTCTTTACATCAACTCTTTGAACCAAGTAATTTAATGAAGTTTTTCTTTATATTGTCTTTAAAAATGCAGTCACTTTGCTACGTGGCCATCATCACAGGCCTTATTAGACTGCATGAATCTGTAAAGTGTTTCAGCAACGCAACCGTGATGTTCTGTGCAGGCTGTTTGTTAGATCCTGTCCTCTGATCAGCTTTTCTTGAAGAGGCAGACCTGACCCATTTCTCACCATGTTTCATTTTCCTTCCTCTACTTTCTAGCAGTCAATGGATCAGGTTCGTTTGGGCTTGACATGAGGTGACTTCAGAACAACTGCCAGCACAATGTATCTTCCTCACCTTCAATCCCTTTTCCATTCTTCCCAGAGATCACTGTTGAAAGAACTCACTTTGGCCCTAAAATGTTCTTGCTCTGGCCCTAGAAGATAAAAAGTTGGTTCTTTCTTGTCACAAGAAGTGGGGTGTACAAAGTGCTTTTGAGTATAGCAAAGAGCAACAGGACAATGAGCCCATCCAGAAGTTGAAGAAGCACATTTTCCTTGCATGCTTAAGAGAAGCAAAATGATGCAAGTAACCCTATTGCTGCAAGTGTCTTCAGAAATCCAAACTCTGCCCAGAAATTCACTCCTTCATGAGACACGTTCAACTAGTTTTGTGTCAGGGCAGCTGAGGATTTTGCCATAGGACACCAACTTCTTGGGTCATCAGGTTATTTGCAACCCACCTCAGAGAGTGATGCAATTCTGTTCCCTGGAAGCTGGTTCCTAAGATCCCTCCAAAGTATTTTACTGTCAGCTGAAAAGCTGGTATAAACTGTCAAATGCATCGGAACTGTGCTGGTCTTTGTTACTGCTCAAGTTTCCCTCTGCCTACATTGCTTCTGTGGTCCATTTGGAAAAATCACACCAACAAGGACCAGCTTTGCCAGGCTGGGATATATGTGCACCTGTATTACTTTTCATCCCTGGTTTCCTAGGAGTCATTCAGAGGCAGGGCTGTGGTCTGACTGTATTCATGGCATATAACCAGCAAATAATGTAGTATTTTCACTAGTTCTGTATTTTCCTTTGTTGTGGCAAGAATCTTTTGACTTCTGCAGATGTCTCCTCTTCCAATATCTTATCAGTAGCTTTCCAGCCATTTATAATGAGCACCCAGCTACCTGCCTGGAGAGATGAGTGTGCAGTCAGCTTCAGACCATTTCTTCTGCACAGCAATTACTAGAGATATGAGCTGTGGAACTTCCAATTTGGGCATTTCTGCCATGGATTAGTTTATGACAGAGAATATCCTCCCTGCATATTACATGGGACAGAATCATCTCTTTGCCTTTTTTTTTGTTGTTGTTGTTGTTGTTTTTGGTGGTGGTGGTGGTGGTTTTGGGATTTTTTTGCCTTTGCTTGCTTTGGAAATTGTACTTCCCAATCAGTTCAGCTTCAAGGATCCCAAACATTGCAGCAAATAGCTAAAGTCAGTTCAGACTAGTAGATCACAAGGGCAAGTCCTGCCCTGGCCACTTTAATGACATGCCAGTACTGCCTTCCCTGTGTGCTGGTCAGCTCTTTCATCCAACCTTGTGACTCCTGAAGGTCACTGGAAACATCAGCCAGGGTAACTATGTTTATCCTGTCCTGCCCAAAGCTGTATTGATTTCATATCTTTAGCCCAGTACCTACAATGGATTTTAATGACCTGCTCATATAATATTAAATTAAAAACCCACAACTTGAGCTTCTGGTTGTGGCTTACAGCATTTGTAGCAAAGGCAAGCGTTTTAGTATCTGTTACATCAAATAGTCAGAGAAATTTACAAGTTTAGAGTCTGGGTTTACCCATTTCAACCAAAAGTAGTACTCAGCTGCATATGTCTTGAGTCATCTGAGCTTAATAGTCAGCCATACGGTATTTTTCCTTAAACCCCAGTTATCTAAGGATTAAGCTGTCCTGTTCATCCTGGACATCAAGCGTGCTTTGACTTCCTTGTGTGGAGTTCTCACTTGATTGCCTCAGTGGCAGGAAGGTACCCAGTTATGGTTACTCCCACACTGAATTCCCATTGCAGGTGACAGATTGTGTCAGTGAACTGACTGTAATGAGCAGAGCTAGAACCACCAGGTGTGACCTGAACATTCTCCCCAGGAGTTCAAGGCAGGAAGGCCATCTGAAGCACCATCCTTGCTTCTGCAGTTGTCCCTCACAGAGGCTTTCAGGTATCATGCAGCTCTCAGCAGAGCAGTCCTCTACCTTCCCTGTTTCTAATGAATTAGGATCCTCTGTCAGGTGTCTTGCATGAAACTGGGATTACAGAGGGCACACACCCAGCGTGTGAACTTCATCTTGATAATGATGTTATGTCCGTATGCACATTCACATGGTCAGCAACCTTCTCCCTTCCTTTTTCTTAGTCCACCTGGAAATCCTTGGGATTTCAGAGCTGATGGTATAGGACTATGTGGTCTTAAGGCTAAAAAATCTCAGGTCTTAACTTGCAAGGATCTATGTCCTGTATGAGCATGCACATAAACTGCAGATAAAAAACTTCTTATTTCTCTAGTGCATTTCTTTTTACTTCCACCTCTCAGTATGACACACAGGACTCTCTTTGAATCACTGTTTTCTCTTCAGTAGAGACATACAGCTTTTTCTTGATTACAGGAAAATATAATCCACGAAGTTAGCTACAATTACCAGAGTCTTAAATTTATCTTCTCCTGCCATGTTTAAAATAACAGCATATCAATATGGAAACTTTCCTTCTATATTCTTTCAGCATCCAAAGATCTCTCCTCTGGTGACTCAGTGTGAATAACTTATCTAAAATCAAACATCTGCCTTGAAATACTGTATAAACCACACAGTGATAGTATAGGTCATATGGAAATGCAACATTTTCTGGATTTCAGGACTCTGTGGCAGAGCCATATTTACAGGCTTTGCAGCTCAGAAAAAGGAGCTATAGAACAGTAGAACATACTGAAGCCACGCATTCTTAACGTAAAAAAGTTCTTTCATCTGATGAGAGTTCTCTGACAAAAGCCTTTTTTCTTGAAAGTAGGTTTTGTGGGGAAACTCTGGTTTTCACAGTGCTTTTGCCTGGAATGATCTTCAGAAATAGGGAGACAGAATGTACTTGTTAGAATATTCATTTGAAATGTGAGGAAATTATACTAAAGACCCTTTCATGGTGCGTTGCCACTCATGTTCAAGGAAAATGTTGGTCTGTAAAGTCAGACTAACTCATTATTGCTACATGTATATGTTCCACCCTTGGGGCCACTGTTGGTAATCAATAGCCTGATAACGACTAGGGATTTTTCAGTTTCAGTAAACATAAAAGCATAGAAAATGTGACCTGGGTTTCTAACATGCAATTTAGTGCCTTAACTACCAAACACTGGAGTAAAGAGTGTGACGAGCTGTGGTTTGCCATCAGAAAATTCCAAAACTCTTACATTGTTTCATTCCAACGTGAATTAAAAACGGATTCTGCAGACTTCATTTTTGTCTTCTTTCAAAATAGAATGAGGGTTTCCAGGTGATACTACTCCCAGGTTTCTGTCTCAAAGAGCAGAGTGGTAGACAAGATAGCATTTGTTTTCAAGTGTTCTTTCAAAGAAGTTAACTTCTATCATAGTCACAGCCTACCACGGGTCACTTCAAGCCAAGAGCTCCTTTCCAGTATGTACTTCAGTACCTAACTTCGTTGTACTGCCTTCTAGGACTCTTTCCAATTACTTAAAATATGTCTTTATTTTTCTGAATGGCTTTTACCCCACTTAGAAATGCTCACTATCAGAAAACCAAGTGTGCGGCTCTGTATGCATCATAATCCTTTTGTGCTTTAATTAATAAAGAATTGCAAGCATTTCATCAGCCGGCATATTGCTAGGAGGTTCTATGATTCAGTTACTGACTGTGAAACCAAGACCTGACTTTAACTCCTTCTGTCAGTTCTACTTTGCTGTATGAAATCATAGCAAACAGGGGGAAGGAATCCCTGAGGTCATTCATGCATTTTCTGTCTCCCAAGGGCAGATCTTTTCATCTTGAGTTACCGTCACTTTTATTCATTGAGTTTGTGAATGGTGTGCTATTTCCTGTAAAAATCCCTTTTCTTCATTTCTTTGCTGACGATAAAGACTCTGACCTTATCCAGAATTCCTGGCAATACCTTCCATTGTTTTGCTTTCCCATTTTAAATGAAAGGATTTATCCAAGGTCAGGAGATAATGCTCCTTCGCAGTGTTCAGAGTATTTCAGTTTTTCTTAAATGCAGCTTCTCTATCTAGAGAGAGCACGACAGCTACAAGTGCTAATTTTAAGAACCAGATTGGATTCATAGGATACTTATAACACACCTGATCCAATCTATCAAGTGGCATTCCCTAAATATGTAGTGTTCCCCGAAGAGGAATCAAGCTTTTCTGAACTGAGAGCTGCAGGGTTCATGATTCAGTGTAAGATTCACCTAGTTGTTTCTTCACACCTTCCCTATGTGGCAGGGCAGAATTCTCATCCTATTTTCATGCAAATAAAATTCTACCAATCATGAAATTACAAGGAAATGAGGAGACAAGCATAACGAAGTGAAGAATTCCACATCCTGCAAGTTACCCTTTCTGTCTCACCTTTTTCATTCCCTGAATATGAAGCTCTTTCAGTTTCTCCTTCATCTGTTCACAGCTATTTGTTTCTTTCATTATACTCTTGTGAATGCTCCTTCTCTCTCCTTTCAGCATCACAGAGCATAATTTGCATGAGAATAGCACAGTTCTCCCTTAACTGAAAACTGAAATATTTTGTGTGTTTGGTTTCTTCTTGTGCTTGTTGCCCTTTAGGTCCCTCCTTGTACCCTGATCTCCTGCCACATAGCACATGTATCTCATGTACTGCCAATTGCAATAAAATTCTTTTTATGGATGGCAACAGCAGTCTTATCATCTGTTCTCTGTCTCATGGATTTCTTACTCATACTGCATCTTCCCTCTTACGTAAAGGCAAGCTCATTTGATAATCGACAGAGTTTGGGGGTTATTTTAAATGCCCTTTCCTAAGTTTTAATCTCTTCCGAATTTCAGGCTTTTGGGATTTGTCCATTTTTGGTCAGAATTTGCGGGGGATCTTGAGTGTGATTTTTTTATTCAGTTAGGTAGTCTTTGTTCTCAGGCATGGTCATGCAGTTCACCTACCACTAGTGGCTGAAATTATTTCCGGATTCTCTGGATTCTCCTGGATAGGAGGAAGAGGGTACTGTGCAAAACCCCAGTGTGTCTGGAATTGAGAAAGAGCTCTCTTTGGTGGAGATTGTGCTGTGGCACTAACATGAAGGAAACAGATGAGATGTCTGCACCTGCAGCCTTTGAGCCAGTTGGAGCAAAGTGCTTTTTCAGGGGTGAGAGGAGGGGAGGTACAAATTAAGGACTCATTTGATTCCAGACACTTCGTGTATTAAACTGAATTAATTCAATGTTCTTTAAGGGGAGGGAGCCAGCACCACTCAGCTGAGCAGGATCTTGCCCTCTCATAGAACTGCTGTAATACCTTACCATCATCACTTTTTCATAACTGCAACATAGTTGGCACAATGGAGTCTTGGTGTTGGTCCTTATGAGGGCCCCAAAACACTACAGCGATGCAAGGAATCGTAACAGACAATGGCAGTTAATGGTTTCAGATTGGACCTTCTCAAAATTCTCAAAGCCATATATTTGGCTTTCTTTGACATACATTCTTAATCTTTTCTCAGTTCTTCAAAGTTAGTGTTTCACCGTGAATTAAATACAGAGAAATAAACTCATTTCTATGTGCTTAGGTAAAAAGGTTATCTCTTGATTCAGAGACAGCAGCAGCTTACAACAGCTTTAGTTATAGCACATCTGCTGAGAAACAGACATTGGGAGTAGTTTACCCTTTTTGCCACTCCATTTGCCAGGAATTATTACTTCAGAGGCATCTGTTTAGTAAAAAAATGGTCTAATTAATCCATATACCTCCTCATTGCACTGGCTAAAACTGAGAGTGCACTAAAGCTGCCATCCTGGTTGGAACATTTAGCTTTAGCTGCATGCAGATTGACTTGTTCATGTGTCTGGCCCTGAATTTAAGACAGCTATTCTGGGCATAAGATACTGTGTTCAGATCTTGTGCAAAATTCAGACCAGGTGTAGAAGTAGATACCATTGCAGTCTGAGCACAGTTGCTCATAACTTTGCTTAGACTGTGATCTCCTTGATAGGACTTGATATCTTCTCTAAATTCTGTTCTCCAGGCTACTCCATCAATAATTGTTCTTGCCTAGCATAAAAGTTGACTCAAAATAAGCTCAAAATACTATGGCACAGGCTTTGAGAGCAAAGCCCAATCATCCTGTTTGTGCTGACCCCAATGAGGTTTTAGTCTACTGCAAATGAATTCCAAATAAAGGCAGTTTGAATTGGTAGTTTTCTTTAACTTGCCCTTTGGCCAGTGTTATCATTTGGGCAATCATAGGAACTAGGTAGTGGAAAAAAGCATTTTCCCACTTTCAGGTCTTCCTTTCAGCTGTACTTACTGCTTACCATGTCAGCCTAAACAGTTTATAGAAATCTGACAAACTTAGAGAATACTCTTTGTTTGGCGGGACTGTCTTTTATCTGCAGCCTACCTGTTGCTGCAAAAAATCCTTTTCCTCTGCACAAGGCCTTAAGACAGGAGCTCAGTCCAGCCTTCCTTTCTGATTCAGAGGAAATGGCAAACTTAAACTCTACAGAACACAGTCATTTCATTTAGTCCAAGAACAACTTTTACTGAGCAAGAAGGTGCCATTCAGTGTCTCTCTCATGCTTTTCCGAAGATACAGATGCTGCAAGACTGTCTTGAATGTAGGTGATGACTTCAGTGGCTTTCCTCTCCCATTTTCACTTGAGGTTATATAGTTCTCTTGTTTTCACTACAGCTGGTCCCTTTTGTCTTCTCTTAAGATTCTTTGCATGTTTTACACAAATTACTGAGAGCAGCTCTTACATTTACAGTTGTTGCCCACTCTTTCCGGTCATTGTGTTATGATCAGGAGCCTAAAAACAAATAGGGTTTGCTGGATCCCATTGACTTCAGACTGCCATGATGGGTAACAGAAAATATCAGAGAATTACTTCTCTACATCTCTAAAGAACGCACCTTGGTGCTAGATCCCCCTCCTCTTGCCTTTATTGGTGTTTACCTTGTCCAGTAATCATACCTGTCCTTATGATTTATCAAAGATTATAGAGAATGACCTAGTTAAGGCATAGATTACAGCATGATCCTGAGCTATATCCCTTCTAGTCTCAAAGACCTATGTAATTTTGTTCTGCTTTGCATCTCAGTTCCTATAAAACTGATTTGGATCTTAGTTCAGCTTGAACCAGGCTGCCAACAATGAATAATAAAGATTCCAAGATTTGCCTGATTTTGACCAATACCCTCAAAATGACATCATGTTCTTTTGTCCATTCAATGAATTGAAGTCACAAAAATTGGCTACTTAAAAAAAACCCCAAACATATTTTTATTAGAAGCTTGTATTTTAAATGATTATGTTTGCTTGTTTCGTAGAAGAAGCTGAAAATCAGGCTTTCAGAAATATTCTCAAACCATGAGAAATGCATTCAGAGTTTCAGGCATTTAATAGTATACAAAGCCAAATAAATCCTGTCTGGTGTGACTCTTCTTTTTAAGAAAGTGATCTGTTGCCACCTGGTAGAGATTCTGCTTTAGTTCAAAAGCTTCAGAAGTAGAACCTGAAGAGCTGCTCTTTCACTGCTAAACCATTGCAGGCACTGAAGTAACTTCACCTGGTAACTAAGTCAATGTTCCTGGTCTGGTGCTGAAGGACCAACAGCTCAATCTTGAGCTTTTTAATTGGATCTTTTAATATCCAGAAGCAGTGCATATCCCATAGTGCAGTGGACTAATGTTAAAGCAATAGTTCTAATGGATTAAACCATAGCATATTAGTAATGATTTTAGTTATTTCTTGCCTGTGGATCCATTGAGCAGATACATGAGAGATTGTTCCAGAATTAGGAGCTTACACTGGGAAAATACAATGTCATCTCTCCCAGAACACCTTATATAAATAGATGTCCTCTTCTTTAGATCCCTCTTTCTGCCTAAATTTTCTGGTAGGAATTCAATAAGGATGTAGACGGGGCTACAAACATCACTTTAAATTAACAGTAAGGTCTAATTGTTTCAAATTATGACCTTTGTCACAATTCAGAAGGAATCTAAATGTCAGTAATGATGCTGCTTTACTTGTGTCTTTCAGTTCTTTTTTCTGCTACTTTGTCAGAACACAAAAAAAAAAAAAAAAAAGTGCAAAAATGTTTGAAACAAACAAGAAAAAAGGCGAAAATGCTGAGGTTGTCTTTAACAGAGAAAGACAGCAACAAAAATGGTCTGTAGGATCAATATCTCCATGAAGACCTTGATCCAATTTTTAACATCTGTTCTTTCTCTTCCATAACTTCTCCAACGTGATAGAATGGAAATAAGTCATTTGCTTCTGCTCTTGGCTTGGGGCCTAAAAGTGTTATTTGCATTTCAAATATATACTGAGTTTTGGTAGTGGTGAGGTGAAGGATGAGTCGGCGTCATCCCTCAGAAGCACAGGTGGTCATGCATTCGGTTTGCGCTGTGTGTAGGCCTCAGCTCCTCTCTTTGATGTAGCTTCTTTCCCACATTCTGCTATTCATGTTTGCTTTCTTTTACCGATGTTTTCTCACGACCTCGAGTTTAAGGAATTTCATCAGTACATCTCTCCAATTATCCAAAGTGTGAGAGGTACTGTCACATGTCCTCTTGCTCACTTGGATCTTCATTCTGTTAAGAGTTCATCATGTATGAAAGTCAGAGTTGCTAGGAAGGTTGCAGGGTATTTGTCCTTTTTGGTTTGTTTTACTAAATCTGTGTGAAAATAAGAAAAGCTGGCTTGATTCCTTCTATTTATACGTAGAAATAACTCTTGTTCATTGAGTGACCCTTACCCTATAGATCCAGTCATCCATGCCATGGGAAAAAAAATTGTTTTGTCTATTCATTTTCACTGGATGCCATCCAGACAGCAGAAATATTACTGCTTATGTTCATCTTGTGTTGATGCACTGCAATAAAGGAGTCTTCATATGCCAGAGTTAATCTGCTAGCAGATTTACTGCTCTTTGCAGTGCCATGCCAAACGTAACTTTCAGTGCTTTTTCCTGAGTTTTAACCTTAACTCTTTACTCCTGGCAAATCCTCCTGCCCTTAAACTGTAACCAAGTTAAAAATTGTAAATGACCTGAAACATTTTTCCTTCTCTGAAACGTAAAATTATTATTTGATACGTTGGTGTACGAGGGAGGACGCTCACGCGTTCACATACAAATGGAAATGCCAACATTGTCATTTGCAGAAGAATTCTTCAAGCAGAAGTTTCAGCCTCTAAGACTATAAAATAGTCCTTCCCAGAGAGGTAGATGAAAATCTGAACTATATTGCTTAAACAGTTAGGTTCAGGTCCTGCAAGGTGAGCAAGAACTGCCTGAAAATCAGGAGCTGCAGACTCAGCTCCGTTTTCAGAAAGCTGTTCCAGAAAACATGCCAATCCATTAGTTAACTGTGCTTCCTGGCAGTTATATGCAAATCCGTTTGTATACTGGTAGCTCTTTCTATATGATGTTATTACGTAGCAAACAGACATAAAAATTCAAAATCTATCTGGAGGACCATACGTGAATGTATATGGACTCAGAGATCTGTCCCATGCTGTTAATGCATGTGTGCCCCATATTCATGCTTTCAGTTTGTTCTTGAGTGCCAGGAGCTTATTTCACAACTGATGAAGAGGCCTGTGCCAGTGCAAAAGAAAAAAAAAACAGTTGCACTTTTTTTTTTTTTTTTTTTAAGAAGTGAAGTCCCTCCAAAGGGCCAGTCTAAGTTCACCTTGAGGGCAAAGCACAGGCTACTTTAAAATAAAAATCTCTTAGTACTAGTCAATTGAAAGATAAAGCCTGTTCTGTTCTGTGTAAATAATTTTTGATCAATGTACTGTTCTAAGGCAATTCCCAATTAGCATATCCTATAGCTGATTGTCAGACCCTGTCCACAGGGTACAATTGTGACACAGGCTGTGAATATTCAGCAATAGGAGTCCGTAAATCTGAGTAAGTAATGACAAAGCCTCTTTAGGGAGAGAGGTGAGCTGAGTAGAATAATGAAAATCTTGGGGGGCAGTGGGGTATTTTAATTTAATGAAATCCAGACCAACTGAAAAAGGTACTATTAAAAGGACTTGTTCTCTGAAGTAAATACTTTTCAGAAAAATGTACAGTTCAAACTGACGTGCTAAATTGGCATCTTTACATCCACTCCATTCTGTGGATCAAAGCAAAGTTAATCATTTCCCTTGCCTTTTATCTCTTTTATGGATGTGTTTGTGAGTATGTGTGCATATGCATGTGTACGGTGTGTGCATGTGCATACATGAGTAACACAAAACAATGGCAGTGAGGGAGGGGTTCTTGCTTTTTCTGTAATGAAGTTGAAGAGTTTTGGGTTTGTTTTTTTTAATGTAGTGGTACCTAATAGTCACTGCCCACTGTAGTAAACGCTCAGAAGTATTGCAACTTTCTCTTGCCTGTGTTTGTCCAGCCACCCTTCTACATACTACAAGCACTGGGAAATTTCAATGACACAGCTTGGAATGGGTTCAGTGACCTCAATTATGCCCTCCCACCCACTCCAAACTCCTTTCAATTTGCAAAAAGCTTTAAGTGGACAAAACCCAGATGCCTTTTGCTTGTAGTTCAGTACGAACAGATTGGGCATGTAGATTCTTGTCAAAGTGATATATGTAGTTCATTTTCCATTAACTCTTTCTTAACTAAGGGTTTTAAATTCTCAGTTCCAAGTCTAGCACGCTGCTTTGCTTTCTGCTGTTTTTAAAGTTCATTATGCCTACAACATCATTTAAAAGTGAACCTTAAAATGCCTCAGCTAGACATTGACTGATACAAAACAGAATGTTTGGTTCTGCTTTTAAAGGCAAACAATTTTTTTTTTCTTTTTAAACTTGTTTCATATGTAATAACCCATCCTATTGTCCAAGACAGTTGAAAAACGCTAACTAAATATATTAAGTAAAATCTCCAGTTTGGGAGAAAAAAGAAATCATGACTTGTGGAAATGATTTACCAGTCAAAACCAGTACGTGGACCCTGATGACCTTGAGCTTGCTTCAGTTGGCTTGCTTAAAACTTATATTGCTTTTAATATGTTGTAATATTGCCCCAAAGAGCCAGTGCCCTTCCCCTCCCCCAGAGCATTTCATTACACTCCCTTTCTCCCTCTCTCTCTCTCTCTCTCTCTCTCTTTCATTCTGCAGAAACATGTGCTGTCAATAACGGAGGCTGTGATCGGACTTGCAAGGATACCGCGACAGGGGTACGGTGCAGTTGCCCAGTTGGATTTACCCTGCAGCCTGATGGGAAAACGTGCAAAGGTCAGCCTCTGTTTGCTTTGCAATGCATCACTTGCCTTCAGTGGGTCCAGTACAAGATGTAAATATTCAGTTATTTAATCAATACTTTTTAAGTCGAGGCAATACTGGTACAGTGATTGCAATTAAGTTCGTTAGCTTTTTCCTTCCCTAATTTTTCTGTATTTACCTAGTTCCATTGTTTTTATTTATTGGAGGGGTTTATTACTGCAAAGAAATGAGATGCAGAGGTCAAACTGTTTCAAACTGAGCAGAGATTTAGAGGAGCAGCTCTGGGCTGCAAAAAGGATATTCTGATACCTTCGTAAAACCTCAGTCATCTAATGGTGTCTGAATTCGTCTATTCAGAAAGCGAGTTACAATTCTCAAGCAGTGGTTTGTAACCTGCAGATAAGCAACTGATGGTTATTACTAAGTGAAACCAGGTATTGCTCAGAAAAAAACCCCAGACACTTGTTCATTTCTGCACCTTCAAAGGATAAGTAGCCAGCTACAAAGGAGAACCGAAATAACATTTACAAATGCAAGAGTCTAAACCACAGAGCTGATGCTCAGGTTTTACTGCTCCAAAGGCAGCATGAGAACCTTGCTATTCTGCCTTCTATGTGTGTGCTAAAACTCAGGTCCGGGGGAAAGAGAACGGAACAGAGCATCTGCTAGCACTGTCAGATGTGTTCTCCGTTCCGGGGACAGGGACAGCTCTCAAATGTGCCCACACAGCCACACTTACTGGCACATGAGTAGATTTGGGTACATGTTGGTAGGACCAGGCCATCCACCAACCATTTTCCCACTTTCCTGTGTATTCCTTTTGAGCTTCTTTGCAAAAGACTTGGAGATGCAGATCCAGGAGGACATTGCATATATTCTCGTCACAGAGAATATTTTTCATCACTCAGGGACTTAGTGTAAGTTGACCTAACTTGCTAAGAAATTATTGTGACTTTTTTTCCTTCAAAGTAACCAGAAATGTCAGAATATCTTCAGTCCAGGGCTTGATGTTACTTAAAATAGTAAAACCCACAAAAATAAACAGAAAATGTGTGGTTTCCTCTTGCTCCAGGCTGAAAAATCCCAGTGCTTGGGCATGATCCTGTTAGTATTTATAGAAATAACAGTCCATTTGCCTGTTTATTTGAAAATAAAACATTTAAACTGCCATTGCACACAATGTTAATAGTTAAGGGTGAGCACACATCAAAACTCAGTCAGCTTAGTTCAAGCCACATCAAAATAAATTTTCATTTTTACCAGCAGACTAGCTAAGCCATAGCAGAACAGTAACAGTGGTTCCACCAAGTGCTTAAAAAGGAGGCATTTTAATAATGTAACATACACCTATGCTTGATCATAATGTTTATTATTGAAACTGTGTAATGAAAAAAAGAGTAGTTCTAAATGTAGTCATTTGGCCAGAGAACTAACATGAAACGATATTTATATAATAATCAAGTCTATAATTATTCCTACAGACAAAATGAAATATTCTACTGATCCTCAAACCAAATGCTCCTTAGCTCTATGCTCCTTCCACTCTTTTATGAGTAGAAAGTATAAGAAACAGAATCAGTATTTTTATGATGCTGCTGATTCTTTTTTACTTTCTTAAAAAAACCAGCAACTGGAAATTAACATAGATGGTTTAATAAAGCAACAAGCCATTTCTTTTTAAACTTCATTGACATTTTAGGAAATACTCTTCATCATAAAATGGTAAAATATAGATTTTAAATTTCATTTAATTTATGAAATTTATCTAATGTATTGCATTGTGACGTTTCTGGGCTAGATTCTGCTCTCCTGAAGCTGAAGTGATTTTCCATTTAAATCTGTGCACAAAGGGTCCTGCACTTAAACTGACCAGTGAAGTTTCTTGCACATCTTTTGCAGGCAGCCCTTAGTCAAAGGGGATTCCCTGTAGGATTTGCATCTCCTGAGTGCAAAAGTGAACTTTTTGGTGCAGTGACATTAATGCCCTGCTGGCTCCTCTTGCTGGTCGGTAAAGCCTGGAAAAGACCAAGCAGGAGAAACTCAGTGTGCACATATTCCTTCCTCTGCATTCTCTAGAAAAGAAAAGAGTGATCAGCACACGTTTTCTCCTCGGACTTTTTTTCCTCCTTACTGTCCTTAATTTGGCTGGCCCCCAGTTGCTCATATATCCAGTTCCCTGTTTCCTCCAGCTGTGATTTTACATCTGTGTGGTAAGAGCAAGGGATTATCTCTTGGATGCCCTTTGAAGCATCTTCAGGGATCATATAGCTGTCACATCCTGTCTTTTGTGGGCACAGTTTTCAAGTCCATCGAGTGTCACAGCACGTCCAAGGGAGGTTTCTCACAGAGCATCATTTTAAGGGAGGTTATGTCTCTAAATATAGAAGAATGACATGCCATAGTCTATTAAAGGAAAGTAGAGATGTAGGGCATGTAAGAAAAGCTGAGAGGAATTGGAAGGAGAATTAATCTATTAACTGAAAAATGCCATGGTTGGTTGAGCAAAATGACTAATATGCTAAGGTTTAATTTAGCAAATAATGTTGACCAAAAATAATGTTTTTATTGGAAAGTCTATGGTTTTTTTAGTCCATTTTGGCATCTTCCTCTCTAAGACATTTTACATAGTGCAGCTACTATATGAAATTATGTAGATGCTTAAATTCAAGAGGCTTAAATAAGACTCAAAGAAACATCAGAACTTTTGGATATTGCAAAGTGGATGTAGGGTAATTTATTAATATGTAATTCTAGCTCACTTGTAGGTGATTTCCTCAATAACGTTTTGCCATACTGGTGATTTATGGAAATCTACTGACACTTTTCTTCTTTATTTTTTTACAAGGGAATGAGTTAAATTTAAAAGAAATGAAATGAATAAAAATACTACTTTTCTAAATAACAAAAATTTCTAGATGGTTCTGTTCAACAGTCAGGACTCTAGTCTGTTTTGGGCATTGTGTAGATGTGTAATGGGAAAAAAATTTTACTGTCCAAAATGTCCACAGGGTTTTGTTTAGTGGTTGGCAATTACATTAATTGCTTAGTGTAGAAAAAAGGCAAGTGCACATACAAAAGGAAAGATAAGTTCTTAAAACTATCTGCAAGCATGCTTGATTGCCAAAAGGTGGCTAATAACCCCTTTGAAATGTAATTAATTGTTTTATACTTGCAACATCACATTTCCCATTCTATAGTTCTGTCACAAAAGCTGGCATGAATTTAAATCACAGAGTACAGAACTGAGACCTGTTGGAAACTCTGGTATTTCTCCTTGCCCTTCCCAGTGTATCAGAGAATGGAAGGTGTAGGAAAACAACTTCCAAGTAATACAAGGAACCTGCCTTCACTGGTTTAGCAAAAGGTTGACTTCTTCCATAAGCTCAGTGGGAAATAAGAGTTCGATGCACCACAAAGAATCAAGCTCCTTTTTTAATGCAGAGTACAGTCTGGTTTATATCAAATGTCAATAAAATTGGCAGGGGGGAGGTGGGGGAAGAATTGTGGTGGAGGTAGTTTTAACATGGAATACATACAGGTATCAGCAAAGCCCATAGGAAGACTGCTGCAGTGGAAGATTACTTTGCTTTCTGGAAAGCAAAAAAAGCTTTTTAATCTCTGTGATCCCTTACACACATTACTTACCTGATCTTGTAGTGAAATAAGAGCAAAAGTGTTGTCTATGGTGTAGTTAGAATGATCTTCAGATGTATTACTGGTGCTTGGATAAAAGTGCATTAACCTTTTGCTGTTTTTTTAAAAGTCAGTCTTGAACTTAAGTCTTCCCTCAGTTGGCTTGGCACACAATGGAAGATGCTCCTTTATTCCCTTCAGCTGTCCTGACAGCCTGGCTCTTAATAAGCCAAACCATGGAGGCTTTTGACAGCTAACAGACATTCCAGGCAGAAAGAGTTCTATATTCTCCCCCTAATTAACACTATTTAATTTCTACTGCCATTGTAACTGGGTGATCCCAGCTTGATGCTCAGTTCATTTGATGCCATCGATTATTGTGCTACACATGAGGAAACAGTGTAGGTCACTTCCTTAAATGCCTACCGAGTTATCCCACAGAATTCAGCTAATTCAGACAGAAAAGGAGCCTGAAGATTAAAAGACATAGAGGCCCAGGTTGCTTATTGCTCATTGCCTCCTACCCACTTTTTAATATCCTCTGTGTTGTGCATATCAGGGGTTCTGTGGTCCTCAGCTCCCTTGTTTGTTGGTTTCTGTTCATCCTTCCAGCTGAGTGACCTTTTCATGGATCCAGCTCTATTCTGCCCTCAGTGAGGAGATTCATCAGCTCAGCATTTTAATTATACTAAACACACCTTAGGTAGCTGATAATGCAGGAGGCTCATTTGCAAAAAAATTTTAGAGTTCAAAAGGAGTGAAGTCAGACTAGATGAGACTTAGCACAGATTTCTGAAGATTGTTTAAATCCATCTGCCAAAATGGATCAAACAATAAAGAGCTCATCTTCCCAAGAGCAGCTAGAGGAGACAAGCTGAGCCAAGGGAGAATTCTTCTCCCAGACTTAAAGTAGAGAAGGACTGAGAATGATGGCAAAAGATGATGTCTGAGAATGACAGAGACTTTCCTTTGTGGCTTCTCTAAGAAGTGAATTAGAGCAAGAGGAAGGGCCACAAGCTTCTAGCATGGTGTAAAATGTAGGACCGTGTGTATGATATAGACACACCATTTCTGCCTCGGGACTTAACAAAGTCCCCCAGGCACTCTTGTGCCCAGAATAAAGCAACTTCCCAGCACTCTGCACCTAGACACAGAGAAACCAGGCAGGCTGCAGCCCTTGCTGAGCTCCTAGAGCTAAATGGCACAGCAAATAAAATTTTTAAGCAGGAGAAACTGGATTTCTAGGGGTCATAGTGCAAAAGCAATATCTCAACTATGACTTTTCTATAAACATCCATAAACTGCTACCTAGCTTTGCAATGCCCCATAGATGTTTTGTAATAGCAAGATGTAGATTATTTTGTTCAGCTGACTTTCTGTTTTGCATCATTTCACCTGCATTTCATCATTTGATTTGCATCTTGTGTCGATCCACCCTTAAGGGGAAGGAACTTGACAACAGGATTTTGAGAGAGTCAGCTGGGCCGGCATGTCAGGGGGATTTAGTAGCAATGTGACATTACATGTTCATAACGTGCCGCCAGCTGTGACTAAATGCAGCAGGATTAATTTCTGTACCAAGCCCAGGTGATCTCCCAGACCTGTATTTAGGAGGGAGAAAGTTCCCTTCACATCCCCACCTCGAGATGGTGCATTTTCTTCACTGTGTGACACTAAGTCAGCCCTTCTGAGCGCTCTGGCTTATTTAACTAGAGCGGTGTTACGCTGGGGTTATGTGGCTGCACGGCAAACATTTCTCCTTCCTGCTGTCTCATTGTCATGGTGACCCACCAATGGGGTGGGCTCTCCACTTCCTTGAAACAGGCCCCCATCCTTCAGCATTCAGAGGTAGCAAAGAAATGTGGCACTTACGTGCTTAAATACTTGGTTGTGCTGCAGTGGGAGTATCAGAAATGCCTGAGTGGTGAATGATCTGTCCAGTAACTCAGCTCTGTAACCTCCTTGACCATTAAGCAATCTAGAAGAAAAACCAAACCAAAACAACAACAACAACAAGAAAAGCAGGAGCATAGAGACTAATGAAAAATTTCAGTCAAAGAACTGCACCAAAGTGTATTTGAAATAAAAGGGAAATTTTGCATTGGCTGTACTAGTTTGACATAGCAATTACTTTGTTTTATCTTGCTTAATTGCAGACTATTACAGCAGGAAAATGCCTTTTAAATTAGTTTTGGGTACATAAGAAATGAAACCCTGAAAGTGAATTAAATTTTGAAAATGGAATTGTGTCTGTGAGAAAAGAGTTTTTTAGAGAATGAATTTCAATGAAACAAAATATGTCATGTTTTGTTAAATATGAACTGAAAGGTTTCATTAAATTAAATGCTTAAAATTAATACTTGACATCAATTTGGTATAAGAATATGACTCAGATGTTGAAGGCTTTCCTCTCTTTTCATTCTGCACACACTAACACTAAGTGAAAAGCTCACAGTGAACAGTTTTGCTGGCCAATTTGGCTTCATTCCCTGGCTACAGAGTATCTGTGAACAGTTATGATTTCCTCTATACTTCCATTAATCGAAATTAGTTTAAATTTGTTCTAGTTTTTTTTTTCTCTAAGTTGGATTAAATTGACTAAAGCACTTAGAATTGCATCTTGTCAGTCCCAATCAATTCATATGAAACTGAAAATGTTTCCTCTTTTTTTAAAAAAAAGAACACCAGACAGAGCACAGGTTATTTTTACTGTTTATTATCAGTCAGATATAGTTGTTAATCTGGTACATCCACTATTGGCTTGCCTGAATTATGAAAATATCTTTATTTGACTGTGATTGATTAGATAAGTTTTGGAGTAGTATATTTTTTTCATTTGTTGCCTAAATGCAGTGTTTTTGCAAATACAGAGTTTTCCTTGGTTGAATTCGTTCACATACATCAGCATTTTAAATGAAAAGGAATTTAAATTATCTCCTGAAGAATTTAAACTTTAACATTTAGAGGCAAATCTGTTCACAGCTGTCTGACTACTCCTGCTTTGAATCCACAGCTTCTTTCTGTGCACCTCCCATGAGCAGTGTGTGCAATATCTGTGATGCTCCACGCAGTGAAAGGAGTTATCAGTGGCTTTAGTGTCAATAAACATTGTATTGTATTGTAGTCCCAGAGCAGGTCCTGGGACTTACAAAAAGAGCTTTTTTTCCAGCTCATCTTTCTTTAGTAACATGAAAAAATTTTTAAACACATGTGAAGAGGTCAGTTCAGCTCCCTCCACATTAGACACACTGGGTTTTGGAGGAACATAACCACTATGAGCCATTAGCCATAACAAGCCATTACCATTTTCCAGTGCTTTCTCAACAAAAAGAAAAACCAAAAAAAAAATACATGCAAATGGAAATAATAAACTCAAATGAAAGAAGTTGCTGGCAGTCATCACCTCCTCTGCAGTCAGAGTGCCGTGGTACCAGCAAATGTCAGCATAAATGTCAGTTTCAAAATTACAAGCAGCAGTGGGTTTTTGAAGAGAACGTCTGGCAAAGCCAGAAAGGGCAGAGACCTGCTTGTCTTATTCCCTTTTCTTCTGATTACATTCCCTTGGTCACTGCACCATGGCCATCTACTTCCATGTCATATCTCTCAGAGAATTTAGGTACTTAATAGAGTGATTGTACTTTTACATTTGATAGTGGTTCATAATGTTCGTGCTTCATGCCAGAGAAATGTGGTGTATAGCACATTAAATTTTGTAGCATTCTGCTGAAATGGTGCCTTATATCCATAGTTTGGTTTGGAAAGGAGCATATGGGAAATGGTCCTTTAGCTTTACCTTAGTCAAAGGTACAGTGGCAAGGAGTGAGGGCAGCTTTTCCTTTAAGCTAATGAGTAGCTTGTCTTTGCTTGCTGTGCATAAATGAAGGTGTCTGGGCTGGATCGCTCTGGGATATCCCAGAGACGTAGTGTGTGTGTTGCTTAGAGGCCATCAAGAGTAACTAGAGGAAAGACAGGATTACTCTCAGCAGACTTGAACTTACTCTGCTGGGAGAAAAAAAAAAAAAAGCCCAACTTTGCAAATGGAAAGAGATTGAGATACACTGAGTGCTTAGACTCTCTATGAAGAAGCTGAGCTGAGCACATAAACCACTTCAGCCATGATTCCTGGGAGTGACAAGTAGTACAAACGTTCCAAGGTAATAGGTCAGATACTCTTCTGACTTTTTACAGGAAAATTTCTCAGACACTCCAGAAAAGTGAATGTTCATGGGATTTCAAGTCAAGAACCTCAGTAAAAGAGGCACTGAAAATTACTATTCCATCTTTAAACCAGAGGTTGTCATCCTCAGGCCTTTGTGTAGACTCCACCTTCTTTGATCCCCAAGGCCACTGTTGTCCCCACCGTGGGTACCTAACTAGAATCTCTGTCCTCTCTCCTATGCATCAGCTCTCAAGGGGCATCAAATTTGATTTTGCACCTCATGCTTTTTACTTCTCTCAGGAATCCCTCAGTGAACTGTGTTCTAGAATATAGTCAGAAGAATAGGTGACCCCAAGGGAAAATAAGCACATCAGCATTTGGTAATTCCTGATGAGATTAGCGGTCTTACATCATATGGCTGAACTATTTGTACAAGCTTAAAGATGTGCATTGGGAAATAACATGGGACAGCTGGCACCCTCTGGACTCGTATCTGATTGCAATAACATGCTCCTAAGGACATGGAAAGAGTTTAATCCCAACCTGTAGGGTACCCATTTTACTTGCCTTGGCAATATCCCTCAGCTGGGTCACCCTTTTTGCTTCCCCTCAGAGTCCAACAAGGAATACAGTGCCTCCCCTTGAGCTCAACAATAGAAACAAAATATAAGAAGAAGTGTTAATACAGTGGTGCAAAGAGGTCTGTGTTGCCCATTCAGATGTGGAAGTCAGTGCAGGACATTCTTAGTTCCTCTCTGATTTTCTTCTGTGTCCTCCCTCTGAAAAACATCCCACTCCAGAGGAATCAGAATGCCTTGATTTTTTTCAATGGCAGGCCAAAGCCAAGTGATTTTGTTGAAGCCAGTCCACAAGCTGTCTGCAGTCAGGGCATAGAGTTTTAAAAGTTAGTAATTAATATACATATTGTCTTTTAACAACCCTTAAGTGTTTACTGAAGTGTTGTATTTTGAGCCATTCTTTCCCCCCAGATGGTTTTCTCCCTACTTCTCATCAACTTAAGCCAAGAATAAACTTTCCAATAGTCAAATCAAGATCTAGTTCTCATAATTCATTATAAGCAACTCTACTTCCATCAGATTCCTTACACAACTCAGCTTTCAAACTACAGCAACTTACCCTCCCAGTGTTTGCAACTAGAAATAAGTGCATGTTCAAAAAAAAGCACCACTTGAGTTTGCTCCTCTGGGCATGCAAAGAGCTATCAGAAAATAGATCAGGTACAATCACTACAGCCATGTATCAGAACAAAAAATACCTTTGCCCTCTCCATGCTGATCTCAAGGCAAATACAAATCTTGTGGCTGAGGTCTGTCTTTTATCCTAAAAACAAGATAAAAAAATAAATACAAAAATCTTTTTATGTCTTTGCATGGACAGAGGGTCATCTTTGCCTTGCATGAGAAGTTGGCACTTAAATTAATTCACGACCATGAGACTGATGTCAGCAATGATAGTAGTGAAAATGTGCGTTCTGCAGTAATTAGTGCTTTTAGGAGGAAGAAAAACATTAATTTAAAATTAAAAAATATCTATATATGTGTGCTGCACAGATTAAATGTGCAATTCCATGTTACATTAAACTAGCTGAGCTTCCTTAAAATTGCCTTCTGACAAGCAAGTTCTGACCATTTTGCAGTGCTTGTGCACAGTTAAAGGGTTTTGAGACCACATGCCATTTTCAGGAAGCAAGCAGGAGGCCTTCTTGGTACAGGCAGATTTGTGTGAATCCCAAACTGCTCAACTCATTTACAGAAACCAGCAGATTTTCTGGAAAGATGTTGCAGCAGCAAAGGATCACCCTGTCTCTTCCCCTTCCCAATACTTCTCTTTTTCTGACAAAACCATAGGATTAAAAAAATAGAGGCATTTGTGACAAACAAGTAACCAAAGGCAGCCAGTGGGTGATTTCAATGCTATGAAACAATAGATATGTCTGCCTTACCAAAGAAAAAGTAATAAAAACAACATTTAATGAGAGGAAAATTAGGAATTTTGTCATGAAAACTGTGGTCCTGTCCAGGGCTTGAGTACTGGCAGGATTTTCTGAGAACACACACTTTGGAGAAGTCCCAAGAAGACTCTTATAGTTGGACCCCCTAAATGCTTCTACAGGGAAGTTTTTGGTGTATGAATCAACCATCTGCATGCTGCAGAGATAACAGGTACACATGTAGTTGGTGAAAGAAGACACAAAGGGAATTTATTTGACAGGAATGACAAATGAAAGACTAAAGCCAAAAAGGAATATTAAATTACAGAGGCAGTTTTGCGATTACTTTTGGTTTGGTAGGATTCTAAGGTGCAAGACCATCTGTGTCTAAAAAAAAACCCTAATAAAGACCAGGATTGAGAGAGGAGAAGCTGAGCAATCAATGGGAGAATGATAATCAAGTTCAGTTTATCAGAAGAGATGCTTGTTTTAGAAGAGGTGAATAAGACTTGGAAGTTGGACAAGAACTCGAGTTCCCAGGTAGCTACAAAAGCATTTTCAGAATAACTACCTAAGTGTGGACTAAAGAAGGAAACATTAGGGCCTTATTGCTGAGGGTGCAGTCATTTTATGCTGTTCCATCGATGTTATCCAGGTCTCAAGACTAAGAACATAAAAGATCAATCCAACATGAGGAAAACATAACAGCATCCAGCAGGCAGCTGCAGCAGCTCAGCAGACAGCTCTGTGTCATGTCCAGGGAGAGAACCACAACCATCTGGGCCAGTACTGCTGCCCTGGAAACAGCTGTTTCAAGACTTGCTAAGACGGGGAGGTGACTCAGAATTAGGTTTCTATGGTTTTTTCCCCACTTTTTTAATGCAAACAGGGGGTTGACTCTTGTTGGTGTGTGATAAGACAGGTGATAGAGTGACTGACTGAGAAGGCTCAGAAGAGTTGGTGGTAAAACCACAAACAGTGGAAGAGATGTTGGAGAGGGGAAAAGCTGCTGGTTATCAGCAGAAAATGAGTAAATAAATGGGGCTTGAGAGAGGAAGAGATAGAAAACTCTTGGTGGTAGGTGGTGATGAAGCCTAGTGTGGGGAATCAGAAAAAATGAGCAACTGGACCCTCACTGAGGAGTGTGCATGTGACTGAATTTTTGATTTAGAAACAAGTGATTCAGACTTTCTAAGAGACAGTTGAAGTTCCAGATTACAGTGATGAAAAATCAAATTATAAACCCATGATTTTTTAATTTAAAAAAAAAATGAAAGGCAGTGCAAATTTTAGATATCAACGCAGTTGAAATTTGTCAGAAAGATGAAATTGGAATGAAAAAAAAAATAAGACAAGGAGTGGAGAGCAGAATCCTTCTAACTGGTGCTGCAAATTTATCTAATCCAGAATATGTGTGAAACTTTCATTGCCCCTTCCTATTTTTAAGGGAATTGCTTTTTAGGTTTTTGGTTGGGTTTTAGGTTTGGGGTTGTTTGGCTTAAAGAGATACAATTCATTTGCCTGCTGTAGACTTGTTCATGACAGACAAATATAATATAACAAATTATCTTCCATTAAAAAATTGCAGGCTTGGGTCAGCTGCCATGTAACTCATTCCATTTCATTCCCTCCCAAGGGTTCCATCTATCCCCACAAAATAAATTCATGTGTACTAAGTTAGGGTTTTTTCATGACTAGGCAATATCCCTGTTCCCTAGAAACTTGCAGTTGTTATTTGTCTTCATGAACCTCCCCTTTGAAAATGCCAAATCCTTTAAATTAATGCTTCAGAGGGTCATATTTTGCATTTCAGTTGTTGAAAAGACCTTGCATTCATTCAACAATATAAAGCCCCCTGAGGATCAACAACCACGGTATATTATGGAAAAGTGTGCTGTGCTTTCTGTTACTTGGGAGTTGAGTACTCAACATAATCATAACTGCCAACATTCAAAGCTTACAGTATTTTTTTCATTCTTTTATCATTGCCTTTTTCATCATAAAACAGAGTTTGGTTGGTTTTTTTAGTATGACTAGGTCCTGCTCTCAGTGATGGATCTGTCTTCCATGGTACAGAACAGGTTCCTCGCTGGTTGAAGCAGTGCCTTCAAAAACTTTTGGAGGGTTAACTTTTGGTCAGCATCAAATTTCTTTGATTCATTAAGAACTGTTTAAATTAGCATGGACTAATTGTATTCAAGTGCCCCTTTCAGAAGGAGTAGCTCCATCCCAGGGAAGCTAACACAGTTTCACTGGGATTTTAGAGAGAGCATCAGTACCTTTAACGGTCCTTAATACCAATTTTATTTAATTAAAACAAACACTTTCCTAGAAGCAAACTGAGACTCTTGGAAATAAGCACATAGCTTTCCTGAGCAGATAATAATTCCGAGGGGGTAAATGAAAAGAACTATGAGTAAATGTAAATGGAGTTAATACACTAAATCTAGGGATTCTTGTATCTTGGTCCAGCAATGCAGTTAGCTCACTTGCCCCTTTGCTCTTCATTCAGACTATATGGAAAAATTAAATACAGCAAGAGCCAGGCCTTGTTTTTTAATGACACCTAGCACAGAGAAATTGCTCAGGGATGTCAGCACCACAATTTGGTCTGATTTATACCTTAAGGAACACTGAATTAACTCCTTTATTCTTGTTATTGTGTGTAACCTGCAGCAATTCATTTAGTTCTGGCTCCTCCTGCATCAATATTACACATAAAATTATTCAGGTGGTAGTTGCTGTGTGAATAATTAAGGTAGGTAAGCAGTGGGCCCAATGTATTTGCACAGCTCTCTCCCACTGTTTTACCCACATTCTCCAGATCTGCCTGGGCTCACTGACACGCCACAGGTACAGGCGGGTTTCCCAGAATTTGATGTCCTGTACTTTCCACATGCTCTGTGAAAAACAAAGAGACATTCTTTGGTGTCCCTAAGTACACATGGGAGATTTAACAGCAGACTTATTTCTCCCTCTCCAGTGTTTTATAAAAAGCATTTTGATTGACAAAATCATTTTGATTGATAAAATGTTACAGGAGGAGGGAAAACTACTTTTATTTCCTGGTATTCCTGTGGGGGTTTATCTTTTTCTTTGGCAGGGAGGAGGGGTAGTGTTAGCATTTAGCTCAGCCTAGACAGTAAATGACTATCAGTCTGTATCTTTATGTCTCCAGTCCCCTTCACATTCTGGTGTCACAGCCCCAGACAGCTCACGCTGGTTGGGTTCGTAGCACTGCACTAACATGTTTTTAAGTTTAGAAAAGAATTCAGTGTTCAGCAAAAATTTTAAATGAAAATCCTTTCTTTTCACATTAGATTTAGTAAATCCCTTCCCTTTTACAAATGAGAAATCTGGCCCTAACCTATTATGACAGCATTTCTAAGTTTTTCACCTGCAAAGGTTTTTGTGTTTTATAAATCTAATTAACTGTAATAAGAAAATAATAGGACATAATGTTTGTTTTACAAGGTGATTGATCTCTTGGCAGGCTGGCAGACTCTTTTATTGATTGGTTGGTGGATAATGTCAGAGTGGATATGTCCTGGAGGAGAATAGCTGACACCTAAATCCATATGTGACAGATTACCATCTGTGTTGGAAGACAGGTTTCTTCGTGAAATTGCAAAGATAACAGGTGAAAATTGAGAAAGTGACATGAGGGAAATGTGTTGAAACCTGCCTCAACCTTTCCATGCTCTAAGAGCATTTACACAAAGCTCTCTATTTTGTGGGCAGCCTGTTTTCAGGATGAGGGAGATTAAATTTTAATTACACTCATTCCTGTCTGCCCAGTCTAGATTTAATCCTGTTAATTAGGAGAATGCCTTGTCCCACAACCTAGCTATAAAGCTAATTAAACAGAGAATCTTCATTTGCTACTTAGTGGAACTTCAGTTCAGTAATGACTATCATACTTCTGAGTTAATTAGCACTGTGGGAGGGAAAATGAGGATGTTGTTGAAGCGCAGAGCTCAAATTAGAGGTGCTATAATATATGCTTTATTTCATTCTGTAGCTATCTGATGCAGGCAACTCACACACTATCCTACCTGCCTCAGTTTCACTTTTGTTAAAGGAGAATTAATTAAATGTATCTCTCCTGCAGAAGTGTTGTGTAGGTTTAATGTAATGAAGATAATAAGCTGCTGGCCTTTGAAATCCTCAAGTAGAAAGCACTGCATAAATAGAATTATTTTTCCCTGAGACATGCAAGAGGCAATGAACTGTGCAGTCCCAGGTGGAGTGGTGGAACAGCAATTGTACCTCCTAAAGCAAGCATGGCCCTAACAGTCCTGCAGACATTCACAAAATCTTCCAGTGCAAAGCACTGCCAGCATGGAACCTGCTGCTGGACCAAACCATTCTGAAGCCCAGACCAGAAGTTAAAACTAACTGTAATTTGACTTAAAAATTTTGAGAGCAAATGACTTGGATTCATAATGCCTTGTCCAATAATAGTGCATTTTAAAGTCTTGGTCCTGCAAATACCGAGTGGTAACTACCAATCCCCAGTTTTAGAGATGAAATAAAGCAGGGAAGTGTCACACCTTGCCCAAATGTTGGATGAATCCATTGTAAAACTGGAACTTGCAACTCCCTGCAAAGTAACCACACAACAGCTGGCTTGATGCTTTCTGCAGGAAAGAGCAGAGCCTGTGTTCTCCTCTGATTTAGATTTTCTCATAGTGGCACTGATCCAATGAATCTAAGGATATGAAACTTATCCTTCTACCTTAATGAGATTAAGGCATTCATTATTCAAGATGCTATGGAATAATACATTTAGAGTATTGCAAGTGGAGCCTGGTAGCTTATGTTTACATTAATCCTGAGTTTACAAGTTTTATTGAGAAGTGGCAGGCAAATATCAAAATAATTTCAGTCTGAGCATTGGTGGCTCTGTAATATTTGTAATGTAGAAGAGCGTGCAGGACAAGGTGTTTTGTGCAAGCCTGTGCTGATTGGCACCCCAGGGTAACATGCTGAGTTGTACACTGGGCTTGGATTCAAGTGTGGATGAGCTTGTTTGGTTTTCTGTTCTTCTATTTCCCCACCTCTGGCACGGGGTTAAAAACTTTTGTGGCTGCTTTATAAAGTACTTTGTGGTCTGCATGCATCAGGGAATTAATACCTGTGTCAACAAGGCAACACTGGCTCTAATTTTTAAGGGACAGTGGTGATTTGTAAAAGCATGAGAAAGAACAAGGAAAGAAGAGTAAGGGAAAATGACGAAATCAGGGAATGAAAAGAACTAGGAAACTAGCCCAGCTTACAGAAAATATATTTGTATTGATGTCCACTGTATACTGGTAATAGCATTACTAATTCCAACATGCTGGCTTTCATTATTAAAAACAAGAAGGTTATGAAGTTTCTGTAATTATTTTAGGTTGATCTGGGAGTACATTATTTTCCTGGAGCTAGGCAGCATTTGAAATCTGCAAAGGATTAGACAGACACAATCAATTCAAATATTTGTCCAGCCATTGAAAGGAGGATCCTCACTTCCGCCTGTGAGGAGGCTTTGGAAACCTCCATCTCCATCATTGTTCAACAGCTAAGTGAAGATTGCATGTTGATTACCCTTTCAGTTGCCTTTAAGCAGCTTATGTGAAATATTAAGTTCTAAGTTACCTAAAATCCCTACTTTTTAATTTGTTCCCTGGCTTGTATGCAGCGAGGCAAATCTCTGTGGTTTATATGTGCACACACAAGTGCATACATGCACCCTGATCAGAAACAGCTCCTTCCAAACATGAGTTACACTGAGCAGAGCTTAAAAAAGGTGCAAGTGGAACAGGAGCAGGCATTGCCCTTAATCTTCACAAGATCATGAAAAGAAAACTAACAGTCTGCCTGCTTAGTGTAGCTGTGCAACTTAGCACAAAGCATCTGAGTTTCTCTGCTTTCATTTAAAGCTGAAAAGCCTTTTTTAAAGATGATTCCACTACCTCCCTCATATTTTGAAATCCTCAGAAAAAATAGGATAATCTATAATTATAGATGATGATGATTATTATTATTATTATTATATAGTGCCATTATATATATGCTATATTATATGAATAAGTTTATTGTTGTTGTTATTGTTACAAATCCAGGATATGTTTCTGGGTTCACATAGATGCACAGCTTCTGTGATGGTGTTACTGAGCCCCATGTCCGGACAAAAATTTGGGATTGGGGTTTTTCTTCTTCACATATTGCAACTTTAAGGAAGGTGTTAGCTTCCTTGGTGCAAATCTTATCTTTGTTTTTGTTTGTATTTAACTGTATGGAAATTGAAGGAACCATTTCTAGAGCTAACAGGAGGTTTGAGTGCCCGGTTGCCTGCTACACCACACCTTCACCTGACATTTTTGACCATAACTTCTGATGCTTCTGTGGTTTCTCATTGGCCTGTATTTTCATATCTGCATGTGTCCCATTTGTACTTGCCTGTGTATCAGTTGGTATTTGTAGCAGATCATCAGCTTGTATGAGCAAGGTATCACTTAACGATATTGACTTACTGCATTTGGAGATATCCCTTGGGATTTTATTGCCAATACACTGAGGGCCCATCAGAGCCCCTAGTCTGAAATGACTCTCACAGTATCATCAGGACATTTTATGTACAAGCCCCATGGAGGACTACAGTTCTTTACATCCTTTTGCATTCCTGAGGATAAAGGGGAGCAGAGCCTGTGGGAAGTTGGAGCTATTCTTCTGCAACCTGCATCATAAGGAGCCTCTTGAGAACCATGTTTGAAGACAGCAGGTTTATGACTGTTCCACAGGCAGTCCCAATAATAGCATGGGACTATTTGACTAAATAATGTCCAAACTGGTAGAGACACCACCATGGGTTTCCCTGTGTGTTTTTTCCCTACATGAGAGGCAGACATGCTTGCCCTCTGCAAAGTTCAAAGAGGCACTTGACAAAGTTGGGTACCAGTGAGTTTAAGGACAAATGGGGCCTCACCTTCTCATGCAGTGGAATAATTTATTTTCACATGGCTCATAACACATATTATTTATAGCCAAGGAAAGAAAAATAGTGGGGATACAGAGTTTTTGCAATTTCTGTGAACCAGCTAGGCATGATACATACAGTTGGATACTGCTCTCTTCCAAGTGAAATGCAGCAATGTACTGCTCTCCACAGAGTGAAATAATTTTTACATGCCTTGTCAGTCTCGCTATGGCCATGGAAAGAAATACAGTGAAAGCAGAGACATTGGCACTGTTTATGTTATTTAGAATGTTTTTGCAGCTAACAGTTTTGACCTCTATTCTGTTTTGATGGTCCCCGTTTCAAAAGGTCATGTCATGTTTTCCAGTTAGAAGAAATGCATAACTACTTTCTTTTCCTGTGGACTCTCACAGGTTTTACTCAGATCCTGGTTCAGAATTATTCCAAAGAATTGCTGGTGTAAAGCTAATATGCTGCGTTGTCAGTGAAATTACAGTTATTAACAGCCTAAAATCTACACTCTGATGCCAGCAGCATTTCATTTTTGCCCCTTATGGTCTTGAGAGACCCTGAAAAGAGACTGGAATTTGGAATTTAACGTATGAAATCCAGGGGCCATCATTTAAAACATCAATCGTTACTCCAGAATGGTGTTTGACAGGCTGCAAGTAATTTCTACTTCAAGCAGTCTCAGGCAGCAGAGTAGCCTAAAGGTCATGTTGTTCTTATCACGGGTAAAAGATACCTTCTTCATGATGGATGACTGTTCTGTGTGTTTACGATGCATAAGGTATTAGTAATTTTAATTCACAACTCCATTTGTCCCACAGTTTTGTCAGGGCAAGCTAAACTGCAGTCAGGTACACCTGTGCTGTGCAAAAGGATGGGACCTTTTGTGGTAATCCATCCTAAGACCCACATCACAGTCCCAGCTGCACACTGGGGAGCTGTGAGGAATCACATCTATAAAAGGAAATGCCAGGCTGCAGGAATTGGACCAAACATTCTTGTGTTTTCGCTGCTGATCTTGACCTGTGCAGGTGATCACAGCTGAAACCAAAAGGGTTGCTGCCTCCAGTCCCATGGTATTACATAGAGTGACCTTCAGTGTGTTCCTCACCAGATTTATCAGGTTGGGAGCCCGGGGTTATCCGTTCTTGGCCAGCCAAATGCCAGAACTGGAGCACCACAGACAACAAATGCGACTCCTGATTTGGAGCACTTTGAGAGCTTTGTTACCCAAGACACAAAGATTGGAGCTGGCTTTGTGCAAAGCATTCAGGGCGTTCCACAGCTGCTGCCCACAATTTACCCTCATTCTTTTAACTGTATTGAATGCAAGAGCCACTCCTCTGCAGAACCAGACAGAAAAGTGATAAGCAGCAGTATTAGGTCAGAGGGTCCAAGAACAAATTTCCTATCTCTTTACCATAAAAGCAGCTCATAAGAAAACCTTTGTAACAATATACATTGTTCTTGTTTATTTGAGTCCTGGACATATTTCTGTCAGTGTGTGTGCAACAAAGTGCTGTTTAGAAATGATGGCTGGATTTGCCTCTCAGCTGTTAGAATTTTTAGATTTACCACCTCACTCCTCTTGCTGCTGTTTATATTTTACATGCAGAAATGTGGTAAGCCCCATGCTGCTTTCCGATGTTGGAATTGTATGTTTCCAAAAATTGATGAATGACTTTCACTAAGAATCCTCCTAAATTCAAGTAATTTTTAAAACATGCCCTTCATTCGCCATCATCATGCTGGTTTTGATAAATTTCCATCTCCATATATTAGACCTTTTGGCATCTAGATTTGCATTTTGCGTGATTTGCACCTTAAATGGCCAGCTGTTAGCTCCAAGTTGCAAAGCTCTTACAGCAAGATGCTTTTCAAAAGGAAGCATCACTCTCCACTTAATTTCCTGAAAGATCTTCAGTTTCAGAAGTGGGCAGCCAAGGCTCAATGCCATATTACTTCTTCACTGTATGCATTCATAAAAAGAGCTATTTTTTGGTACTGTTCTTCTCCTGAAAAAAAATAAAAGTATGTTTTTTCCTTTTTCAAGTAAACAGATCCATGGTTTTATAATTGGGGAAGGATGGAAAGATGCCCTGTATTTCAAATGAGGTTTTGTGGCCTATTATATACTTACTGCACAACCATTTATGGATTGGAAAAGGGACTGATCATTCCAGTTTTTCGCCACCTTTGGGAGAAGTTAAAAGGGGCAGGAAGTAGAATCATCAGTATGAAATTCAGAACAGAGGTCTTACCAAATTCATCAGTCCACTTCGTAATCATGATTTGAAGTAAGAGCCATTGATCCTGTCCTTCACACATATATATACATATATATATTTATTTGGCTTTCAAATAAAGGTAATAGGTGCTCTGCCTTCAGAATAACTGAAGAAGCAACATTTCACATGCACTCACAGTTAGTTCCTTTTCGGCTACACCAAGTGAAAAAAGTGTGACACGTGAAAATGGGTGACACTGTCACTGTGTCACTGAATAATGAGCAAAATAGCATATACTGCTCATTCAAAAAAAAATATGTATCCTTGCATTTGTTTATATAAGGCTAATAGAAGTATTTCTTCAGAATTCAAGTATCTGTTGCTTCATGCTTGTTATTTTTTCAATTTTTCGTGTGTTCTTATGTTTTGATATAGTTCCTATACAAGGTAAAAGGATTCACGTCCTTCACAGGCTGAAGTCTGCTGTCAGGTAGGGCACTCCATCTGCAGAGAAGCTTCCCTGAATGTTCCCTAACACCAAAGTACCTCAGCCTGGGTCTTCTGTTGGTTCCAGTTCTGAGAGAAATACCTCTGTCTCCTGAACAGCTCAGCCCATAGCTCTCCTTGTAAGCCTTGCGAGATAGGTCTGGGAAGGGACACATCTGACCGGCCTGGTTCCTAACAGGGACAGCAGCTTCCCTGGGGATCTGAGTATGTTCCTGTATTCCTGCCCTGAATGACTGAATCACTGTCATGAACTAAATTTTTGCTGTTCATTCTTTGCAGATATTGATGAGTGTTTGGTAAACAATGGTGGCTGTGACCATTTCTGTCGAAACACGGTTGGCAGCTTTGAGTGCAGCTGCCAGAAAGGCTATAAACTGCTCACAGATGAAAGGACCTGCCAAGGTAATACCTCATTAACCTTACTCTTCATATAATGAGGACGTTATTTCCAGTGGATTTTGTTGCTGTTGTTGTTTCTATACTTAAGTCAATTGTACTGCAGGTTTTAATTGTACTGTCATAGGAAGTAAGGTTAGAAAACACCTGTGAGATTTCAGTTTTCTGAGGTGGGATTAGAAGATTATTGGAAATGTCTTGTTTCAATGTTTTCATAGTAGGAATGCCAGTGTCCTGTTGAAGTGTAAAAATCCAAGTGGCATAGTGGAATAGCCTCAGGCAAAGAGTCTTATGTTCAAATCCTCTCATTTGCCATGATCTGAATGGGACAGAAGCTTATCTTATTTAGACCAGAGTAATTTAGAGTAACTGACTGTAATACAGCATTTGCAAGATTTAAACTAAAAAAAGTTTAATGTGTGAGCTCACCTTTGCTTGACAGAAACTGTTTATGAAGGGATAATGATGGTGTTTTGTGGGAAATCAAATGAAGCGTGTTTTATATTGGTTGCTGTGCGTGTCATGATTTGTTATCTAAGTCACCTGATGCTATGTGTTCTATGACTAATTAAGTGCATAACCATTTCCAAGTACTGACCATGTACCTTTGGAGAAATGACATTTGAGCTTTACTCTGACATAGCTTTACTCTTTAAAAACTCATTGAAAAGACTAGAGAGATCAGTATGCATCAACAGAGAAAGGGAAGGATGATGTATTCAATTAAAATTTTGTGCAGAAATTGCCATTCAGTTAATACATTATTATTTGCATGGGTTTTGAATAAGTAAAAGTTATGAAGTCCAAAACAGCATCGGTATTTTAGAGCTTCTTTATTTATCCACAAAAGAGAAACCATGATCTGAAGACACATGTGTCATTCAAAATTTTTCCATTGCTTCTCATTGGTACTTCCATGCATCATTTGAGAAGCCACCTCCATCCTGACTGTGTGATTAGGCACAAAGGAGTTAGTGAAAGGTTGGTTTCAAGCTGGACAGGATGGAAAGAGCTGAGATTAGCACAGCTAGTGCCACATGATTCAACAGAAATAACACTGTAGGATCATGTCAAACACAGGGAAGCTGTCAGGTTTTGATTTACCTGCTAAAACCAGGGACAGAATATTAAAAAGAAACATTCCCTTCATGATGTATTTAGAGATGGCTGGGAAGACCTCGTTCATGAATTTCATGTGTGATGACATGCTCTTACTGTGGAGTCAGTCAGAGGTTTCACCACTGAACTAATTTTTATTACACCAGGGAAAAACTCAAGAAAAGTTAGGCAAGAGCTGGTGCAAAGTTTATTTGTTCATTATGCAGAGTCTTCATAGTGGCTTTAAAAGCTCCCTGTAAATAATCAGGTTTCCGTGAGGATAGTGAAAATCTAGAAACAGCTCTGTAAATGCTGTTCAAGTTTTGTTTCTTCATGTGCTAGAGCTCCAGAGTGAGAGAATTGCTGATAACAACACACACCATGCAAGGACTAAAGCAGTAGCTGATCTTTTCTCCCTCATGTGATCAGACATGGAAATATAACCATAACCTGGCCATTCTGCATTTCCCATTGTCAGTGAGGCAGGGCAGGCACTCAGTCTTGCCTCTGCGTGATACTTTGATTGGTAAACTGAGCTTGTCTGTTGCTGTAACAGATAGATCAGTGCAAGACCAGAGAGTTTTTGGGCTGGACAAGTTCCTCCATCCCAGAAACTCTGGTTCTTCATACCATGAAATGGGGAGGACAAAGTGATTTCCTGTTTGAAGTCTGAGGTATTTGGGCCCCAGCAAACATGGTGTGATGCCTGCTTTGTGGAGGGATCACTGTGAAAATTTAGTTCCTGTCTGGTGCTTAAGGTGATAATTGGTGACTCATGCAGTCATTAAGCCTGCTAATAAAGGGAGAAGGAAAGTGAATATAGAGCAAGAAATCACTGATATCTTAATCACCTGCACTTTGCTTCTTCAGCTGGGAGAAGAATCTAGTCAGGGGAAGTGGTTGTAGTTATTAATGTCAGGTCTGTCAGGAAAATGTGGTTTGGGGTTAGTGACTCTTCTGGGATATAAATCATCCAGGTTTTGTTTTTTGTAACAGCTGGTCAACACTGACCGTAAAACACTAATGAGAGATTCAGGGAAATTTATTTTAGACATATTAGCCTTTCCAATGAATGAAATAGAACAGTCTAATTTCTGTTTATAAAATATGCTGTTGTTCATATTACATCTGTTGTTTTGATTCATAATAGAGTTTCCATGATTTATGATTTTTCTGTCAACATTGCCCTTCTCTTCTGGTTTTCATTTTTTAAAATAAAGATTTCTTTCCGTTACTAATCAGCATGTTTACAAAACACTCATTTAGGACCTTAGAAGTCTGCATTGTTTGGGGCTGGGTCCTGTTTCATTCAGGTGGCCTCCCCAGTGTATAGAGCATTCATCTCCAAACATGTTCATCATTAATATCAGCACAAGGCAATTCTACATATTTCAATATAAAATGTTCTTTCATATTCCCAGTGAAATTCTGAAATTGTCCCACCTCACCTAATTTCCTTTGTATCCTTTCATTTTAGACCTCAGAGCAGACTTTGAGAGCACAGGGAAATTGTATCAGTCACAGACTTTGTTCTGGTTGTTTGCAGAGCTCCCACCCCGTCATACCAAGTGCCTTCCCCACATTCATCCTTTCTGTGAAGAGGAAAGTATTTCTCTTTCAGTTTTTAGGCAGCAAGGGTGAAGTCAAATATAGCAGCTTGCCTAAGACCATACATATAAATGCCTGGACTGCCCAGAGAATAAACCTCCAATTTTTATGAATCTGCCCCTACTAATTTGCCCATTACAAGGTATTATTTTTCTCTTGTGTTTGTGCTCATATCCTGATATGAGAATTCCTTGATTTTTCGGGAATTCTGAAGCTTGGTGCTCCCTTGGTGCCACCCTGCATGTTGAGTGCTTGTAGAAGCAGCCCTTGCGTTTGGAAAGGGCCTTAAAATGTTCTGTGTTTGTCAGTTTACAGCTAAACCATTTTTAGCCCTGGCTGCAAAGAAAACCACTGTCAGTCACAGATTACTTCTGCTGGGGAGTGGTTCTCACGCTGTGGCTCCTTGTTAGACAAGGAGAATGTGGGGGCTTCCCTTCCTTTCCCCTCCCCTGCATTCCAGCCATTTAAAAGGAAACTTATTTGTAACCCAGAAGGTGAAGAATCCATACTGCCCTGCCAGTATGGATTGTGGAGATAGATTGATATCGTTTTCCCAGAGTCTCTTATTTTCCTGCAGACTTAAAAATAGATTTTTTTTTTTCCCCCTTTGACAGTGAAATCGCTGTATAACAATACCAAACCCATCTATTGTGTATTACTTTAATTGATCCCTTAAGTCTAAGGTATTGTAAATTCTTTGGTGCAGGAAGAAACAGTTGGATCTGTTTGTACAAACCTAGCAAAAGAGGTCTGCATCTCCTTTGAACATGTAGTAAAAATAACATAGCTGTATTTATAGCAAGGAGAGCTTGTGTTTGTAACCTTTTTGGTAATTAATAGAAGGGCAACAACTCAGACCAGTTCTAGAATGACATCAGCAACAAGCAAGCAGGCAAGACTTGCTGCAATGAAATAGAGCTGCAATGAATGTATGTAAGCTCAGACATAATTACCTTAATCCTCAGCCAGTATGAGTTTTAAAGCCAGTTAACTTAATTGCTTATTCAGTTTCTGTTTGTTGTGCAGTGATCTCGAAAAAAAATCAACAATAAGCAGTCTCTCTGCTCCGCTCAAGTTCAAGCTTCATTAAGCACCCAGAAAAATGTGTGAAGTTCTATCATAAATAATTTTCTCTTCCTGCTCTAGGAATTGCTTTTTGCAAAGCAAGACAGTGAGAGACAGCACATGCATTTGTTACAAATCTTTCCAGGGAGCCATAGAGATAGAAAGATGCGTTACCTTGAGGGGGGGAAAAAAAAGTGCTTTTAGTGGAAACACCCAGTGATCAACATGTAATATTTCGGTCTGCTAACTCAACACTCACCCTCTGCCTCTCGCCACCTCAGTTCCAAATGGGGAGAAATCCTCCTACGCTGAGGGATTTAAGCTTTTGCAGGGCGCAAAAGCTCAAGGTGTTTGCATCATTCTGGTCCACTTACAGCACAGAGTAGGCTTAAGTGGGGCTTGATATCACAGATGTGATAAAGTCTGCTCAAGTCATCTTTTCACCAACCATTTGAATTGATACAGCCACTGTAACAAAAGGAGATGACTCTCCACCAGGGAACAGTACGATGTTCTGTTGTATGGGGTGTGTGCAATACCTGCATGTGGGCTACCTGGCTTTTCTGGGCCTTCTTTATGGCCATAGATGACAGCATGTTTGTTTGCTTTGAAGTATTGCCTGTTGGACTGTTGGTTATTCTTTACTACCTTCCTACCAGATTTTAAACAAATGCAGTTGACCCTTTTGTAGCCAGGCACTGGAACACAGGGTCTCACAGTCTGCTGGTGGTAGTGCTGGTGTGATTCAGTGATGCATGTTTCTACAATAGGAAATCCCAAACAGATTTTGCCCCATTGCTTCATAAATAATTGAATTTTCCCTCTAGTGACTTTCAATGAGCACTTTTTGCCAGATTTGGATAACCACAAAGCTGTCCAGTACAGCTGATTTGAGGTGGTTTTCTCTTTCACTACAAGACATGAATATATACACTATCATATTTGATATTTGTACTTTTCTTTCATTTAAAACAAACATGCTTCTTATGCCTCACTGTGCCCCCCTTCCTGTCTAGTCAACTTCATGTCCAGACAAGTGTTCCCCAAGACTTGATGCTCATGGAGTGGAGCCACTGGAAATAGTGGCTAGAGCAGTGATGCTGTTAGCAGATATTGAAGCAGTTTCCTTAGTAATTCTGCCAGCATTTTGCACTCCTGTCCTGCAATACACCTCAAACCTCGTCCAGCTCTGGGTTTTTTTGTTTCCTGGCTTTTTTTGTTTGGTTTTTGTTTTATATATCTACATATCTGTTCGTAGAGGGGTGCTTTACATAGGGCTCCCAATGCCTCATGTCAGGAGAAGCCTTCTTTCATCCCAGAACGAGAGAAAGAAAAATAGCACCTTGAAAAACACAGTAGCTGTCTGTGACCCAAGGATCCTGCAGGCCTGGTCTTGAACCATTACCCTATTAACTGAACAGGTAACCACCTCTCAAAATGTCCATATTTTAACTTATTATACAAAATATGCACTATTTGCCTTCTCAGGGTAAGATTTGAATCTCTCAGCACGGTATCTCCGTTTTGAAAATGTGTATGAAATGAGGGATTTCATATGGGGAAGGACAAATAAAAGGTGTTTGCGGGAATTATTTTTGGCCTAAAGAAGCCCATAAAGATTAGCTACAAAGATCTTGTTATATTCTTCTGTATGGAACCATTGATGATAAATGTGGATGTACAGGACCAGTTTAGTCCCAAATGAATCAGCGCATCCACACCAGCAGCACTGAATCTCCAGCCATCTTTGACACAGAGTAACCAAATTAAAAAATTAAAAATAGCTGAAGAGGTTTGCACCCTTGGGTTACATGACAGGGACCTGTCACTCACGTTTGATCATGTAACCCAACAAAGCAATGGGCCTTGTCCCAGTCACATAACGTGATGAAGGTCCCAGGATTAGGGTACAACCCTTGCATTGATTTATACAAGACGCAATCACTCATCTAAGATAACAAAACACATCAGAGCATAGAAGCCAGGGCTGGAGCATCTGGCCCCTCAGATTCAATGCATCAACATGGTTTGGCCAACTTTCCAGTGAAAAGGGGTGGAAAGTTTCATTGTTGGTCTAACCCTTCTCTGTCCTTTTCTTCCCCCATTAAATACATAGAAAAGCAAATGGTCAGTAAAAATAACATTGTTTAGCCTTTCTCTTCTTTCTAAAGTGGCAATAACATACAGCTTGACAGCCAGATGAGATGGCATAAAGAGGGCACCAGCAGAAATTTTACTGCCTGGGGTGGGCTCTTGTCTTAATATTTAAAATACATTTTTAGCTGAACCCTCACAAGCTTCTCAGAGGTTGTCACCCTCATGGTCAGGACTCACCTGTAGTGGGTAGACAGCATTAGGAAGCCAGGAGGCTGCTGCTGTCTGTGTGCTGGGGAGGGAGGTGGCAGTGGGGATCCCACAGAGCATCTTTGCTGTCCAGAGTGAGGAGCAAGCAGGTTGCATGTCGCCTCATTGACTTTTGCCTGAATTTGCATGTGCATTCGCTGTAAGGTTGAGGCCTTTGGCAGTCAGAGAAAATATTCAGGGCTTCATTTTGCTCTCACTTATATCAAAGGGAAGGCTACTGTACTGAGCAGAGTGTGCTGCTTTAGGCCAAATTTGGAGAGGGGACCTCCAAAAGAGTCTCCTTCAGAAGAGCAGATTTCAGCAGCCCCTCCCCCCAAACCGGTTCGGGAAAAACTTCCTTCGAGAAAAGTGGAAAAAAACTATTTATTTACCAAACAACATGAGTAATATTAAACAAATGGAACCTCTAGTTGTTTTGAAGAGTCAGTGAGTCAGAGAAATCCCTCCTTGGCTGTGACTCAGTCAGGTTCAGTCCCTTCAGAGCTCGGGCCCAATGCCCAGGCCCGGCGTGCTGCTGGTGGGGGGAGCCCCTGCAGGCAGGTGTCCTGATGTCTTGGCCCGAAGAGCTGCTGAACAAATCCCAGAGAAAGGAACCACAGTCCATAAAATTCTTCTTGCTTCAGCCAACGAGGAAAAAAAAAAACCAAAGGACAAACTCCCTGTCTCTTGCTCCGTGCCCGAAGCTGAGAAAAAGAGAGACTCCCAGAGCGCAAAACTCTCCCCTTTTCTCTCCACTGTCCTGCTACTGGAGTCAAAATTATGTAAACAAAAACAAAACCTGTGCTGGCTCTCTCTGACTGAATTAAAGGGACAAAAACTAATTTCTGAGCATAGCAGATGATATGGAATATATAGCATAAAATACATAACATAAATCACTCTAGGACAGCAGAGTTACAGTGCTGCCACGCTAAGGGAACCTGCTGCTCCTTGTTATCTTGTACCGCTGGACCAGGGTGAGTCAGCGCCAGTGCAGAGGTGATTAATGAGAGGGAGGGATGAAGAGATTCACCCCATTCCCCTATCAACACTCATTTCTGTGATGCACATGAAGGAATAGTGATTTTGCCTTCATGCACTCATACACCCATCCACATCAGACAGACGTGCCCTAAGATATAAAATACATTGGCTTGTTACAGGCTGATTTTCATCCAGTCCAGCTGAGTCTGGCCCAAGCGTGTTTTAATTGTGTGAACTCTTCATACGTAAACAGCAGTGCTGGTTCAGCTACCAGGGCAGTGTAGCTCAAGAACCAGGCAGTGATGCACTGGAGGAGGTACTGGGAGCAGTTTGTGGAAATCAGACTAGCTCAGAAAAAGAAAACTCAGGATGATTTCCCTGTCACTGATGATGTTCACTCCTTATGCAGATTTTCTCTGTGGCATTCTTCACCACTGAGCCTTACAAAAATATCTTGCTTATGACAAGCACCATATTGCTTCTCGCATCAAGATTAAAAAATACTCCACTGGGTAAGCAACATGTTACACTGTCATTGAAAGGAATACTTCTCAAGTCCTTTCTCTTACACTGGGTGTCAGTGAGACTGTGAATATTGGTACAGCCTGCCTCTGTGAGAAAAAAGGGCTGCAAGATCATACCCAGAAACAATAAATGCCCCAGGTATGAAGTAAAAACAGCTCTAGCCAGTACAAGTTTGTTTGCCAAGTGATAGTATCAGCACTGTTGGTTGTAGCAATTAAGTCTGCTGAAACATGAAAACAAACACATCCCTCCACCTCCCGTTCTACCCTCTGCAGCAGTGTTTTCATAAGTTAAAGGGGAATGTTCTTTGGTTGCTGCTTCTTGGAAGGCCTATTAAACCTCACAATCTAGGCTTTAAATCACTTTCTAATAGAATGAGACCTAATGTGGAGAGGGCAGATGGGAAAGATTATTCCACTTCTATTTTCCCATGAAGCTTCTGACACAGGCTACTGTTGGAAGTTAGATAGTAGATTAGTTTGACCTAAGGTCTCATTCAGTATGGTAGCTCTTATACTATTAAACTCTATAAAGTATACTGCTATCAAATTGCTTTTTACAGCTCTGTCTGGCCCCTTCCTGTTGATGATGTGTGTGGGAAGCCAAGCAAAACGTTCCATTAGTGTTTAGAAAGAGAATTTGAGATATATTTTTCAGTTGATGTTGTAGGATTTATGACTTGTATAGTGCAGAAATTACTTTACTGGACTGGAATCATGTTATGTATTAATGAATTACCAGGATATGAGTCAGCCTTGGAATAGTTTGAGCAGGAAGGTAGCATTCTTCCACAAACAATAATCTGTTGATAAATTGTGCTGAAAGCTGTAATTCAATAGGAATTGTTTTTAAAGAGAATCAGAGAAAGAGTATATGTGCATGTATATTCTCCACTATTGCACTTTAATGCCATATTGCACACTGATTATGGCCAGATAGCCTTTACCCTGAGTGCTATACAGAATTGCAATAAAATGACAGCCCTATCCCAAATATTAAAAAGAGTTTCATTCTCCTGTGCTTGCATCTACATTCCTGGGCCTTTTAAAAGTGCCCAGTTTGTTAATTTTCTTTTAATAGGAATAAAAGCCTAACCTATTGAAACAAAGGAGTGTAATTTTCTTCCATTAGCTAAGTTACGAGCTGCTACTCTTTATTTTGGTAACTTGGAGATGAGGCCTGAGTTAGGACAGGTGAAATAAAACCAAAAATCTAAGCTCAAATGCAGAATCAGTGGAATGGAGGAGTGTCTTCTGGGGTTTTGCTGAGTGGAGGATTTTTGATGCATATTTGCACATCGTAGTGTTGGTGTTTTCAGAGGGACTCTGCTGAGGCCAGCCTTTCTGGGCAGGGTTTTAAAGCAAATCTTTGAAGCAGAGACAGAGAACAGCAATTCTTGTGTATATTCGGTGGTCCCTTGACTTCATCAAGAGCTTGAAGTAAACTGGGAATGCACAGGTCCATGGGAGGTGAAGGGAAGTGCTGCTTTTGAGTTCTCAGCTGAAAACTGAAACTGTGTTGTTGTACTTGCTCTTTCAGCACCATCAAGTAACACCAGGCATGTTTTCACCCAGACTAGTCCCTTGTTCCTTCAAGAAGTCTCACTAGCAGCTTCTACTAAAGGGTGAGGGAGACAAACACCTTAGCAACCTGAACTCTTTCCTCTTTTCAAAAATATGGCTAAATATCAAATGTATTGCAGGATAGAGGGAATATTCCTTCCTTGATACAGAGAGGGTAAAGCCTTTATTATGTTGTCTCCTCAGGCTGTTAAGCTGCTCTTAGAGAGTTGCTGTGTACATAGTGGCTTGAGCAGAGTGCAGACTAGTAAATATGTGTATGTTTGAGGAAAAGACATAAACCAGCCTGAAGTTTCTTTTAAGGCACTTCTCTTGATGTATGGCTTCTCCTACCCCAAGCTCTTGATGTAGTAGCACGGTTTATTCCTATAACAGCAGTAGGTAACTCAGCTTGCCTTTGCCTTGGGAAATGATTGATACTGAAGAATTATACGTTTGCATGTAAAATCGTGGCAATGTCTTGATAAAAGTACTTCTTTTCTTAAAAAAAAACATTGGAGAAGTATTGACTTTAATTGCATTTTAGATTGTCCTAGCAAAACAATGGTAACAGGATAAACGTAATAGGAGCCAAAGCCAATTGCCTCCTGCTGGGTTCCTGAGATTAACAGAGGAACCTGAGCACAACAAAGACCGCAAGGAATGGAGAGGGGTGTGGAGGAGCTAGAACAGGTAAGCATAAGCCCGAGAGCAAGGGTAATGTCCAGGAAGTCTAAGCATTGACACAACTTCTGTCTCCAGTTCCAAGATGTTCTTCACACAGAAAGTTGGCCTTTTGCCTTGCTGGTCACAATCTCTCTTTCATTTCATGTCATAGCAGATTCAGTCCTCAAAGCCTGGAGTTGCCTTGTGTTGCTGGGAAGTGCTTGCGTCCAGTTGTAACATAGAGAAATAAAACTGGCTCAGGAGGATCTTTATTTTCATACCATGAATACTTATGTTTCAAAGTCTTATGTCAAAGACAATTTGTACTTAATGTGAGGAAGCTATAAAGCAAATAAATCCAGTGTCAGAGATGTGCTGAGGATGGTGGTTCCCACCTGTGCCAAGCAATGCATTTGTTAGCACAAGTGCCCCTTTCAAACAGCAGTGAAGATGTGGTTGCACAGACTGGTCCCTGGAATGCTCATACACTGAAAAGAGCTGTTATCCACAGGCTACACATCCTTGATGCCCACAGTGTTACAACTTTGTTGGTGCTAACATACTGACAGGTTTGCCTTAATCAAAAATACCACTGGCTGTAGCTGCACTTGCATTCTCCAGGCTAAGCATTCAGAGGTACAGTTTTAAATCAGGCTCATTTATCACAGCTCTCTTGACCTTTCTCTGATTTGCCATCACTGAAAAGTTGAAAATGTACTTGTACTTTCTTTGGCACGTGACCTTTCACCAAGCACTTCCATCCCTTCCTGATGCAGTCACGGGTAGATTTTGTAGCTCTTGTGATCTGACAAAATGCTTAGCTTAACTCAGTTCCTATTGATTTTAAAAGTAATAGGTTATAAAAATGAATAATACTGTCAAGTGTACTTAAGCATTTTTTATACTATTAACTTTGGTTCTTAGAAGATAATAGTGCTTTACTTAGGTTCAGATCCCTATAGTGCGTTTTTATATATTTTAAAAATCGTTTGGAAATCCTTTTAAAAATTCTTACTCACAAAGATAGCAGTAAGGAGAAAAAGCAGGATGAGAGAACTGTCATGAGGTTATGGTGAGGTTAAGTGTGATGTGCTCATCAGAGAAAACCAGTACCAATTTGTAATTTCTTCCTTTCCAAATGCCTTTATAAAACACCTCTGTAGACTCACTTTGTGCCTGTGACCTTGGACAGACTTAGCAATTTTATACCATTATGTCTAGTTATTAGTAGGTTTTTTCCATGTTCCATAGGAGACCAGGCAAACTTTCTTACCTGCAACAACAAAAAAAAAACCTTCCTTTTTTTGGCTTTTCTGTTTGAAAGTATCTGCAGAGCTGTCTCTGGTGACCAGCATTGGCTTTCTCCTTCTTCTCTTTACTAGGACAGCTGACCAAATTCAGAATTGAGCTCAGCTGAAGAATCAGAGGAAGAGGGAAACTTGGCTTGGCACTTGAGGCCAGGCACCTTTTCTTTCTCAGCAGTCACGTGGGAAAAAGTTGACACTGCTGTTCCCCAATTCTGCTTGCACGACTGAGATTTAGGAGGTAGTTTGCTCAACCATGTTTAAAATATTAGAAGAAATTATTATCAGCCAAAATTGAATTTATCAGGTAATCCTCTGCCATTATTCTGTTTTTAAGTTTGGTGCTGCCCCCAAAAATAGCGGGTGGTGGGGTCTTCCGTGCTGCTGCAGAGGAACGTATCAGAAATCTTTTTTTTTTTTTGTCCAACAGCAGAGAAATAATAATGTATTGTAATAGTGATGATAATGATGATGTATTTCATTATAGAAATGTAAAAAAATCTTGGTCCAAATCCCACCACCTACAGTCAAAGAAACCCCTAAAGACCCAAAAGTTGGCTGCCAATTTTTGCCTGGCTGAAGTTGCCAGATTCTGCAGTTCCCATCCAAAAGCATAAATCTTCCCGCCCCGTGGGCAAAGCTCTTGGTGATCCAAAAGCCAGCAAATTCATGGCTGATGCATGAGGCAGAACAAAAGCATAGTGCCTGGGAGCAGACTTGGCTCTGCAGTGCTGACAGGAAGAGGAATGTGTGGTGGTCACTTGGCTTGGCACGCGTGTTAAGGGGAACACACACGTGTGTTGAGGGAATAGGCGTTTACTGCAGTGAGATGTTGTTCCACAGCCCCATTTCTGCAGACTCAGAGGAAGTCCTGAGGGAAGCTTGTGGAGGAGAATAAGCTTGTGGAATCTGTGTGGAAGTAAAACTAAATATGGAATTTTTGAAAGAAAGTGAAAAGAGAAGGGAAAATTAATTTGTTGCTACGTGAGATCACATAAAGCTCCCTTGGAAGGGTTCCCAAAGAAAAGCTTGTGTTTACTGTGAAGAGGGAGCAAAGAATCTAGGCCTACAATTTTATTGCCGAGTCTCATTTTTTAACCTGCTTTCCCTTTGTTTTCAAAAACCAGAGATAGCACAGTGGTTCACAGAAAGTGCAACTGGTCTCTTTTGATAAGGTCTGATAGCAGAGATAAAGGAAAAAAGCTGCCATTTACCTTTAAAGACCCTCCCAAATGTACTGTCTTGTTCTTCCTAAAAGCAATCCCCTTTGCTTTAACTTCTGGGTAAATAGTGGGAAACCAGTTGCTGTGATGTTAATGAGGGCCATGAGTTTGCTGGGTGAGGAGTGGTCCCCTTGGTGCTCAGCATCAAAGAAGGATCTGCCTACTGCAGTTCCTCCAACATTGAAGGGGCCAATGAAAGACTGGTGTCTTTTGAACTGAGGTGAATTCACAGGAATTGATAGAGGCAGCCAGCCAGCCCAAGGGAACTGCTTAGTTAGAATCATTCCTGCTTTCCTGTGTGTACCCTCAGGCCCAATAAAATAATATGAGAAATCTAAAAAGAGGTACCTGCTTATTTCTGAAAGGATCAGGTATGCATTACACTTTTTAAGAGAAATTATTCAGCCTTTAAAAAATTTGGCAGTTAAAAAGGATCACACCAATTTGAACTCTAAAAGTTAAACTGATGGAAAAGATTAAGGGATCAGTTCAGGAAAACACCTAGACAGCCCTTTCTGGGACAGGGATGCTTTTGGAGGTTACCAAGCAAAATGCTAGAGGCTGCTTAAGTACAGGAGATCAGATTAAATGAGTATGAGCATTTAGTGTTGGCATTAAATATACTCATTCTATCAAAATAAACATCCAGTTTCTGCATAATGTCTTGGAAGACATTATTCAATTTCAGACATGTAGCAGAAGTGTGAGAACAGACAGTAGAAGGAGAAGTCGGTGATGCCCAGATATTCCTTAGAGCAAAATGAAAGGATCTAAAATGATCAGACTGAAATGATAAACAACAGAGACAGCTGTGGCTCCCTAAACTGCACTTGCACCAGAGCTATATGGAGTGTTAATCCTGCATTTGGTACTGTGTGAAGACAGAGAAAGATGTGGCCTCTGCTAAGAGTGATAGCCTCAGGAGCAGAGATAGGGGGTTATTGAACTTACTATGGGCGCAGATAAGCTGGGAGGAAGATGAAAACAAGCTGTTTCCAGGATCTTAATATACTGAATCAAACCATACAGACAGCTTCCTGAGGCTGTGAGGTAGAATTGGGTAGATGATCATAGTGATCCTTAGTACTGCTGTATACTGTGTGTCTGTCCCTGAAGTTAGGTAACAGTCACTTTGTTGTGTACTGCTAAATCCTTGGAATACCTCCTCAGTGGGATGCTTACATAATAAGTCACAGGTTTCTAATTATTTATTGCCTCTGTCTCAAACATATATCGCAGGTTTCTTTTGCTGTTTATATATATTTATTTGTTTTACTACCTCTTGCATTCCAACAAATAGTCTCTAATAAAAAGCACATTTCCTCGCGAGCAGAATCAATTTCCTTCAGAAGTCTTTCAGTCCCTGATTAGTAGGTTACGTTTGGTCTTCACTAATCACATACTTAACTGTGAGCAATAAAGTTCTTAAATAAATAAATGCTTTGGTCCAAGTCAACATTAGTCGTAATGGGCAGTTTCCCACTCAAATTTCTGAAATACAAGATGAGACTGTGCTACCTGGGTACTTAGATTCCCATTAAAAGTACAGCAATTAATGTCAGATCATTTTTTTTCTGCAACTCATTAGGTATGTTATTAACAATTAAGTCTCGGCAGCAAGATGACTTGATTGCAACTCAGTAATGCAGTGGGAAGGCTAAATGGGTGTGCGTTTTCAATTACTTTTAAAAGCCTGAGGTTATGGCTATTTTTTCCACCTTTGTCTGCTCCAGAAGCACTCAGTGGGAAGGTAATGAAGTAAAAGATTTGTACATTACTACATCTTTCCCTGCTTCCTTTTCATTGGTTTTATTATTGTAGGCTTTGAAACTTAAGGAGAAGTTAGCTGTAAGCCATTCCTCCTGGTCAGGGTTGGCTGTGTATTAGAGAGCTACGTTCTCACATGGAGGATGCATTTTTACTAACTGTGAACAGGGCTAAGTCACTGTGGATCAAAAAACGTGAGATGTGGTGGAAACCCCATCACATGGCTGCTGTAGCAAAACAATGCCTTCCCAGCACTGAATTTAAACCACCATTTGTTGGAGAACATAGCTTGAATCATGACTCCCCGTGGCCCAGCAACCACTCAGATTAAGATATGTGGTTTCCCTAATGTCTGTCAAATATTGTTGGAAACCAGGCTGGCTCGGCTGTGAGGTGAACAACATTACATGGGTGGTATCAGTTCCCCGCAGAAATTGGAGGTGGGGGGAGGAGAAGACAGAATATAACTTTCAGCCAAAATACATACAAAAAAAAGCATTAGTGTTTATTTTAAAAACATCATGTAACACTTCTTTAGAGTTTCTGTGTATGTGTGCTTAATGAATGAGAACAAGGAAAGGCTCTGTTTCTCAGAGGAGCCGATAACTTGGAAGCTGAGAAAGGTGAACACAAAACATTCTGACTAACCTTGAGTTTGGCTTGTGTGTATGGCCTGGGCTGCTCCACACTGAGTCCACTTTTGGCTTGGGGGGTAAAAATAAACCAAGGCTGTGTGAGATGGACAAAACAGAGCTACCCCTTGTGGGTCTTTGCACGAGGAGAATGTGGCCTTGTTAGGAGATAACCCCGGTGCCCTGAGCAGTGGTTTTGCTGTACTCACTGCACTGGGACACCTGGGCCACTGTTCCTAGCCTGGGGCTCAACCCCCACCAACTCCTGCATCTGAAACCCACAGATTCCTTGCTGTGTATATTCTTCATAGCAGCCTGGGCAGCAGTTATGGGATAGATAAAAATCCTTGCTGCCATGACCAAGGTATACCCAAGCTTGCTGGGAGGAATGGGAATGTATGGACTTGCAACTGTAATAGCACCTGAAAGTATTGCTGTAATATCATGACCATTTTTAACTGAACTGCCAGCATTCAGGGTGTCATGAGTCACTTCTACTGATGAAGGAGTTGATAACAGAGACAGAAATTCCCTTTCTTTTTATTGTACATTCCATTTCTACGTAAAAAAAAAAATTATTTTCTGTTTTACTTCTATTTGAAATAGTATATTTAAATTTAATTTATCTATTTTGCATATATGCAGTGATCTACTGCATACTTCATGTCTTGCCTCGCCGAATACAGACAAATCAAATATAAGATGGGTTCTTTGCTTAGAGTGTCCAGGATCTTTACAGTCTGCACTTTGTTCGCCATCCTTGTTACAGCTTTTATTGATTGTCTTTGAGCCACTCCTATCTTGTTCTCTGTAGCACAAGCAAAGAGCACCACCAAATAACAGTGATCTCTCCTTGCCACTTTTATTTTCAGATCATGTGAAGAATACTCCAAGCTCAAGACTAAGCTCTTATTCAGTTATGATATATGACCTGCGTTTTGGAAGGAGGCTCCCAGTTTCATAAATTGACCTAGCTACTTAGTGTATGTCTCAGAGAAAAGCTCTTGAGATGACCATTGCTTTTCTCTAAACAATTTCTTCACTTGCTTTTAATATTAATAAACAAAATTACATTAAGGAAAACAGAGATGGGACAATCCTCATTTTTGAAGTGGATTTTTAATGTGAAATTGGGAAGCTGGGCATTGAATTCTTCAGTTCTATAATCACAACCCTCAGATCACACCTCTGTGCAAGTGAGTTTTGCTTGTGTGCATTCTGTCAGGGAGTCACAGCAGTTCCTGCATCAGTTTGCAGTTCTAAAACATCTCTAAATTTAGCAGAACTTGCCAGTCTCACCTGTGTGTGTCTGGTGCTGAGCCACTTGTTTGTAATGCTAATGGTTTTTAGAAATGTCCCTTATTACGCTTTGATTTCCTGATCATTGGTTCCTTTTAATTACTCTGAAATTTATTTTAGAGTGATGACAACCAGGAATACAGGGTTCTGCATCTGAGGGCTGGAAACAGAGTACAGAAAGGAGCCTTTCACTTCAGAGCTGCTGGTTGGAATCCAGCTCAGGTTCAGGCTTAGCAAAAATCACCACTGTGTGACGGCTTATGGGTGCTCTGCACTCTACATCCACAAATGAGTCAGTGTCCACATCACACAAACCGCAAAACAATTGGTGCTACTGTAATTGGAAGTCCAGTGGCAGCAGCAGTGGAAAGGGCAGGGACCTGAATGAGCATAGAAAATGAGCTGCTTTATTCCCTACTCCCTCAGGTCACCTTTGAGACACATCTGTTTGAGGAAACTTAGAAGAAATTCGATCTCTGGTAGCTCCCTCCTGGAGATAGAAGAATTTGCTGTGCAGTACTGACAATCTGACACCCACTAAAAAACTTTACATTCAAGAAAAATAAAGATCATTATGGGATCGTTTAACATGGGAAAGCCTGAACTAAAAAAAAAAAAAAGCTACATATGATTGAAAAGTCAACAATAAAATCCAAATGCTGACTTGAAATAATAGGAACCTAGCCAAACTAATATTATCAAGCATGGCCACCATTGCCAAAAATTGCTTCCCTCAAAACCCCAGGGAAATCCTGCTCTTTTATTAAACCATTGAACAACCTCTTCCGGTTGAATCCCTTGTAAGGAAAAATTAAGGAGTGCTTCCTCTGTTCAAACATTCTCTTTGGAGGTGAGAACGTGGATTGCAGGAAGAGATATTGGACTTTATTCAGCCTGAGATGATGCCTTGATGTCATGGAAACAGGGACTGGAAGGAGAGCTGTCAGCAGCACAGGACACCATAAAGGGAAGTCTGGCACTGCCAGTGTGACTGTGGATCTGTGGTGGAGCTTGGAAGGGACCTTTGGAGGTCACCTGCTCCAACCCCTGAACTTGGCACTGCCACTGGGTCATCTGCTGTGAAGTAGGGAGCTCCTTTCTTAGATTTTATATGTACCATTAGTCTTCCTAAAAAAGGCTGGCAGGAGACTAATCATGTGCAACCAGCAGTGAATTTAGCCCCATAGCTCCTGTAAGCTTCAAACAGCTCAGCTGTGAAGACACCTCTTAATAGGCTGAAATGACAGAGTCACCTATGCTGGTTGCAGTGGTGAATGTGGCATGAGTTTTTGACTAAGTGAAAGTAAAAAGAATGTGTTGGATGTCAAATAAGTGCGTTAGCAAATCCGAAACGTTTGGAGACAGCCTGAACTACGTGTGAATTTATGCCAAATGCAACTAAAAATAGAATACAAACTTCAGGTTGAAGATTTCCACTGCAGTTCCTCAAGAACACAACATTTTGTCTTTTCATCTTAAAACAGTTTAAAAACTTAATTATAAATGACTTTAAATCATTTTAAGAGCACCTCAGACCCAGAAAGTTAATTTAGCAGTATTTATTTTGGAGGGTGGGAGGTGGGGAATTCGGAGCAACACAGTACAAAAATGTTTGTGTGTGTGCATGGAGATGGAAGGGGACACTGTAACCTGCCACATCTCTGCTTTTGTATTTTTCGACTTCTCTTCAGTAGATGAGGCTACCAGATTTTGTAGTGTTGCTTGGACGAAGGAGACAGGATTTAGATGCCCACGTTTGTTCTCAGTTGTTTTGGTAAAGCAGAGTTTGAAACCTGGGGCTGTGAAGATCAAATTCCCGGCCCTGTGTTCTCTTGTGAGATACACCTGTGTCCTGAGGGTGGTGGGAAATAAGCATATCCTTTCAGGCTAAATATGCAGAAGTATTTTGAAGCACCACAGAGGTGTGAGGGCCAGCTTCAGAGTTCGTGGGAGCCTGGGGATAGCAGCATCCAGAGCACAGATTTCAGAGGTTTAAAAAAAAAAAAAAGAGAGGATTTCAGCATCCTGTATCACACCACCAGTTTCTTGTAATGAAGAGTACGTGGTGCATATTTTTCCCTTTTCTATGACAAGTGCTGAATTCCTCAGGGGGCTGGTGATTGTGCAGACAGGGCTCTGCAGAAAGCTGGGTCCCTCCCTGCCTTCCCCAGCCGGGAGCAGCCGGGGCTGAGGCTCAGCCAGGGGAACCTGCACGGGGGCTTCTCTCGTTCCAGCAGCCAGAGAAGGATGCTGAATTCAGCAGGGACTGAATTTCTGAGACCAGCAGCAGAAGGGGGGATGAGGGGTTTAAATGGTGAAAAAGCTACATAATAGAAATGCATTTGGCCATGCTGAGTGCCTGTTAACTTGGCAAGCAGTGCTGATGTCATCAGGCAGAATGTTTCTCCACGGGCAAACAGGGAAGCGCATCCTCCTTAATGTGAAGAAAAATAAGTTATATATGCAGCAACACAAAGTGCTGCATGTGAAAGCAATGCATAGACCCTCTGGACTAAACTAGTGCAGGATAAGATCACTATTGAGAAATATGAAATTGGTTTTGAAAAAGAGACTTCCAAGGTAAGTCGGAGGCCAGAAAATGAACTGCTTTTGTAAATTTCACAGAATTCCACATAGCGAATGAGGTTACACATGAATGAAACCATGATGTATGATTTGGCTTCTTAAGTATTAAAAATCCTTTAAAACTATAGCTGCAGTGTTCATTCCCAAATGATTTTTACCTTGTGTATTTATTTAGAGAAAGCTGAAACAGTTTGCCGTTTATGTGTATTCAAAAGCTGCATATTTCCAAGACTGTAAAGGAAACCTTAAAAAGAAATTACTTCCAGAACTCAAATGATGATATTTTAAAATGGATACAAAAATACATTAAAAATTAAATAGATGTAAGAAAGAGAAAATCTCAGTTGTCATCTTTTTGTGACTTGATCATAGCAAGTGATTGTGATGTATACATGAAACTAGATAGCACAGATTTTTATTCATCATGTTTATTTCATTTTATGTTATGAACTTGCCTGAACAGTTGCTTCCCACATTGTGAATTATCTTTTGTGTGAATGTTTTGAAACATTTAAAGCTACAAAATTATATAAAATGTACCTATTTATGACATTCTAAATTCGTGCTTAAACTCTCACACAGATTTTAGGCTTGTGTACTACACATACAGAAAATCTTAATTTTATAGTTCTTGAAGGTAAGTACTTGCATTTATAACAACAGAATGAGACCTAGAACGTTTCATTAAACATCAAAACTATGTAACTAATACTTGGATATAGGAAATGGGTAGAATACCCTGAAGTATGGTGAGTTTTCAAGTTTTTTCAAACACCAACAGCTTTCCAAGCATATACAATATGAAAGTCTAAGTTATATATTGTAATGGTGTTGTTCAAGTTTTGTTCTTTAAAAGTAATTCTATAAAGTGTGGGAACTGTTATAGGAATACTATTCCATTCATTTATAACTCAGAAACACTGGAGGAATGAGATTTGTTGGAATGACCACTCTCAAATAATGTCATTGTATTCCTTTTCTTGACCTATAAGCAAAAAAATTAATCACTGAGGATTTTAAAAAAAAAAAACCAACCAAAAAAACCCCAATAAAATTAACTCAGAAGTGTTATTTTGCACAGATTGCTGTTTAAGGTACCTTTAATGTTTTCAGCAAGTCCATTCTTCCAGGACTGCTGTCAAATAAACCTCTACAGCACCTGCTCAGCTTTGTGCTGTCCTGGAATCAACATGCTCTTGGTTGCTTTTTTCATGGCCTGCTGGATGGAAGAAGCTGTGTAAACCAGGTTTCATATGGGTGAGCAGTGATAATTAGAGATGTCTGACTATTTTTAAGGGGAAGAGGTTGTATTTTCTTGAATTGGGAAGGATGTGGACTCTGGACTAACATTTCCTATGTTAGGTGTAGCCTGTCCGTTCCTGATGCTGGCTTATTCTCCGGCACTGTTTTGCTTACCCTCTGCAAGTCTGTACAGTGTTGTGTAGGCAGAGCAGAAGTCTGGGAGCAATTCCCTGTCCTGGTGGGCAAGATGTGAGCATATTGGTCAGTGAAAGAGGGAATTGCTTGATTCAACCCAAACCTTTTTCCATTGTGCCACTGACCTCCCCAAAAGCTCAATGCTCGCCCAGCCCTGCTGGGTCAGTATGATCAGAAGTTGAAGGTTGCCATCTAATGGGGAATGTACATAATACAATCTTCATGGGGTTTTACCAAATTATCTCTTCTTGTCCTTCTCCGTGTACCTGTATTTTCTTTACAAGGCACTAGAGGAATAAGAACAAGATTTTATTTCAGATTTTTAAAATTATGTTTTATCAGCAACAAGACATTGCAACTCAATGAGAAATTCCAGTCATTCAGTGTAACCTGGTTAAGTCTAATTTCTTAATGCTTCTTCTGTGAATTCAGATATAGACGAATGTTCCTTTGAACGGACCTGTGACCACACCTGTATCAACTACCCTGGAAGCTTTGAGTGTCTCTGCCACAAAGGCTACACCTTGTACGGACTGACACACTGTGGAGGTTTGGAAACTGAGTTTTGCTTACATGTGTGTTTGTTTGTTTTGTGAACTGTTTGCAGAGCCACATGTTCTTTTAGATTAAGGTTTTATAACTGAAAATATTAAAGCAATAAGGTTAAAATAAACCTAAAATATCATGAGCTGGGTGTGCCTGAAATTTCAGCATCTCAAATTCACTGAAGCCTTCCCAAGAGAAAAACACCAATGAAAATCAATGTCCCACCATTTTTTGATCAATACTTCCACAAGAGTGAGGTTACTCACAACTATAGGAAGGCTTCATGTGATGGACAACAAAGAGAATAGGGGAAAGATGTCAATTTTACAAAGTTTACATATATTGTCTCTGTTGGCATTTGACCTTACCAGTCTGTGATATAAATTGCCTGTGAAATGCATAACAAAGGGCTGTGGTGGATCTTTCTCCCATCTTCTGGGGAGCTACTTTCAATCTTTTTGGTCTGAATGGGAAGAATTGGTGCTGTAATGTTTCATTATCTAGGAGAGGGTTATTTTTCAAGTGCAGTATTACCACAATGACCAAATTAGAGGTTCTACTGATGTAGCAGAAGCAGATACTGGCCCTTGACTTCTGAGTGCTGAGTTCACCTGATTTTGTAATGTCAACATGAGATACTGCTAATGGTATCTCTGCATGGCTTCTTTTTTTGGGAGAAAGGTGTAGAAGGTGTATGCTGGTCTCTGTTCTACAGAGTGGGGTAAGTATCACATGAATTCACAGTAAGAGTAGAGGCAGGCAGAAAGAAAAATAGGAGTCCATCTAAGGAAGCAATTTGGGAACAGACTCCACTCTAGACCAGGTGTGAAAGCAAAATCAGAGTCTGAAAGTTTTTGGGACCTATGTTATGTGAGGTGTCGAGAGACTGATCTTCAGTTTCACTGTTAATTCCTTAATGACTTAATGTAATAATTTAGGCAAAGCCTCAAAGTTTGGGGTTCTGCCTCAGTCTTTAAATAACCTTCAGCCTCAGTTCAGCTTCAGTCTTTTAAATAAGACTGAAGAAGGACCAAAACTCTAACTGGAAATACTCAGTGCTGAACTTTGAGCAAGAACATAACCAGATCCAAACCTCCCACTTTTTTCCATAACGAGCAGATTCAAAATCATAACTCTGAATCCTGACTTGTCCAGGCCCTAAGTTTTGCCGCTCAGGCCTGTCATTAATTTTAGTCCTTGCATTCTTAATTTTGAGGTCTATCAGTGAGCTAGAGCATTAGCAATTCTGTGTATCTCCTGTTGATTTGGTGTCATTCCAGCTCATTAAATAAATAAACATCCTTTCTGATGGTGGGAGGAGAGGAGATGAGAGATTGACCTTGTTGGCACGAGTGCATGAATGCCGAATGCATGGACTAAAAAAGATATACATCATACTGGCTAAATACTTTTCTAATGTACCAAAAGCTGAAAGATTTTCTTTGAAATATCAATGATAACATATACAATTATTTCTTTTCCTTTTTGCAAGCTTTTACCTTTTAGTTTTATTCAAGGAGTAAAAGTCTAAACTACACTTCAGCTGCTAAGTTTCTACCACATGCATAATTTCCTCATTCACCTGAATTTCTAAAAGGAAACTCCGGGAATCACTGTGGAGAATTTATCTCCTTGTTTTGCAGAAATGATGTAATCTCACAGAGGTTTATGCCTTTGACATTTTTCTATATAATGCATTATTGTCCAGATGCTGCAGAGACTTTCGAGCATGTTTTGTATCTTGTGAGTACTTCCAAGAATTTTAGTGTAGCTAGTCCTGGCAAGTAAACTGTATCAAATGCATAAATCCTTGGGAGAGTAGGAGCTGTACAGTTTAAGGATAAATACATGCAATATGCACTAAAGTTATCTGTCTTTATACATGTTTATATAGACTCAAATGTAAAAGGTACCGTAGAAATACACCTTATGCAAATCATATCTTAATGCACAATATGTGTGTATACACATGGTTAAACTCTCTGCAACTTTAAATGTGTTTTCAGACATTGATGAATGCAGCATCAGCAACGGTAGCTGTGACTATGGGTGTCTTAATACCATGGGGAGCTATGAGTGTGTCTGCCCACCTGGAAAGAAACTGCACTGGAATAAAAAGGACTGTGTTGGTAAGTGTGGAAGTGAGACTCAGAAGTGACTCCAGTGGTGATGCTCCTGTTTTCCAGGAGGGTGGAAAAGCCCATGGTTTTGTTTGACAGAGGCTGCATTTTCATGATCTAGGTCCCCAAATTCATTTTATAGCCTCAGATAACACCTGATTCTATGGAACTCCATGGTCTAGGATACAATTGCAGGTCGATTAGCAAATGAGCAGTATGTTGGATTTTATTTGTGTGGAATTTTTTTTAAGTTTATTAGTCCATTCACAGAATTTTACGTGTTATTATTATATTATGTATTTTATACTTTTGTCCTTAATTTGGCCTTTTCTCATCTCTGTAAGGTCAGCTATAACTCTATTTACCTCTAACACTAATTTAGAATATTCAAAATGTTTAACTGTTTACAAGCAGAACATGGTATTCAGGTTAATACCTACATTCACAGAACCCTATCCCAATTTTTCAAGTTATGTCTAAAGGTGTCCTGCTTTATATAAAGTACTGATACTAGTTGTGTCAAAAGTATTAATCACAATGAGCACAAATCCTGAGACCACAAAATTGTGGCACTTGCTGCTAGTGCCACTTTGTGGCAGACCTGAATTTCAATATTCTTTAAATAGATGACTTTTTTCCTAGAGTCTTATCTGAAGCACAGCAAATCTTGGTCATGGCTACAGCCAAATTATTTTCTGTGAGATTTGAATTCTGGATTTGCATTTTTAATGAGAATGGCATACCTGGGGTTTTTCATGGTGTCCTAGAGTGTCCAAATTTTTTAACCACAAATAGCTTCTCATAAGCACATTTGGGGATGATGCCCAATACCTAGTTGGGAGCAAGACAGAATAAGAAATGGGGGGATCTCCCTTCAGGTAATCTCTGCACATACCAAGACCAAGCACTCCTTAATCTGGAGTAGACAGCACTGCACTGGCCTCTTGTGCGATCATGCAATTGTGGCATTTTTCACATGGATACAGCAGTATGGAAAGCACTTTATAACCAAGGTGGGGTGGAGGGTGAGAGCCTCAAGCTGAATTCCTGCCTTTGCCACTGTGTTCTTCCTAACCACAACCAAGTGCCTCAATTCCCTGCTTACCTGTCTGTTACCTTCCATGCTATATAGAGGACTAAGCATTGTGACAGTAAGAAATAGCTAACTGTGCTTTCTAGTTATCCACTAGGTCTCCCTTGCAGTATACCAGTTATTCTTCTGGAAAGGATTTTGTAAATTAACAGCTGGGACTAAAATTTTTGGAGGTCTAGCATAAAGTTAGATTACTTGTGCTATATTCTCTCTCAGCCTACTAAGAATGCTGTTCCCATGGTAAGAGGCTGTATTGAAAATATTTTCCTGGTTGTAAATTTCTCCTCATTATTTACAATGCTCAGTTGGAAGGTGGAAATAGAACACCCTTGTCTATTGATACACACTATAGTATTGGATGACTTCAATGAGGCTTAAAATGAGTGTCATCTCCCTGCTGATCACCTTCCTTTATTACCAACATTGTTAAGAGGAAACTATATTCTAAATTGTTACAAAAGCACAATAAAAAGCAGAAGTATTATATTTAGTGATCTTGAATGCCATGTGATTTGGAGACATTTGCAATAACAAAACCCTCTTTTGCTCAGTAATGGTACTTTGTGCTTTGTTGCCTCCTCAGTCCAAAGAAATCGTTTCTTTAAAGACATCACCACAACAACATAGAAGACTTAGGAGGGAGATAAGTAGGGGATGATTATTCCCATATTTGAGATGTGAACATCAGGCACGTTTATGGGACTTGTATATATTTATATTTAATGACCAGTGAGGCCAGGAATACAAACCAGCTGGAGGCTGGAACTCTTCCTCTGCACTCGAGCCACGTCAGGCAACACTCATTCCAGCTACTGCACTGGAACTGCTTGGTTTCATGCTGGCTGTACTGGGCCTTTCCCAAGCCCTGGTAGACCCAAACCAGTCTAGCTGCTACAGCTCTGGTCTCAGAAGCAACCTCTACCTCAGTGTAATCTCCTGGTGAGCTGACAGGTAGGAAAAGTGACGTTTGCAGCTGTCAGCTGTGAGAAAAACAAATGTCAGCCAAACCCATCTTGTAAGGTGAGCAGGTTTGGAAGAAGTAGCAAGAAGCAGTTGGAGAAAAATCATATACCTTGCAGAGCATTTATATGGGGCTGAAGCAAGAACTGCCCTAGAGCTACTTGGCTGAGATTTAAGCAGCTACTGCAGTGTGAAATAGCTGCTTTAAGAAGTGCCCAGATACACTTGGTCAGCAGTCAGTGCAGAGGGGAACCCTCTGGGGAAAGGAGGGAAGCAGTGAGGCCTGCTCCCTGCAGGTAGTGGTGGCATGTGCCAGCTGCAGCTGAGAATGAACCTTGTCATTTGTGGGGGAAAAGATGTACTTAAGTAATACTTCAGTCCAAAAAGATGGCAAATTAAAATAAATGCAGATTTATGATTATCAGTGTCATATCATCATCTCAGGGTGAAGCACAGAGGCTGCTCCAACAATTAATAACAACTTCATGTGTTTTCAGCTAAAACACAAGCACTCCCTCACCCATGTGTGAAGAGTCACTTGTGAGACCTGGAGGGTGCTCTGTCTTCATCCTGCCATGAAGCCAAGCAAAGAAGCTGGATTTTTCCTTCACCTGAGCTGCAATGTGCCTCATGCTGTGGGCACTGATGAGAAATGGCTCTGTGATCTCTCTGTGTGTCACAGGGACCCTTCTAACGTTGTTTGGGGCTTTTCAGCAGTGGCTGAAAGGACCAGCAGGACTATCCATCTCCATCCTAGCATCTCCTGCCTCACTTCTGCCTGGCTGGGAAGTTTTCTAGTTCCAGAAGCTAGAGCATGGAGCTAAAGTTAAAAAGTCAGTGTGGGTTGAGAATTTAAAAGTACAGTTTTAGTGATCATCTAAATAAACAGACAGCTGTGCACAGTGTGTAGTTGGTCTGTTAAATCAGAGAGCTGTGCCTCCAAAAGGGGGGAAAGGACATCTCAGGTCATTAGTGTTACCTGTTGCTTCTGAGATCAAGATGTGCACACAGAATTGTGCTCACAGAGACAGACACCTGCCTATCCAGATCCCAAAGTGGAGGATAGGAGGGAGACTGATCTAGAGTTTAGGTCTGAAAATGTTAATGAGTTACATTTTCAAGTACAAGCTCAAGATCCAAATCCAGATGCTCTCTCCTAATATGTGCTTATTCCAGAAATATCTGTATCTGTCATTAAGCTTTTTTGCCCCTTCTGCCTATTGTCACCATCGTATCCAAGTGTGCATACGAGGTTCTGGGTTGGGCAGTGTCCGATTGTTTTACATTTCTTTGGTTTTTTCTCCTCAGAGATGGTGAAGTGTCTCCCAAATGCCAAACCAGCTCCCAAGACTCAGTTACTGTGCAGTAAGACAGGAGGCATAGAGAGCTGCTTCTTGTCGTGCCCATCCAATACTCTTTTTGTTCCAGGTTTGTACAAAATATTGCTCCTCTTACGTCTAGGATGTGATTTGATTTTTCTCTCTTAATGTATTCATGATTCTTGCATTCATTTTTTGTTAAGGACAACAGTAAATGAGCAAAACATCATGATAAATTAAATTGGGCCAGATATGCACATCACTAAATGGAAGAGCTGATTGTCAACTATGCATTTGAAGTTTGGTCCTTCACTGTTTAATTTGAGGTGTCAGTTGCAGGTGTGGGAAAATTCTAACAAAAACCTGGTATTAAAAAGTAACAAGAATTCACTGAAATCAACTGTTCATTTTTGTCCTCCCTTTTGTCATAGCAATTCAATATACAACAATTTTTTTCTGCACCATCCTGATCAAGGTGGATGTGTCTCAGTCCAGCTGAGTACTATTTATAAAAATTTGGGCATTTCGTTCCCCTCCCTCCTTTTTTTTTTACCATTTGCTACTGGCAGTTTTCATCTTCACAGTTTTGCAGGGAAGGAGGGGAGGATTGCTACTGCTTTTTCATAGATGTTTTGGCACAGGATTATTTTTGAGTATCTACTTTTCACATTTAATCTTGGCATTATATGCAGTCGAGCTAGTCACACTTTATTTTCAGTTTAGCAGAGATTACTGGAACTGTACATTTCTCTAATTTGTAAGCACCAGGACACAGTTTTTTCTGTGCAATATGGAAATGCTGGTACAGTTCTGAGTACATAATTTTTGTTTCCGCCAATAGATTCTGGTGGAGCCTGAGGCTAAAATTATTATGAAGGTACAGGGTTTATTTTTTAAATTATAGGGATGATCAAAGCAGAAGGACTCTGCCATGGACAAACAGAAAATATTTTTCGCTTGTGCACAGCTAGCCTTGTGCCAAATCACAAAAGGTATCGTTTCAGTGCCGGAAGGAACCAACCAACGCTGTGAAGTGTTGAAGCCTTCAGCTGAATAAGTTCAGAACTTAAAATGTCTCCTTGTTTAGCAGCACTAAGCAGTGGAAGCCTGAGGCAGGTGCTTTGTGGGGCTGGTGCCCATGTGCTGACTGTGTTCTGTCCCCCAGACTCGGAGAACAGCTACACGCTGAGCTGCGGCGTCCCGGCGCAGCACGGCAAGGCGCAGCCGAGGCGCAACTCCACCCTGCCCACCTGCACAGGTGGGTGCTGCCCTGCTCCTGGGCCCGGGGAGGGAGGGCATGGACTTCCAGGGACTGCAGCACATCAGGCTCGTTTTTTAGGCAAGGCCAGGGTTAAGGTGTTGCCTAATAACAGAAGGGAGAGCCTTGCAATGGAGTTAAAGTGGTAAGGTAAAAAAGCAATTCTTCAATGAGAGCTTTTGGCTGCGCAAAATGTGGCTCTGTGCGTGTGTGGTACAGGATCTCTATAATTTTATAGGGTTAATTAATTAGAATATCTGGCTGGTACATCCAATAGGAAATCAGTTACCCCAGTAATCCACCCCTGGGGCAGCCCTCTTGGTGTTTCTTTGCCCTATTCTCTTGTTATGTCTCTTAAGTTCTGACAGAAAAAAAGATGTGCTTGTCAGCAATTCTCTTCTTAAGAATAAGGCTAAACAGAATTCCAAGTATGTGTTAGTAGGGTTAGCTTATTATTTTAAAATCTAAGAGAAAGGGTAGGAAAAATACCAGGAACTATATAAACATGTATTAACAGCGCACAAAGCTAAAAATATATGTATACAAATGTACAAAAATGTATGAAAAGCAACATTCTTTAGGCATCAAAGATAGCCAGTGTTTCCTCATGCACACACTAGCTTTTGGTGTGCAGAGCTGCCGTGTTGTGTTGATGGGGCAGTGTGGGAGTGCTGCAGGTTTGAGATATGTTCAATAAGGACAAATATTTAGAATCGTTTGCTTTCTATATTCTGGCAAGGCAACAGCAAGCATATCAAAATGGGACTTTTTCCCAGGTTTGGAAGTGAGTCAGAGGGACCCAGCCATAGCACAAGGGTGGGTCCCAGCCTTCACCTGCAAAACCCTTCCATAGAAGCACAGACTCCCCTACTGCAAGGATAAAAGGTTATCTTCCCATCAAAAGGTTATGAGACTTCTGTGAGAAAATACTGCATTTCATTCATCTTTTCCTCCAAAATGGCCAGACTGTTTTTGCAGAGACGTTTCAAATGTTTATGAAAGCTGATAGCATTAAAAAAAAAAAAAAAAAAGCAGCTGAATCAACACCCAGCAGTAGGAAGTGTCAGTCCACTTTACATTTACCTGCTGTACTTCTCTCCAATTTGCCTGTTGTCCAACCATGTGTTTCATACATATTTGGGATGTGCTGGGAGGCACAGTGCTGTGGAGTGCCACAGCGTGGCAGCAGATGGACAGGCCACCTCTAAAGTCTTGATTCAGCAAAGCCCTACCAAGGCAGGAGGGACCTACATTGTGGCATCACCTGGGACCACCCTCCACCTTCTCCAGGGTCAGTGGGCAGCCCATGGCAGCTGGCAGGTGACAGTCAGGCCAGTATTCTCCTCCAGGGGCTTTGTGAGGAAATCAGCCAGCAGCTCCATTTTCTATGCATTGTATGACTGTATAACAGCCTTTAAAACAAGACTGTGAAACCTGCCTTGGGGTTGAAGCTGAGGGATAAAACTTGCAAGCCATAGACTGCAATAAAGGTGGTTCCTTTGGATGGTTCTAGCTCCACTAAATTAATCTTACTGGCACTAGCAAGAGCAGGACTACAGCCAAGTAACATGGGAAGTCATAGACAGAAAGTCCAGGAAAAAAAAGGTAGGAATTAATCTTTTTCATAGCAAAAGACAAATTCACCCAAAGTCCAACAAGGTGTGCAGAGCAAGCATGGTACTAGCACACTCATTGATCTGTGTGGGCCCAATGGTAGGTACTCACTTAAAAAAATGAATTTGTGGGAATGGACCCCCTTGCACAAGCTATGTAATTCCTGGGCTGCCTCTTTTCTATGTCACAAGAAAGCTTTTGAGTCTGTTTTTAAAAATAAGTTTCAGATTTCATTTCATCTGCATCCCAATGGTAGCTTTTTTACTTTATATCAACAGATTCCCTGGCCCCTCCAATCAAGCAGAAAGCTCGTTTTAAAATCAAAGATGCAAAATGCCATTTACGGCCTCGCAGCAAAGAGAAAACAAAAGATTCTGGGAAGCAGGCTGTTCCAGGTATGTGGTTTCTTCCAGCATGTAAACAGCACTTTAATTTGTTTGTTTGTTTGCTTGTTTGTTTGCATGCTTTGTTTTCACACTGCAGACAGAAGAAAAGTAATGGTTTTCATATTTGATCTGAATTTAAGTTCAGGTCAAGGTTCTCACTCTGGCTGAACAGTGCCTTGGGTTTGGATCTAACAGTGCTGAAAATCTCACCAGTTGCTTTGAAAAATCTTTGTTCAAAAGTGCATGAGTTTGGAATTAAGCTGATCCTTTTTCAGCCCTTGATAATGGCAGAAATACCCTGAGACAAAAAGCTATGACTCATGCAAAGTTATGTGAAATAATGTCAGTTTAGTTTGGTTTGGTTTGGTTTGGTTTGGTTTGGTTTGGTTTGGTTTGGTTTGGTTTGGTTTGGTTTGGTTTGGTTTGGTTTGGTTTGGTTTGGTTTGGTTTGGTTTGGTTTGGTTTGGTTTGGTTTGGTTTGGTTTGGTTTGGTTTGGTTTGGTTTGGTTTGGTTTGGTTTGGTTTGGTTTGGTTTGGTTTGGTTTGGTTTGGTTTGGTTTGGTTTGGTTTGGTTTGGTTTGGTTTGGTTTGGTTTGGTTTGGTTTGGTTTGGTTTGGTTTGGTTTGGTTTGGTTTGGTTTGGTTTGGTTTGGTTTGGTTTGGTTTGGTTTGGTTTGGTTTGGTTTGGTTTGGTTTGGTTTGGTTTGGTTTGGTTTGGTTTGGTTTGGTTTGGTTTGGTTTGGTTTGGTTTGGTTTGGTTTGGTTTGGTTTGGTTTGGTTTGGTTTGGTTTGGTTTGGTTTGGTTTGGTTTGGTTTGGTTTGGTTTGGTTTGGTTTGGTTTGGTTTGGTTTGGTTTGGTTTGGTTTGGTTTGGTTTGGTTTGGTTTGGTTTGGTTTGGTTTGGTTTGGTTTGGTTTGGTTTGGTTTGGTTTGGTTTGGTTTGGTTTGGTTTGGTTTGGTTTGGTTTGGTTTGGTTTTCCCAAATGAGGTTTTAAAAGGAAAACAAAAGCTATTATTTGTTTGGTTTATGCTGGATTAGTAACCTATTGCAGCACCAGAGACAACCCCTAAAAGGGAAGGTTATTACGAAAATCTGATGTTATGCAGCTTCCGATGTTTTGTTATGAAAGAGTGATTAGTTATGATGTTAGAAAAAATATTTGGAAGATTTAGATGTAATTAACAAAAATGTGATATTAAAAAAGTTCGTGTCAGAATGAATTCAAGTAATCAAATGTTTTCAAAACTTCTATGACTAGGTATGTGTTTTTATTAGCAGTAGTAGTTTTGAACACCACTTCTAAAGGTGAACAAAAAAGATTTTAAAAGTGATATGCATTTAATAAATCTTTATGACATTTATTTCTTGCCCTACATCCCCTTGATGCCATGACAGGGATAATTAAGGAGTGTTCAGGTGTCATTGTTGGTCATCTCCACAGCTTAAAATATTTAGAGGTCATTTATATTTAATATTAACTAAATTTTAATACATTATAATGGTATGATTGCAACATCTTATATTGCTGCTTAAAGCAATTAGAAGCTTACACCAAACATCTACTGGTAATACATTCCCTGTTGTGAATCTGTCTTACCATCACTTTTGCTACTGAGTGAGAGGTCACGTATAAGCCCTGAACAGAGAAGAGTAAAAAATAGCTGTTTTTAAAAAATGTGAATGGTTTAAACATTTTGTTTTTTAAATTTAGGCTTGTATTTTCTCTTTACCCTGCAATCTACTCATTTATGTCTCTAACTTCACAAGTATTGACTTAAGACTAGCCTCAGTCATCAAGATGCTTACCCTGTGAATAAAATGTGATTATCAGACTTATTTTTAAAGTCATAGAAGTTGAATTTTTTTATTTCATACAATCACTATGGGAATGTATTTCTGCATGCACTTCCTTGTCCTTTGTTTGCTTTGCTTTGTTTTGTTATGTCATCTGAACTCCTGAGTCTAACAGTAGGGTTACATCATACAACCACACCCTTGGAATGAAATCCTTCTGGTGGCTCGAGTGCTACAAATTTCTCCCTTACCTGGAAGGTCCATCACCTGTAGCAATCTATGATCTCTGCTCAGATAAAACCTTCCAATACATTTTCATAATCTCACAATCAAAGCCTTTTAAAGCCTTTGCTCTCTGATGATCATCACTTCTGAAAGAGATGGAATATCACCTGATAGTTTTTAGAGGCCCAGGCGTGACATTCTCGTGGAATTACAAAAATTGACTCTCTTGCTTTGTTTAGCCATCAAATGTCTGTTTATAGTATTTGCTGATTTTAAATAATTTCTGTAAAGAGCTTTCTAATCGTTATGCAGAAAAGGGCCAGGCAATTTTAGGTATTAGAGGTATCACTGTGCAGCTGAGCATCACCAGACTGTGTTTTTGCCCTCTGCATTCACTAGAAAAATTAACAAACCCAGCATTACCCAGAGAAGGAGGTGTCTCACAACACACAGGGAATGTTATGAAGTCTGTCCCTGCATCCATGATAACCCAGTGAGATATCACCTGTTAGCCTGTCACTTGCTACTTTGCTACTTGATTTCTTTTCTGTGTTGCTCCTCTCGTGCAAAGGAGGTCAGTTCCCCTGTACAGACAACTGCCAGGTGACCTTCGTGAATCTCAAGTGTGATTCTTCCAAGAAAAAACGCCGAGGTCGCAAGTCACCATCAAAAGAAGTGTCCCACATCACTGCAGAGTTTGAAGTGGAGATGAAGTCAGAAGAAGTCTCAGGTTTGTGAAAGATTGGGTCTGTGGAGAGAAATCAGAATTCAGTTCCTCAGTGTGTTGTTAAAATCTCTTTGATGCTATTTCATCAAGCTGCCATGAACACCTTTTAGCACAAGCCTCATTCAACAGCCTTTCCAAACTCAAAGTTTCAGAGATTTAATTGAAAAGAATCAGGGATGAAATTAAGCCAAAGGAACAAATATTGAACCTGCATCAAAATTCCTTTTCAGGGCCTTGAGTTGTGTCATGTGCTTTAGTTCAGTCTGATTTCTTTAAACAGCAGAAGTGCTAATTGATGTACAGGGAACGTAAAGATTAGGTAGAAGTTCTGCAAAAATTATGAGTAAAAATAAGCTCCAAAATGTAAGGTTCTGAATATTTAGTCTGTGAATCAAACACTTTTATCACATAGTTGAAAAATTGATGTTTTCTTAACAAACTTTGGGAATGAAACTAATTGCTTCAGGTTATTAATGAGATGGAATATTATGTTATAAATTCCAGCCAAAGAAAATGTGGACTGAATCCTATAAAGACATCAGTCCTCAAAGGCAGATTTCTTAACCTTTAGGGGCACCTCACTAGCCAAGTGATTCAAACAGTAGTTGTGCCTGGAAGCACCTTTCTTTTTATCACTGACACGAAGGTGTTTTGGTCAGGGAAGTGGCAAGAGTTCCTAATCAACTGAGAAAAGCGTGGGCAGAGAAAGTTCAGGAACATTAATGGTGGCAGACTGAACACACACCTGGGAGGAGAACACATTGGGATTGATGCTTTCTGCAGCACTCAGCGTGCACTTGTAGGCCTTGGAACTGTTCCGTGGACCTCAGGGTACTGTCCCGTCCCTTTGAAAGGCCTGATCTGGAATACAGTGAGCTGCTGCTTCCATTTATATGGAGAAGACAGTGAAGCAAACAGAGGTGTCATAGTGCAATGCAGGCTAAGCTTTTTGTTAAGCACCTCTTTTAAACATGAATCTCAATTGCTTCTAGTTTTGTTATCATTTCCCATCTAGACACCTGTAACATTGACTGTGTTCGGAAAAGGATGGAGCAGAAGCTGCAAACTGCAATCAAAACATTGAGGAAATCTATTAATAAACAGCAATTTTACATTCAGTTTTCTGGGACAGAATATGAAGTGGCTCAGAAGCCAGCTAAAGCTACTGAAGGGCATGAAGCGTGCAGTACAGGGCAAGTACTGCAGGATGGAAAATGTGGTAAGTCCAAACAGCTCGAATATTCAGTCATATCCCCCAAAACAAGCAGTGCAAAATTACCTTTTCCATGGTGAACCAGGGAGGAGATCTCTGAGATAATGACTTAGAATTTAATGATCAGTGTTACTCAGCATATATGCATGGACCACGGATGGTTCAAAAACTTTGAAGGGAATTCATTAGATGGTGGCAGCAAAACAAAAGCATAAATATGGATACACTCCCATGCTGTCAGGTGGTAGGTATTAAAACCTGCCACAAGACAATGTTGGCAGTTAGTTCCCAGTTGCTCCCATCTTAGGAAAATATAATTACAATTCTGTAAAACAATAATATGGTGTTTGCCTAGTTGCTATATATTTACTTTTATATCACCACTGAGTCTCCTCACCACCAAATAATCTGTGATCCATGAATATGCTATATTTCACGATCAAGAGGTCCAATTAAAAACAATTATAGAAATCTATTTTATGTAAAATATCTAACTTCTTTAAGCCTTTTCCCATGTTATCAGTCTCTAGTGCTTCACTGGGGAGAGTGTGCTAGTGCAAACTTATTAATGGCAGTTCTCAGCACTGCAAGCTTTCTAATCACTTGCAGATACCTTTTCAAAATCAGTGTATCTATTTCTCCAGCTTTTTAGATACCAAGTGATTTACAAGCCAAAAGAAGTCAGATCTGATGATCCAATGAGTGAGTTCAGAGGTAGTTGTCATCATATGGCAACAGTGATTTATAAGCTCTATTTGAAAGACTGTTGCTCTTAGTATCTAGAAACTCTGATATTTTAACCACCCCTATTCAGCAGAGAAAAATGTGTAATGCAGTTAAGTGACCTGTTGAAGCAAGAAAAGCTCGTGTATTCATATCTGTATTTAAGACGCTGTACACTTGGGGTTTTTGAGTGGCAAGAGACAGAAATTCTTACAGGGGATACATTGCCCATGGAGAAATCTCTAGAACTGATCTCAGGAGACAGACTTTTTGTCATCATCTGCCATAAACCCAACTTGTAAATGCACCTGGTGTAAACTAAAAGCTCACCTGGCTTCCCACACTTTGTGCAGCACTGCTTTAATAAACTGCAGGATACTATTTTAAGACTGCACCCAGATTTATTAACAACCTACATGTGATAAACACCTGAGTGCATTACAAAGCCATTCAATAGTTTAAACAATAGAAGCAGGACCTCACCCTGATATAAATCGACCTAGACCGCAGTGGAGATGGGTCTGTTCACATCAGGTGAGGATCCTGGACTCGCATCTGCAAAACATGTGTCATTATAATCCTGGGGCCAAAGAGATCCATCCTCTCTAAATGTTTGATATTAGGGCAAATAACGTGATCAAAATGAACATCCTTACGTAGCCTGCCCTCTTCTTTCCTCAGTTACCTGCAGCACGGGCACCTTTTATAGCGGAGAACACAATCAGTGCGTTCCGTGCTCACCGGGAACGTACCAGGACACAGAAGGACAACTCACCTGTGAGCCTTGCCCAAGTAACGATGGCCAGGGAGTGGCGGGCGCCCGGAACGTGTCAGAATGTGGAGGCAAGTTGAACTTGATTATAAAAGCTTTAGGGGTTGCCACACATTCTGCGAGGCAGGGAGGATGAAAGGGGAGAGAGTCGGCCACACTTCTGTCCTGTAAAGGTAACAGAAGAAATCTCTGTGCACTCACAAGAAGTACATGGATGGTTTGGCTTGGGCCATCCACTCACATTGCTGGCAAGTTTGTGGGATTGGCTACAGCAGTGTGAGTTGTGGTATGGGAATGAGAAAGCCGAGCAAAACACTTTGTGCTTCAAATCAGGTATGGAAGTACCTTGACTTGCAAGGACTCATCAGTATATTGTGAGCCAAGGGGATGGATTACTTTGGACTGGTATTGGTGAGTCTAATAATGAACCTGCTCATTTAATGTTTTGCATGAGATGCAGCTTACCTGCTCTAATTAGCAGCAATTATAAAGTTGAGATAGTTATGCTGCAGGGATCTGTAACCCAGACTCAGAACTAATGACTGCAACTTTCAGTGCTGCTTGAATGCACTGTAGCTTTTGGCAAGTGATGTAGCATCTCTGATTCAACTTCATGATTTATAAACTAAACTATAATGAGGATAATACCTGGTGCTTCTTCTGTAACTTGATCAGTATCAGGTTTTGAAACCCAACTGATAATTTTTATCTTTACCTTTTGTCATTACAGACTATCAAAATTTGTTTATAGCAGATACATTATTTGACTTTGAAATAAATCTGTCCTATCTGCTGCACAAGTGCTAACTTTAAAACCCATCCATGTAATTTACATTAATGCTTTCTTCAAGGATATATAAAGTGAACACATGGCAAATGTCACTTGAGAAACGGCTACTTTTTCCCATCTACTGGATTAAAAATAACTGTAGTGTCTCCAGTCCAAACATATGACAGATTTTTCTGGTTGGCTGTATGAAGGAACTATCAGAGGAAAAAGCTGAAACACACGTGCATCTTTGCTATGCTGATTGGTATTTTTTCGAAATACAAAAATGGCTTATCAAGATAAAGTCTGAGTTTATAAAGATTGACTATAGTATCCTGATAAAAGCAGCATAATGACTAGAGGAAAAAGACTTTTGTTTCAAGGCTTACATTTGAATTATAGTTCTGTACAACAACAAAAAGAAGCTACTCTGGTTATTTTTGCAGGGTGAATTTAATCTCACAATGTTTATTGTCAGATCACAACAGTCTGTTTTTCTGCTCAGCTCTCCCCTTTTTCCTTTGGAAGTGGCAAGAGAGAATATGCTTTGGACTTCATAAATTTCCCTGGCAAAGATTTTATCAAAATCAGTATGTCTCCATAAAATGTGTTAGTGTATTTTTGATAACCAGACTTTGTTAGAAATGTACTCACCACCAGTAATCAATAGTATTTCTGCATCATACCTTCCAGAGCAGAAATGCCTGTGCAGTAACCAATAAACATTTACTGAAATCCTCACCCCTCCAGGTGAGGAACACATATTCCACAAATATGTCAGAGATTTTAAGTACCTGTTGTGCAGAAATCACTTGTAGCTGCAAGTGAATTCTGTGCTGCAGTGGGCTGCCCCTGCACCCACCAAAGGTGATCTGTCACTGCCCTCCACAGCTGGAGAGGGGAGAGACAGGATAACAAAGGTCCATGACTTGAGATAAGGGCAGGGAGAGACCACTCACCAAATATCAAACAGACTGGAATTTGGAAAATTCAGTGAATTTATTACTAATCAGAATCAGAGCAGGATAAGGAGAAATAAAACCTATCTTAAAAACACCTTTTCTACACCCCTCCCTCCTTCCCAGCTCTACCTCCTACCCCCCAGCAGCGCAGGGAGATGGGAGTGGGGGTTATGGTCCGTTCATCACACTGATGTTGTTCCTGCTACTGCTCCAGCATGGTATCCACTCCCACAGGACACTTCATTAACTTCTCCAATGTGACTCCATCTCACAGGCAAGACTTCTCCAATATGGGTCACTTTCCCACAGGTTCAGTCCTTCAGACACAGCCTGCTCCAGTGTGGCCCCCCCCAAGGGTCACAAATCCTACCAGGACACCTGTCCCGGTCTGGGTTCCAATAACCCATTGGACCAGACCAGGTAGATCAGTTTTGCCATTAAAAAAAAATGGCAAAATTGTCTTCAAATCAGTAACATAATATTTCTGTGAGATCTGTGTCACAACAGCCACTTTGTGCAGTCGTATTGCAGCCAGCTCAGGTGGAAGCACAAGTAAATCCTGGAGATCCTGGTCCCACAGGTGTCCATAGGAGTTTGGCTTCTGTGGGGACAGAACTTCAACTTTGCTTTCACTCAGGAGCTCTAGTTCATCCTAAGTACCAAAGTTCCTCGTTCATGGCAAGCACCCAAGATAGCCCAAATATTTCCTAGCAAGTATCAGGGCTCTTACGAGACTGCAACAATACTTAGAGCTCTCAAAACTTTCTTGTTTCCAAGCCAGTTGTTTCTGTCTGCTACTCAGTTCTCAGGGAAGCTAAATTACAAAGTACTGGGATTAGGCAACCCCAGGGAATATGTAGCATCTCACCCAGTCTGGAGTGGTGTGAAGATACACATTCATGCCATAATCTTGAAAAACCTGACATCCTGGTTCTCAGGTTGTCACAGAGTACAGTACTCAAGCTAGCAAGAACCAAGCCAAACAAATGCCTATCAGAAACTGCCTGCAGAGTAAGTTTGGAAACTTCTGCCAGTAGATACATTCACAAAACAATTTCCTTTACACAAATCTGGCAGAGGGGCATCTGACAAGCACTCGTTTTCACAACTAGGTGGAAAGCTGTTGGTGTTAGGTATTCTCATAGATGAGTTGCTGGACTGGTACCATCCCATCTGGCAAATCCCATGATCCACTGTTTCCACATCTATAAAATGGAGATACAAAAACTTGCTTCATAGGCATGGTGCAGTTTCATTTTTTCCTATAAAGTGCTTTGAAATACTGAGATGAAAGACTTGATGAAAGTACAAAGTATTCTAATGAATACTTAATGGAGCCCTTGCTAAAAAAAAAAAAAAAATTAAAAATAACCCAAACAGAAACATAGTTGTCAAAAAGCCTGTTATGAAACTGGTTCTATTTCCTGATGGTGTTTTTAGGAAGCAGACACAGGAACAATACAAAATTTGCAGGTAAGATTAGAATTTGATCTGCAGCTGTCTTGATGTCACATGTTTAAGTGAAAGAAAGCCTTGCTAACTACTAGTGGGTTTTATACTTCATCCAGAAAAGTCAACACACTAATACAAATGATTATTTTCAATTCTAGGGCAGTGTTCTCCTGGGCACTACTCTTCAGATGGTTTTAAACCTTGTACAGTCTGTCCTCTTGGCACATATCAGCCTGAACCAGGAAGGACCCTCTGCTTTCCCTGTGGCGGTGGGCTTGTGACCAAATACGAAGGTGCTGTTTCCTTTCAAGACTGTGAAACCAAAGGTGAATTCAAAATTTTTCCACAATTCATCTTCCTGCTTCTTGGCGTTTGGTTTATTATCATCAGTGCCAAGGGGCTCTTGTAGGCTCCAAAACAAACATTGTCGCTGCATGGGCATGGGATTAAATGAAATGGTCAAAAAAATCTGTAAACTGGGAATGGTCTCCCGAGGCTGTGCAGACTGAACAGGATTTATGGTTTTCTTTGGAATTTACCACAGGCGGGTATGGGGTCAGCACTGCAACTGGTAAGGGAATCAGCCCCACTGTGTGGCAAGAAACAAGACAAACTTGAATTAGACAATGCTTTAGCTTTCATGTCCTGTATATTTTTATTTACTGTATTAGAAAAACTAAACACTACAGAAGTTATGCAAAGTTAAGGATTGATTAATCATGGGCTAGGCAGAACCTATAAGTGTGTGACACGTTCTGTATTCCATAATGTCAACTTCCAGTGCCAGTGCTGAAGAAGGAATGTGCTCAAATGCATTTGGGTTTAGTTACTGGAGTGACCGGGCAAACAGACACTAGTGGAAACCTCTCTCCTGCTATTGTGAAAGCAATTTTTCTTCTTGAGGTGGATTTGCAGCAGCTTCCATTTATTACAAATATATTAAATACAGTGAGAGACGTGTATCACGCATTTCTAGTTCATAAGGGTTTAGCTGTAGTCATCGGGTTCTAGTTAGAAGATCCCTTATACTGGGAAATACAGGGAGCTGGTGTCTTTTGCAGCCATGTTGCAGACCAGATATGTCCAGGGTAGAGGAAAGTTCTCTCTGCACTGGAGGTTTCTACTTTTTGAAAATAATACAGATCATATCTTGCAGTTCACTGTTCTCCTGGACACTACTACAACTCCACAACACACAGATGTATCCGGTGCCCTGTGGGAACATACCAGCCTGAGTTTGGTCAAAACTACTGCATCACCTGCCCTGGCAACACCAGTACGGATTTTGATGGCTCCACCAATGTCACGCACTGCAAAAGTGAGTTTGTGTCAGTGACACAGAGTGTGTCTTTGGATCTGAACTGCAGCTCAAAGGCTCCCTCTGTCAGGCTGGACGTCACTTCTTTGTTTCCTGGTTAGCAAATATCTATGGCAAGGGGGAATAGTACAAGTTGGGAAAACAATGAGGACAAAAAATTGCAAAAGTACCATTTCATGCATATGAGTGTTTTAGCTTTAATATGATTTCACAGAGTGCCAGCTACAAGTTAAAACTACAGAGCCTTTAGTTTCCCAGATCCTGTGAGTTGTGTAACAGTGATGCATATTTCTCTGCATCTCTGTAGAGCAAAATATCTTCTATCAGAGTAACTACCATTTTATAATAATTGTAAAATATTAGGAGATATAGTCATGCATGCTGCAATCACCAGGTAATTGCTTATGACAAGTGAGATCTTCTTGGAGGCATTTTTGCAGTCCTCAGCCTCCTATGTTAATTACCATTTTAAATATCCCCAAGGATTTCAGTGCAGTTTTATTCGATCTTTTGTGAATGACTGATTATTTTAGGCAAGCATTTTTTTTCATCTCTACCATGCTAATTTAAGAGAATGTTTCTATAATAATTAAACAATGTCATCTAACTATTCATGTGCAGATCTACTGTTAAGTTTTTATTCTGATTATGTACCATGTGTTATAAGCCCTTTATTATTTCTAATGTCATTTGAGTAAATTATATACTTGTATGGAATTTGAAGAAGTTTGATTATTTTCCAGTAAAATAAAACCATCCTTGTTACTTAGCTGTCTTAGATCCTCTCTGTTTTCAAGCGAATTTCTGACCTTGCATAATATTTGAGGGTTAGATTAAGCAAAATATTTAAACATATATCTAATTTCATATAGATGAGTGGGCCTGGAGAGATCAAGCTTAAGTAACTTGTGCCAAATTCAATAGGAGTTTTGAAAACTCAGAAAGAGAAACTGATCCATCAGTGGAGATCCTTTATTAATTGGTTTAATCTAAGATGAAGCAAGGCAGATCTGTAATCAAGTAAGGCTGGCTATTTGGACCAGCACACTCATTCAGCTAAATCCAGTTAAAAACCAATTAACTTAAAGCAGAAGATGTTCTGCATGTCAGCACAGTATCTGTGGTAACCACTGTGTGAGCACCTCCACAACTGGCTCACGTTTATTTACCTGTGTTTCTCAACCAGCAGCCTGGATGAAGTGTTGAATCAGAGAGATTCAGGTTTTGCAATCAGTTGGAGCAACCTTGTGGATCAAATATTCCTTTAAAGGCTTTCCACGCTAAACAAAGAAAGAGCTGGAGAATGTGTGCATTTCTAAAGCCACAAGGAGGAGTTTAGACTTGCTCTTGACAGATGTAGAAAAACACCTCAGATTAACTAATCAACTAATAGAAATGCTAATTTATGTTTCTCCCCAGACCAGCACTGTGGAGGAGAACTGGGGGACTACACTGGCTACATTGAATCACCCAACTATCCTGGAGACTACCCAGCTAATGTGGAATGCATTTGGAATATAAATCCACCCCCAAAGAGAAGAATACTCATTGTAGTACCTGAGATATTTCTCCCAATTGAAGATGAATGTGGTGATGTTTTAGTGATGAGAAAAAGTGGTGAGTTGCCAGACATGGGTTATCTTTCCTTCAAACTGATGGAGTGAAGAGCTTATATGGAAGGGATGACTGTCTTCAATGTAGCCAGTGTTTCTAAAAGGATTGTTGGATGAAGTGGCACAGCACTGTTAAAACAGAATTCTACTACTAACAGTTAGCAGAGTGTTATTAATTATTCAGGTTTATTGTCTGAATCACAAAGCACTTAATGGGCTTCTGTCTGGCCCAGTTACCACAAGGGATAAATCACTGCCACTCTAGAAGTCAACAGTGCTAAGTTGTATTTGGAGAACTCTCACTATAATCTGTACAAATTGTGCTCTTACTTGCCCTCTGTAAGTATGTATATGCTGCAGCTATTGCTAAATCTGGTACAACTAACACCCTCAAATGCAGTTACCCCACTTTTCTGTGGCATGGAGGGGGTGCATTGTGTCTTTGCTTATGAAGTTGATTCAACAGCTTCTGAAGTTAAGATGCCAATGAGATGTGCTCCTCCTTTGCATGGAGGATGTGGGCATGCTTCCGGTGATTTGTTGCTAAATCTCCGAGAAGCACCAAACCTGAAAGACAATTGTTTACATGTTTGACAGTTCTCACCTCTAGATGAGGAAGGGTGCAAAAAGTTATTCTATAAAGAGCATCGTTTAACTTTATTTCTAGCTTCTCCTACTTCAATTACTACATATGAAACATGTCAGACTTACGAGAGACCTATTGCATTTACCTCAAGATCGAGGAAACTCTGGATTCAGTTCAAGTCAAACGAAGGAAACAGTGGCAAAGGATTTCAGGTCCCCTATGTGACTTACGATGGTGAGAATGGAATTGTTTTTAATCTTTGTGTTATATCTGAACTAGAGAAAATTTTCCCTTAGAATCTCTTTTACACTGCTTACAGGGACAGAAGAATGAGGAAAAACTTTATGTGATTCATTTAATTTTAGTTGCAAAGACTTTGAAATAACAAATATATAACATACATAATCTTTGAAAAGTTACTTTGTATCCCTGTTTCTTCACCTCTAGAGTGGAGCTAATCCAGCATTATTATCTGCAGGGAGTAGTTTTTCCAGGATGTTAGTATTTCTAGGGATGATTCAAAATTACTGTCATAAAGAAATGGAGAATTTTAAGGTGATTAGATTAGGATACAGCAGCCTGAGGAACACTGAATACAGGATACAAAATTTCTCAGCTCTGTCCTCAAGAGGAGGTCTAGCTTATGTCTGGCTATTATCCTCCCAAAGGATGTCACAAACAGTCACTCAAACTGATATTTATTTTTCAGAGGATTACCAACAACTTATAGAAGACATTGTTCGAGATGGCCGATTATATGCATCAGAAAACCATCAGGAAATTCTAAAGGTAAGAAACTTATGCTTTCTTTGAGGCCAACCAAGAATTCCTTTTCCTCAACATTTTCCTAAAATTGTCTTGTTACCTTGATAGAGTCATCGTATTTAAAGCTCAAGTGTGACCCCAAATTCAATTTTCTGTCTTCTGACGTTTATGCTGGTATTTGAAGCAGCCCAAAATCAAGTAGCTCAGCCTGGCTGAGCAGGTGCTTATATGTCCTTTGTGAAATCAGGAACTAAATGAAATGCTTGCTAATATGACTAATAAGATTGTATGTTAGAAAAGCTAGTCAGCCAAGAATGAAGAACCTATTGTTTGAAGAGCCTTTTTCAGCCTCAGTCTGGCATTTAAGTGTTTAAATGACTCATTCAGTTTGCTGTGCATTAAAAAACGTATTTACCTAAATCACTATCTTGCCTCAAATCCAAAGGTACAAGCAACACCCGTAACAGCAAACTAATTAAAACCGAAAAAAGGCTGTTCAGAGGGCAAAACTGAGCTGTGTAAATGTAGGGCTTGGAAGAACAGGAGCTGAGGAAGAGCCAGCTCCCATGGCCATCCCTGCCCAGCGCTGCAGCGTTCTCTCACTCCAGCTTTCGGGTTGCCCAGGTCCCAGCTGCAGTGCACAGTGCCAGGCACAGCCTCAGCTGAGACCCTGGATCAAGGCTTTCCCAACGTACAGGAGAAGGTCCTTAGAAAGCTCAGTAGCACTGAGGACCAGCCTTGTCTCCCATCCGTGGAGGGAAGGCCTGGATAGCAGCATGGAAAAGGCTGGAAGGACAGTCAGAGGCAGTTTGCAGTACAAATGCCAGACATCTTGCAGGACCTGCCAGGAACACTGCAAAAAACATCCGGCACAGCAGGGAGACCCAGCACTCTAAAACTCCACAGCAGCATGGAGCAGTTCCCTTGCACTGCTTTAACCAGACTCAAGTTTTGCAAAGTAGACCTGATTGTTCTTCAGTTTTGACACCTGTGCAGACACTAAATCCAAACCCTGCTTTTGTCTAACTTATGTATGTTGTCTTCCATAGGACAAGAAACTGATTAAAGCTCTCTTTGATGTACTGGCACACCCACAAAACTATTTCAAGTACACAGCACAGGAGTCGAAAGAAATGTTCCCAAGATCATTTATAAAGCTACTGCGATCGAAAGTTTCCAGGTTTCTACGACCCTACAAATAGTCTAGTGGGATTCAGTTTTTGGTTACTTTGCATTCCTGTCAAATACTGTCTTTCCTCCATAGTAGAAGCATTTGCTAATTTGAAGGCTCTTTTTTGCAGTCTTTGTTTTCAATGGTTTCTGAAGAACACCTGTAATGTTTATAATTGTTAAAAGTCAATGTTCTGAATGGGATTCTTACTACAAAAAAAAAAAAACATTGTGCATCCCTGAGTGCATCTAGTTGTAGATCCAAGTTTTTGTCTGCACTAGTGTATCCTCACTTTCCATTTGAAATTTCACTATGTAAAAATATTCTTTCTAGCTTTTTATTTTTCATCAACAATAACTTTTGTCAAAAAAAGGAGGAATCTATTCAAATATGATTAAACTACCTGCAGAAAAGTTCTGTTATAGAAAGAAGTATGTAGTATAAATAATATTTGGATTTTGAATTGCACTTGAAGTTTATATTTGAATCTTTAGAAGAAAACAAAACAATCTAAATTTTGTTATTTCTCATATGTGGTTTGGTGGAACCTCTGTCCAAGTAGAAATCAAAAAGGAAAAAAAAAGAAAGGAAAAAAAAAAGAAACATATGTATAATTTTGTTTTATGAATTACATGAGATTGAGTCCCATGCCCTAACGTCCTAATGTTTTTACCTGTCCTTTTGTAAACTTTTTCAGAGGTTTGCCACTGTCAATTACTTAATTGAAACAGATTTAGCTCTGGATTTCCATGCATCAGTTGGTCCCTTTAAAGACATGTACAATAGGATATGTGAGAAATGAACAACAACACTAGTAGTCTTGGTTTCCTTTCCATTAAGAGAGCATCTAATTAAGTACAATATATAAATATATAAATATATACTTCTATTTGTGGGTACATTAGTAATGTTATCTCTAGTTACTGTAAATATTATTCATGCTTAAATCTTTACTCCCACACACCCTATTTACTCATATCTATGTGTAACTTTGTGTAGACAATTAAATGACTTCTCCAAGTGCTTGTCACTTCTATTAACACGCAACTGAAGCCTTTTGAGGTTTTGTAATACTGGATAATGGTTTACTCTGGGACAATCTCTTTCAATATGTATTATTCCAGGAAAAATTGCATCAATGAAGATGCAACTGCTATCCAGTAAAGGGTCAGCTGTTGCCTCTTCCTTGTGAATCCTTCACATGCAGACCAACAGAGTTACCTTCAGGACAACATTGGTGGAAGGAGCTCAGCAAGGAGGAATTGTTGGGCCTGCTGTCTGTAAAACACTGGGAACACGCCTGTGTCCCAGCCCCAGACTGTCAGGGGCTCAGGGGTGAACAGGACACTGTTTTGCAGAGGACTTAGAGGGCAGGGTCTGTGTTTTCAGAGATCTGGCGCTCCCTTTTATTCCAAATTTGTAGCCACAGTGCCCATCGGGCACAGGGACTGCAGGAGAGCTTTAGCCTTGTGCTCAGGCCCTGCTCACAGAGCAACACTGCCATGATGATAAACCCTGGGTTTCCTGCTGCTTCCTGGCACAGAAGCTAATAATTCAAATGAGACAGGAGCCCTTTTTTTGTATTGGCATTTCAACCTCTTTCCTTTTCAGTCCCTTCCTCTTGAGTATCATTTTCCCCTTTGATTCTACAAGTTTCTTACATGGAGAAATGAACTCTCCTGGCAGCCTCCTTTCAGAAAAAGGCTAACACACAGTTTTGCTTGGCTGCATTTTTTTTGCCTGTCTACCCTGTAGTTTAACACATCCTTGGATGTTCTCAAAGGCATACATTAGGGGTGGTTGTGATTGCCTTCTGACACTTCTTTTTGGTCTTTGAGCAAGTACTGCTTAAATTTACACAGTTTGTTTCTGTTGACTACAAGTGCTTGAATATTCCATTTCTGAGAGACACCTTAAGTATTCTGTTGAGTTTTTCCACTTAGCCATCTTGTAATTTTGCTTGCCTTCTTTTCTGTTGAAGAATATAATTTTTTTTTCTTTCTATGCCTAAACAGCCTGAACTTAGAGTCTAACAATTCATTTTTTTCCACTCATGGACCTCAGATCTTTGGTGAGCTTTCTTTTTAATATATACATTAACCCTTGTTAAAAAATGTCACTTCTTCATAAAAGTCCTTTGTTAAAGGCTGCTAAACCAAACTTTTTCTTGAGATGTTAAAACTACATTTATTTATTATTCACCAAGGGTTACTAAAGGTGGACAAAGAAGAACATCTCATCAGTCCTAGATTCATTGTGTGACTGGAATGAAAAAAAGTTTCATGTATTTTTTCTTTAACAGCAGTTATTTGTACAAAAAAAAATTTAAAAGCAAAAATCTTTTCAAGTACTCAATTATGTAGGAGTGTTTAACTAAAAAACTACTTCAGCCAAGCAGTAGTTCAAAGTCTGATAGTTTATTCAGAGTATTATTCAGATCCATTAGAATGGGTCAGGATTGCAGCCATTCTACTGAAAGATAGGAAGGAAAAGATATGAACAATATGGAGAAAAAGAACTTCCTCATTTGGTAAATTATTTACAGTGATCTTTAGTATTTCAAACTTCAGTAAGCAAACTTTGGGACCTGGTACTCTACACTGAGTTTAGTAAAATCCTTGCTAAAATTTTTGTTTAACAACCAACATGTTTGGACATAATATCACTGTATGACACTGATGCCAGAGTCCAGAAACCACTGGCAGCACTGTAACATTTTCCAGATTCTTTGCTCCATGGGAAATCTAGTGCCAGAGAGAAACCACAAGAGGGACATGTCCCAATTCTGGCCAGTGGTAGTGGGACCTTGGTAGAGCTGTGAGAGGTGAATACAGGCGAGACCAGTTGCATTTCACTCTGGTACCACTCACCCTGACTGACAACCACAGTACACAAAAGCAGGATTTTGCCCAGTTCATCCTGACAGACAACCTGAGAACGAGGCTCATATTCCCCAGAGCCACATCAGGGCAGGGACTCCATAGTCAGGAGAAGGCACTTGTGGACTTCTGTGGCAAACACAGGCTTTGTGCTGCTGAAGGCACTGAATGAAAGAGAATAATATGACTCTCAAAAGTTGACACTTAAATGCTTCTGAACATACAGGGGGTTCATATCTGATATATGTAGAAAATGAGTCAGGTTTGAATGCTTGCCACTCTGCACAGAAATGCTCTTGGATGTGCAAATTTCTAATGAAATAAGTAATGACAAGTGGTGTATAGGACAGTCTGAACTGGCTTCAGTTGATTCGTAGAACAGCACCGAATTTTTATATCAGCTCTAGAAGTTAAAAATGCTTTGACTTTCATACTAGATTTTTAGTTACAGTCACCAAATAGGAGGTGAGTTCAGCTCTTCATTAGTGTAGGATGCCTTCATTGTCAAAGTCAGAGAAACTGTTGCTACTACACAATAACAGCACAATAACAAGGAATGTCTTCTTCTGCAGAGAAGACCAAAACACATTTGGGAATCAAAAACCATGCAAGGAGAAATAAGAAAACCAGCTTTGTGAACATGGCAGAATATAACATTTTAGTTTTCACCCTGAAAATGAAATACAGCATTTGAACACATCAATAAATACAGCTCTGTATCTGTTCTTACAGAATTACACATTGTCTGCAGGACAGGTGCAACAACACATTTACGTGTTATTACAGGTAGACTGAAGAAGTGCCCATTTGTGATTGCCCAATTCTGTAGGACAAACAGAGCTCTTTATTTTCAATTTGCAAATGCCTGTATGCTTAAAAGTTGTACCTGCAACACTTACCATTTTAAGCCTCTTATCCTTTAAATACTGCACTTATTTTTAGTGAGGTGGTGGTGAATCATCCTTAAACGTTCTCACTGGCCACCAAATCACTGCCTGCACACCTGCTGCAGTCCAGGACACTGCAGCAATCAGAAGTTGCTCATCAAGCCCTGAACTGTGCCTTGAAAGTGCTGAGGACAGGGTGCCTCTGTGTGTCATTTGAGTACAGGGAGTATCAGGATTCTATGTTCAGTAGATTGCCACCTCTTCTGCCACACTGCACCTTGCCTTCAATAACAAGATTTATTCTGCCTGGAGATTCACCTCACTGAAACTGGATTCAAAAGTCCTTAAGTCTTTCTTTCAGCCCATTTTCTTGCCCTGTCTTCCTTCCTCCAACACACATTAGATTTTTACCTAAAAACCAACTTTTCAAAAGAAATTTATTTCCTCATTGTGCCTCCCCCATAGACTGAATTTATGACTACTTAAGATTTAGATTAATCCTTCCTACACAGCAGCTTCATTCCAGAGTAAGCTTACTTAAAAGTAAGTAAGCTTACTTAAAACTTGCTTACTTTGTAAGCCAAGTTTAGTTCAAATTAGTTTTAGACTAGCTTAAATAAATACAGGATTGGTCAGAGAGTTTTCAGAGGGTCCACATTCTGAGTTGGCAGCGGGTCTTAAACAGCACAGCTGACCTGCAGTCCTGTCTGTGAGCAGAATGCAAGGATGCTGCCACATGAGTGAGAAATATTCTTTGAATGTGTTCAGCATTCAAAAAGGGCAGTCAAACCCCACCCTGTGCCTCTTTATAAGCCTGCCCCACAGATTCAAATTTCTCAGATCAGTCTTACCTATAAACAACTCAGTTTTAATCTGGAGATAGCAGGTTAGGAACTTCAGCAGCAAAAGTAGTGCTGTGATTCTTAGACAGGGTCTGCTGACAGGTGTTTGACAGCAAAACCCACCTGCTCTGTGACAGCTCCCGTGTCTGGACTCTAAATACCTTTGAATGCTCTTAAAAACTAAGCTGGAGTAAAAATCTTCAGCAGTGGAACCCAGTGGCAAATTTCTCAGCCACCTCGTGGGTCTGGATGATTTTTAGTGACGGAAATGAGCGACACACACAGTTCCTTATATCTGTATCATGAGTTCAAGGAGTTGCATTTTTCCGTAGTTTAAAACCACTGATTGACAGGAATGGGAGTAACTGGAGGAGTTCTTAGAGAATCTCAGTACTTTGGGACTTTAATGAAATAGTTTTCTAGAATGTGAGACTGTTGTAAGCACTTGGGAAAAGGAATACTTTTGTCTTTCATAAGAATTTATGGAAGAAGGAAAATTTCTGTAAGGTACTATGAACTTACTCCTCAGCAAGACTTGGATTCAGAGACAAGTCTCGTGTTTTATCTCTCATCTGAATAGAAACAGACTGGGAAGTAAACAATGTCAAGAAACTGTTATCTAAGGATCTGAATATATACAATTCCAGTTTATTTCACTTATTTATTCTTTCATCATAAAGCTTTTAATCTATAAAATTAATATGTAAAATACAAGAGTAAAATGTACAGAAGTACCCTTAGATGTAATAATTTAAACCATCTGTATTCAGAGTGGAGATAACAAGTTTAAAGATATACAAACAATTGCAATTCAATTTTCTCAATATCTAGGAAAAAAGTGGCCTTGATTAATTGAACTTTATTTTAATTATTGTGAAAATACCTTTTTTAGAGTTTGTTTTTGTTACTTTTTTAATTAAAATTATTTTGTAAATATTGTTTTCTATGTTTTATAACTTAGAAAGGCCGTTAATTTTCATTGAAAGCAGCAAGGACTCAACATGTTGATTATAAAGATACTTTAGGAGACCTGGGTGGATGTGAGCAGTTGCCAGATTTATCATTCCAGATTACAGATCCTGTTATTTCTTCAGTCTCACTGGCATCACGGGAAGCGTTTTTTTGGGCAATTTAACGCGCTAATTTAAACAGAACTGACTATCAAGTGTCATTCTAAAGTGCTTCCCATTTTCATAACATATAAAGAATATGCATTTTAAAGTTAGTGCTGGTTCTTCTTCCATTGTTAGGATAAAAAACAACACAAAACTCAGAAACAAAAGGGAATTTAATAGATTACACCCGTGGACAAGGAAAGCCGTGGGATCTCTATGCTCGTAGGGAGCAGCGGAAGTGATGAAACCTCACACTGGATCAGATCACAGAACCTTTTTTAGGCAAAACCACTGAGGCCAGTGGTACTTTCACCTGCAAAATGTTCATTGTGATCATGTCCAGCACCAGTTTAGGCAGGAATTCTTGGCAGGCTGGATTTCAGGGGAAGAGCACACGGGGTGCAATACTGGTTTATCCATGAATTCGCTCCACGTAAACCACTGAGCAGGAGTGAGATTTTAAACTGAACTGTTGTAGATGCTGCTGGGACTTCTAAGCTTTATTACCAATGTAAATTGTGTACAAACAGCTATTTCCATATGAAATGTATGATAATAGTGTAGAGCAAGGGTAGTGAATAACTGTACAAAATTTGATACTTAGAAAATAAAATACAGTGCTAAGCTTTACCAATATTTTAACAATTCTGTCAGATTTATAGTAGAAAATGTTGTTGTAAATGTACCTTATAAGAAAATACATTTCCTTTTGCCTCTGTATATTAATAGCTTTGATTTCTATGTCAAAGTTAAAAATGAAGCATGTAATAAAACTTTTGTTAAAATCACTTTCATAATAAACATAAAATGGAATGGATACTCCTGCCTGCCATTTATTTGTGTATATGGACAAGGCTTCTTGCACAAGTGTGGACAAGAATCAGAAGAGAACTTCTCTTTCTTGATAGCATTTACATATTTTGGTTTAATTTTCATCCTTAAGCAACAGAGCGCTTTTTCTTTCTCATCTAACCACTGGAGTTTGTGGGACACTGATATAAGTTCCTTCCAAACCGGCTTCAAGGAGAGTTTTTCAAAGAAGAAATCCTGGCTACAGTGAAGGACCACATCACCAATATCCCTCCAGGACCTTTAACTATTTGCTAAACTAACTCTGGTATTACCATGCATAGCTCATGCAGCTGCCCTTTGTCACTCCCCTCTGTTGAGAAGCAGCCTCAAAGAAAGAGGAAGGAAGCTCTCATGTGCCAGCATGGCACGTGGCATTCTGCTCCTATCCTCATGCAAGCAGCTTAGCTTGTTAAGGGAAAGAAAAGAAAATTTATGATATGACAGCATCAGTTTCACTGATTTTATCTATATTGTTAATTGTATAAATACTGTCAGTATGACTGACGACTGCTGGTGTCTCTGGCAGGTTTGAAAGGCATCAGGAAACTGGCTGCAAAATACCAATTACTGCCTTTTTCAGCTGGTAGTCATTCAGGTCATATGGGCAGGTATCCTCACTGCATTCCAAGAAGACACAACATCACTTTTTATGGGACTACAGACGTGCCTTATGAAATGGCACTCAACTGTCCTTACGGTTTGAGAGTTTTAAATGAGTAACGAGAAAAGTCAGCTCCCAGCAAAGACAGAAAAGCTGAGCTCTAATGTTCCTAAAACGTTAGAAATCAAGTTGATTACTGGTAATGAAGTATCTATGCACAAGGACAAAATCTGGAATGGGAATCCAGTGAGGTCCCAGCTGACTGGATGCTGCCAAACCTTGTCCTGATTTTCAAGAAGGGCAAGGAAGGAGGACTCCAGAGACTACAGACCTGCCAGTGTCACTTCAGTGCCTGGTAAAATCATGGAAAACATTATTCTAGGAGGTATTGAAAAACACCTGGAGGACAACACAAGCATCAGTCACAGCCCGCAAGGCTTCATGAGAGGAAAGTCCTGCTTGTCACACTGATTGCCTTCTACAACAGGGTAGAACAAGCTGTTTTATAACAGCCACTTAAGTTTCAGCACTCATGACAGTCTTCATTTGAGTACAAGATTCTCGTTTACTGAAACAGGCATTGCTTGGTGACCGTTGCAGAGGGGTCCATTCTCAGTTCCAGTCTTTCCATGACTTCCCAACAAGTACACAAAACATAAGGGCCTGAGGAACAGCACTCTGGCACAACCCAGCAGGTAAGTGAAGGCAGGCTGGGCATAGATTATTTATTTTTCTCTTTGTCCAGCAATCAACATCAACTGACTCCTGTTGTCACAGACAGGGCCTGTCCTGTAAAACCACCATAACTGGCTATTTTTGCCTCTTAAATATAACATCTAAATGGGCAGTCAGCACAGCATGAGATACACTCCAAAAGCACTTCTTAACGTGGAATAACATCAACTCTAGCTCACTTCTATTGCGTGGATAGAACAGTATTGCTAAGCAATGGTCCAACTTTTATAAATGTAATATATTAGATAGCATGCTATGTATGCCTAGAGATGTGGGAAAGGGAAGAGCAGGGATCTGCCTTCCTGAAGGCACCCAAGTAGCTGGTGAAAAACTGCAGCAGTGGCTGTGGAGGGGCAGCAGGATGCCTTGGGACTAAGGGCAGCGTGTTGGATTGCCTGCACGGACACAACACAAGATCCCTGGAGCTGCCTGGCAAGCTGTTTTTTCATTGTTGTACCTCCAGAATGAGGGCAGCCTCCCTCCACCCCAGTACTGCCTGAGTAGTGAGGGAGTATCTTTGAAAATAAAAACATCTGCAGTTGTCAGTGTGTGTTATGTCAGTGTAACGTGGGTGCAGTAAATATGTTTCTGGGGGAAAACACTCAGTGAAAGTATTGTTTGTGCCAGACAATTTGTTTGGTTTATTATCCTTAACACACTGATCTCTTGCCAGACTTTTAGAGAGGAGGCTGAGTCCAACCTGCTAAGATCACTCATCCGCCTGCAGGGTGTTCTCCAGGGCTCTTTCCAAACTCCACGCTCACATGGGCATCCATTCCAAGACCAAAACATGGGTTTCCCTCCTCACTCAGCTGTCCAGCCAGCCAAACAACAGGACAGCACAGCCCCGCTGTCACCCAGTAGCCAGGGCATGGGAGAGACCTCCTATAAGGCCTTTGATAGGCTCCAGCTGACAGGCGGGTGTTGCAAAACCTTCCCAAAAATTGTACCTGTCCACAAAGTAAGCAGGCAAAATCTATACACAATAACTACTATTTTGATGCAGAAGAATACATTTTGCCTTCTTACAACAGCCTTCTTACAAACCTCTCTGAGGTTTTAAACTCACATATGATAAAATGTTTACAGCAAAGGACGTTCCTCTCATCTAAGCCCCTATCACAGCCTTCCATGCTTTGAAGTTCTACTTTTACCATTGAGAAAGCTGTTGACTTGAAAGCAAATGGTTTCTTTTATAACATATTACAGGGTTTATTGTAAAATGCACCAAAAATACGTCCCTTTATCTCCTTTTCACGATAATGTTAAGGTCTCTTCTGCCCTTTATATCCTTACCTCTCTTAAGGAGGTTTCCGTGCCGTGTTGGCAAAGAGGAAGGTTCTAATGTTAAACAACAGGAATATGAAGTGGGGAATGCACATCAGATCTATTTGGATGAGATAGCCATAAACATTTGGAATAAAGCAACAAACTGCCAGACTCACAAAACTTTGAAAAACTCTAGTGGTGTTTGTTGGGGGCAAATGCTACTTCACATCTGCTAACTCATGATAAATTTCTGCTTCAGACTGCTGTAGGGTGGGAACTAAATGTGGTGGTGGTGGATAAGTCATGGGGCCTGCTGTGACAGAGAGGCTCTACACCAGAGTAGGAAGAGCTGCTCCTGAAAGCCTCACCGTGGTTGAAGCGGCGGTAGGAGAATGGTGAGTGCTGGCCCCCTGCTCCAGGAATTACTTCTGTTGTGGAAAACCAGCAAAAAAGTAAAACAAGCTGCGAAGCATGGCAGCTGAGTAAGACCACATTTAGGTAAGTGCTGGACAAAGTCTGGGAAGAGCCCACTTACAGTCTACTCTTAACCTCAGTGATTCTCACTGTGTCTTATTATTACTTGGAGTTTATCAGCAGCAGCCCGCAGACCTGCAAACCCATCCAAACAGCCTGGAGCCACAGACAGCTGGCCAGCAGCCAGAACTCCCACCCAAAGTGAGGCAAAAGCACAAACAAGCAGAGAAAGCACCTGCCTACACGTGGTAAGAACAAGAATTATGTAAATCTCATGTTCGAACAGGATCACATTCCCTTTGCCTCTGGACAGGGCATGGTCACTGTGGGTCTACTGAACAAAGACATGAAAAACACTTTTCCTCCTTGGTCTGTTTAAGGAAAAAAGATTGATTTTTGAAGGTAAGTAAAAGATTTTACTTAAATACATAACATGACAAAGACAGAAATGAGGGACGTGTGGCCTTTTCAGTAAGCAGGGTCCCCAGGAGGACTAGTAAGTGGTCTAATCTCCACATTTTACAATACTAGGGCAAGATCAACACCACAGCCATCCTCTTTTCCCAAACCACAATATTAGCAAAAAATGTGCTCAGACTCAGGGTAGCAAGGTGGGAACACAGTCAAGGAACACTAGAAATCCAACTATTTTTTGATCTTCTGCTGTTTAATCGGGGAGGTCTCCTTAGAGACATCCTAGTGGAGCCTTTATGCTGAGGAAATGTGGGAACACAGCACGTGGTGAGGCAGACAGTCTCAAGCAAAGAGGAAGATTTGCCTGCATTTACTATTCAGATATCCAACCTGGAGATTAAGTTAGATCCTCAGCTGCTAAGTGGTGATGTATAGTTACAGCACGTAGGCACCATTTTTAATCTCTTTCTTGTCTCTCTCTGCCCAGCCAACACACTGCAGCCCTTTAATACACAGACCCTCCTCCTGAATAATTCTGTGATTATGTGGAGAAAGGCATTGTTGCTACCCTTGGATAGTTACAGAGGACACCAGTCCAGCAGCACGAGACAAGGCAGAGAGCAAAGAGGTATTTCTTCAATGTGGCACGTTTTCCACTGACTGTAGTCGGTGAATGTGAGGCTTTCTTGACCAGCTGTTAGATCTTAAAATCCTATTTCTTGAACATGACTATTTCCAGGGCTGTAGGACAACCTTCCCAGCACGGTACTGCACTGCCAGCCCAAGCAGTGCTGAAGTTGAATCCTTGATTTGAAGATAGGCTGGCAGGAAAAGGATTTTCCACAGTCTCTGGAGCAGATAATCCACAGAGGGAGCAATGTGGGTGCCCTCAGCAGCAGCCCTGCCCCGTGCTCTGACCACTGCTGGACACCTGGCTTCGCTCTTGGAGCTTTATAACTATACCTGAGGTGAGACCAAAGCTACCAGTAATGTTTAAAAAGCCTCAGGTTAAGCTGGTTTAGGCTATTCTACGCAAAATCTTAGAAAGAAGAGATTTTCTTAGAAATCTCTTCTAAACAATCCAAGGAAAGCACTGGGAAACCAGCACTCTGCTACAGGCGCTGGCAAAAAATACACCTCCCTCTTGTATTGACAGATATTTAAGACAGGCCTACATGTTAAAATTCACTTGTTTAAAATTTAAAAAGCTTTAATAAATAACTGACGCTGTATGTTTTTCCTGAGCATCACAACTCAGAGAGAGCAATTCCCACTGCTACGGCCGGCACTCAGCGCCTGCCGCGCCTCACACCCCGCCCGTAGCCCACTCCAGGGGCTGGGGCTGGGGCCTTACAGAAGCATCCCCAGAACACCGGGAAAACACTGCACGCGAACGCTATGATTTTATTAAAGCTTAAGTGCACGAGAAGAACAAAGGAGAAGCAGAACAACCCCAAGCCCCTTCTCCTGGAACATGTCTACAACCGGCCGCAGGCTCCCGGTGCTGCCCGTCCCCTCCCCGCTCCAGGGCCCACCCCGCTGCGGGAACGCCCCGAGCGCCGCTCCCGCCCCCTGCCCGCCCCGCCCGGCGCGTTCCGGCCCGGCCATGGCGGGGGACGGCGAGGAGGCTCTGGCGGCCTTCGTGGCCCTGCACGGGGCCGCGCTCCGCGCCTCGGGGGTGCCGACGCGCTACTGGGAGAGCCTGAGCCGCAAGCTGCGCGGAGAGGTGGGTGAGCGGCGCTGAGCGGGCCGCCCCGGGGGCAGCCCCCAGCCGGGCGTGAGCGGCGCCGAGGGAGCAGCCCCGAGCCCGGGCCGGGCGGAGGCCGTGGAGAGCCGTGCTGAGGGCAGCCCCTTCACGCCTGGGTGGAGAAGAGAGCCGCGGTGTTGCCCGGCAGGGCACAGTGGGAAAGGCACGGTGCGGGTTGTGTTAGCGACGCTGCAGCTCGGGGCTGTAAAGCACGCCAGGTGTATTGTGCCTATCTGGTTTCGTCTTATTGTTGTCGGCGTAAAGTTTGGAAGCGTTTGGAGATGCCGGTAACTAGAGGTGCAGTACTGGAGAAAGGTGATGAATCTAAAACACCACAGCACTCTACCGGCTGCTAAGAAAAAAATTAACTCTGTCCCAGCCAAACGCAGAACAGTGTCCTCGACCCTTCAGCTCTTTATGCCGAAGAGAATTAAGAAAAAACAGCAAAAGCACTAGTATTAGACTCAGGATGTTGTCATATGTTAATCCATCATAGTTTGGGTTGGTTTTTGCCTGCTTTTTTTTTTTTTTTTGTTTTTTTTTTCCAGTTCACTTCCACAGAGGTGTGCCCTGCCCTCAGTCGTTTATAACTGTGCAGAGCTAACTCAGTCAGCTCGTCTCATGTGTGCATGAGTTGCCTGGCTTGGGCAGCTTTTTTTCAGGTGAAGCTGACCCCTGGCCCTGAACTAAAGGGAGTGGGGAGGCACAGGCACACTCCAGAACAGGGTATCCCTTTTCACCTTTGTAGCAACCATCTGCCTCCTCCCTGGAGCTTTGTGATGAGAAAGGGAAGAGAAAGGAAGTCAAGAAAAGGAGTGATTTTAAACAGATTGTAAAGACGCGGGTTGTGTTTAGAATTTTTTTTTTTTCGGTTTGCACATCTGCAGCCCAGTGTCAGTGATGAGGAAAGCTGTCTTTGATTTGTGGGAGTGAAGGGACAAGGAACTGAGGAAGGAAAGAGACACAACCTGAAACTGTCTGGAGAGTTGAGAGTGCTTAAGGGAGTCTGGAGGAGTCGACCTGGAGAAGAAAATATAAATGAGGTGAACTTTTAGTCCTAGGGAGAGAAAGAGATCTGATAGGGGGAGAAGGCAACTAGTGGTGGTTTGCTGGGAGGCAGGATAAACAGTGAAGAAATAGGTGAGATGGGATGAGAAGTTTGAACAGGTAGTATAGGATGGTAGGGAAGGAGACGTGACTGCAGTTTAACACCCATGTACAGGTAAAGTAATTTCTAATTACCTGAATGCTTCTTTCCCCTATCTCAGCTTCAAAGTAGGGACAGGAGAAAAGCATTGCAAGTCATGATATGAGTGTTTATAGTCAGGAAGGGTCTGAATATGTTCCTGCTGGTTTCAGTCTCTTGTGTGGTACTGTTGATTACAGGAATACATGTTTATTACAGAGAAGATAAATCTACATTATCTCAAGCATATGCCCAGTCACAAACTTCTTGTGGAATTACATCCCCTTCAGTAAGTATTCGTGCAAGTGTCTTGCAGCAGGAATATCTGCTGCTCTGCTTAGGTAGGAAGGTCTGAGAAGGGATGTCCTGAAAGAGGACGGAACAGAAGGCAGTACAAAGCTGCTAAGGAAACTCAAGAGCTGTTGCATTTCCATGGGCCAGTATGAAGCTGGAGGTAGCAAACTGGATCTGTGCTGTGACCTAATGCAGGCTTGAGATTTGTCACCTGTGGCTGAAATCCTTGCTTGTTACCAGCTTTGTTGGGAGGGTGTGACATTTGGAAGGCAAGACAATAGAGTGAGAAGAGACCCGTGGTGCTGATGTTTTTGCAGAGGCTGTGATGACGAAAGGCAGAGTGAAGAAAGCATGTGCCCTAAGGCAGCAGGCTGCTCCTGCTGCTTCATTTTGCTTGCCGTGGTGGCTGAGCAGGCTCTTCTCTACTAAGTGTGTGTGGAATAAGAGACTTAATTACTTCAGTGAGCTTAGGAAGATAAAGTAAGCTGCTGAGAGTGCTTGTCTCTACTGGTGCTGCTTCTGGGCTTTGTCCAGAAGGAGGGCTGTTGAGGGATGTTCAGAAGATTGGAATGTTCAGGGAAAGTTAGTGTGAGGAGTGCTGTGGACTGGGATGACCCCTTGAGGAGGTAGAAACAGAGCTGCAGGACCTTACTTAGAACTGAACCATGCAGAGTGGCTGGGGGAGCAGCAGCAAAAAAGCAAAGGAGGTGAGGGGATAGGGTGAAAATGTTTTAGGAGTCTAGGTAATAAAGAGTGACTGAAGGGGTGCGAAAAAACAGTGCAACGTGGAGCATAGGATGAGTTTCCTTGTTTCATGTGTGAAATATGAGGAATTTTTCATTTGTCCCAACCCGTTGCAAAGATTAAAACTTTCTAGCATAGAACTTGAAAAATTTGCATCCATAATACTGATACAAATATCTCTTGCATCAATACCTCCAGAACCCAGCCCAAGCAGCTGTTTTCCAACACTCTCACACATGTTTCAACATACAGGGTGAATGCACCCTCCCTCCTCTGTGTACACTAAAGCCTGTGAGAAGTGGAGGTTTTGGGTTTTTTTTTTTAATTTATCTTGGGATCTGCTGGAGCAGGTTTCCTTCTGAGAGCATTATGTAATTGGATTGCTCATTCAAAACATGGTATAACTGCTAGATTGGTAAACCTGCCTTTATTTATTCGTTTTGCATTTAGAATTCAGCATCTGTTAGGAATTTTTTTTTGTGTTTCTGGCAGAAACTTGAGAAGTAAACTATATGCATGTGTAATCATTCACTGTAAGTGCTAAAATTCTATTTCTAGTGTAGTGGTTGTTTCTTACGCTTCCGGATAAAGTGTGTAGAGTATGTTTATAAGCCTGGAAAATACAGTGCCTGCATCTAATTTTATTCATTATACGCTAAGATGTTTTGCAGGCTTCTGTGTATTGCTGGAAGATTTTTGTAGCCCTGAGATGTTGCTGGCAAAAGACTGCTTGGAGTTTCATCCCAGTTAGAAATAGAGACTCTTAATTACTAGAAGGAATGCAGCATTAGATAATTCTACTAGCCTTTATTTGCCAGAGAGGTGGAGCGTTGAGCCTGTTGCTGAAGGCCAGTGGCCTTCAAAGCAGTTTGCAGTGTGCCTTAATAGAATTTGCTGGAGATGCATGTGTGGTAATTGTCATGACATGTGCCTGCTTTGGTGTCAGGTTCACTGGTTCCTTGGGGTTGGTTAGGCTGGAACTGCACCTGAACATGAAGAGGGAGGGATTTTGCCCAAACACGTTTTGCTTGCAAGCAGTTGTGCCACTGGAATGTGTTGGTACCCTTTTGCTGTCTTCTAGAGGTTATTGGTTGCTCTGGTGGAATACTTGATGTGAGCTCTCCCTGTTCTGCTTCAAGCCAAAGATTACTTTTCAAATTGGTGGTGTGATCTTATCCAGCTGGTTTTTGCTTAAGGAGCTTACTTAAGATTCCCTTAATGGAGCTGCTGTTTTAATAGGTTCAGTGACAGCCTGTCTCAGGGGGAGGGAGGGAGGAGGACAGCAGTGCTGTCCACACAAAACTCTCTGTGTATCCACACTAACAACAAGGTGCTTCTGCCAAACCCATCAGTGTACTACTGAACTACTTGTATTGTCAATTATGAGTTTCAAAACCAGCAAAACCCTCACAAAAAGCTACTGATGAAGGTGGTCTTGAGCTGCTACTCGAGAAGTGTGATTTGTTTTTGGTGAGGAATATACATAATTCACTTTTACAAAGCTATAAATTCCCTAGGAGACATTTTCCATTAAGCATCATTCTGTAAAGGTATCAAAAATGGAGATTTTTTGCTAAATGCAGCTGCTACAGTCTCATGCATCAGATGATTTGTTGGAAGGAGAGATCCAAACTTTGGCTTAGGGCTTTTGGAATTCCTTCATTTTTCTTAGTCTTGAGATGATATTTACTAAAATATAAACCGAGCAGCTTCCCCTTGGTGTTGTGGAAGAACTTGATATTCATTGTGGGTGTTTGGTAAATGGGTGGAGCCTGTCGTGAGTGGAGGCTGAGGCTGAGTCAGCCGCTGGCTCCCCTCCTATCCCGCTCTCACAAACTCCTTAAGACAAAAGCTAAGCGTAGGAAACACACACAGTGCCACACTGCAGCACGCGTCAAGCGGCTCCCCTGAGTCACACTTTTAATTTTCTAATGACTGCCAATCACTTGGCTGCAGTTTCTTCTGCTGGCTAACGAGCTTGTTGAGGATGGCCGGTGATCCAGCGGCAGGAGCAGTGAAGTGTCACTTCAGGGAAGAGCGGAATGTGTTTCCTGGCACGCAGCTTTTGCTGGCTCCCATGGGCTGGGATTAGCACTTGTGCCCTGAACCAGACCAGGGAGCTCATCCAGCTGGGAGCCAACCTGACAAAAATTAGTTTTAAGCACAGGGAAGGGCTCTTCCTTTTGCTGGGACCTGCCTGCAGCTGCATGAATTTGAATGACTACGAATTTTCAAGGCAACCGTGTAGAGACTTAAAGAAATATTGAAGGCTACTATTAGAACAGTAAGAGGTTGTGATATTGCTTACTATTGAGGAATGTTATCCTCTTCAAGCAACTGGAAAACTAGAAATAAATTAGAATTGTTACTTAGATACTCACTGAAGTGAAAGATACCAAGTGTCTGATTTTTTTTTTAATTGGTGTATTTTTAATCTCTGGTAAGTGTGTTTGCAAAGTAATTTTCTTTACCCTAAGAGAAATGCATCTGTATGTATTAGCCAACATACTGTTAGCATCTTCTTAGCATTTAGCTAAGAACCTGTTAGCTAAGAAGCTATTAGCTAATAACAGCTAGTAGCTGTTAGCTATTGTTAGCATCTGGAAGGCATCCCTGCCTGTGGCAGCAGGAATGGAACCAGGATGATCTTTTAAGGTCCTTTCTAACCCAAGACATTCTATGATTTTTTTTTTCTGCCACGACCCCCTCCCCTTGCCTTCCGCTATCCCAGAGGAAAATCCCTGTTCCTCAGAAGGGATTTTCAGATACTTCTCCACTTGGATCTGCCCTATGAACCTGCTCTGTGGCTTAAGATGAGAAGTAGCTGTTGTTTCCCTGCTGCCTTCCTCCCTCCTTGAGCAGCTGTCTGCTTTTTCTAGCTGGCCTTTCTTCACAAATGTGGAGTTGATTTTTCTCACTCTCCTGTTGAGGCTTGGCAAAAACAGCTGTCCAAAAGGAACACTCACCTGAACAAATAAAAGTTTGTTGCTGCCACTGGGATTTCACAGCTAATAAGTTGTCAATATGTAGAAGTAATGATTTAATAATGTGGCATTGCAGGCTGTGTGTAGCTGGGCTTGGAGTGTTGAACCAGTGACTCCAGAGCTCATACTTCAGACCTTTCTCTCTCCCTGCTACTTTTTAGACATACTAGATGGAGAAGAAGGATTTCTCTGCCCATGCCTGGTTTGTTAGGTAATGTGTGAGTGACTCTAGCAAAATAATTCTCTCTGAAAGAATTTCAGCAGTCTTTTGAGGCTTCACATATTTTTGTCTTCCTAAAAACATGTGTTCGTTTTGAAATGATGAAAGTTGTCAGCAGGGTCTTGGTTCTGCAAGACATGCAAGCCCAGTGTTTGGCAAGGGAGCCTTGTGTGGTGACTGCCCTAATTTCTGTATGTTCTAGACGAAGTTGTTGCATCCAGGGTAGGTAAGAACGTAAGCAAACCCCTTTCAGAACATTGGTGGAGGTAAGTGTATAAAACTTAACTTGCAGCAGTATAAGGAGTCTCCCAATGTATCTGGATGTGAGTGAACACTGTCAGTTTGTTTTAGAGGGGAAGAAGAGAGAGGGAAGCAGACTGAGATTTCTTAATTAGTTCAGAACTCAATTGGGAAAAGCTTTTTTTCTTCAGGCACTTTAATGTACTTTAGTATGGTTGTGGAGCCTGGGTAACACCCAGTTTTGCAGGTCTTAAATTACTGATTTTAGCAAAGATTGAGCAAAAGTATTCTGTTTTCAGCCTCTGAAATCTTAATGAGGAGTTAAACTAATAGACAGTCATTAGTAGACCTGTTGGTGCCAAAGAAAGCAACAAAGCTTCCTGCCAATATTACCTAAAGAAACTTCCCAAGCAAGCAGCTCTGTTAAAATGTGAAAGAACAAATACTCTTGTTCATTTGTCTCTTAAGTTAAAAATGCCAGATTTTATCAGATTGCAGGGAAGAAATGTCTATGGGTGTTGCATTGTGCATATCAGGGCACTGCCTTAACCAATTGCATGACTTTTTGTGCACTTTCCATCTCAGGTATTTGATGCTGGTGACTACTTTGGAATCATGCAAGTAGAAGAGGTGGATGAGGAGGAAGAAGCTGATGAAGAAATGGAAGAACAATTTAAAAAGAAGCCAAATCCTGGAAACGAACCTTGTTTCAAAGTTATTGTAACAAATGAGAATGGGCTTCAAGCCTCTAATCCTGATAGGTGAGTAGTGATTTTGGAACTAGTGTTCAGTCTTTGAGTAGTGTGAAACCCTAAAATGATGGTGACAGTTTCCTTTGAGACTTGCTTGATCCTATTCAGAAATCTTCTTTTCCTACTCTAAGACATAGCTGCATGCTTGAGGAAAAATGCATGCTATGAAGCACACCTAGCAAAAGGTTCTGGGAGTGCAAGTATCTTAATGTGGTTCCTTTTTAAATCATGCAGGAATATATTTAGAAATTGGTTTTAGTAAACTCGGGGAGAAAATTGGGAAAAGGCAGCCTTGAAGTGAATTCTGCAGAAATAAAATAAACATTTGTATCTGCAAGACTGTGTGCCTGTGGAAAAAAACACTAAAGAAATACTTGTGATCTCCACAAATCTCATGCCAAGAAGGTACTCACAGTAATGTTCTGTGGACTGTTACATTTCCTTCAGTTGCCTAAAGTGTAATTCAAGAGTGTGGTGGTGTGCATGCATGTATAATTGAATATATCAAATTACTGTTCTCTTGCTTCCAAATCAGTTTATCTGTCATGAATATAAGACTAGTATGCAGCTATAAAACTAGAATAAAGTTGTGTAAGAAACACCTTTATATTATAGCACTGCTTTTTGTGTTCTTACTGGTTTCAAACAGAGCAGGCTATTTGTCATGTATTAATGAACAGCAGTGAGATGAAGTCATCTCTGTTGGAGATCTAAATTCAATGCTGCTCAGTCCTATAAAACCTCTGTGAGACCTTTCATACTTCTTAGATCGTGGGTAAACATGCAAAGTCTAAAAATTTAAATTAGGCTCGATGAGTAAAACTAAAAAAAATCATAGGTATCTGCCTCTATATACCTGCTTTAACCTAAGTCATCACCTTTATAAATCTGAGAATGCACTTAAATTTTCACATTAAAACCAGCTCCTGTGATAGTCTTGGGCTTCCTTACAGCATTCAGGTGTGTGAATATAGGAGCAGAACACCAACACACGTGTTTGCTGATGTTTTCAAAGAGCTTGACCTTAGCATTCTCTGGAGCCTTTAATTTTAAAAGTAAATGAGGTTTCATGTGTATGTGGAATCTGGGATATAATATTTGTTCAAGGATACTTGCCCTGTGTGACAGCTGACATGTTTTTAGCCTTCTGAAATATGGGTGTTGTGGAGGTTTTTTTGTGTGGTTTGAGGTTTTTGCTAGCAAGTAGAATTTTGATTTTTCTCTGTATTGGTTCATTAAGATGATATAATCAAAATAAGGAGAACCCTTCTGTTGGAAAAACTGTGTTTTTTTCTAAAAGCTAAGCAGACTAAACAAGGGTTAAACTTGTCAAACAAAGCTGTGCCAGATGTGTATGGTTTTATTTTGGGTTAGATTGTAATTGTTTTCAACAATGCATTTTTTTCTAAAAATAACTTGGTGACACACCCCACCCAACAAAAACCCAAACCAAACTGAAACAATCAAAACTTATTGCTCATTTTCTTTTAATAGCATATACAGGCTTTTGATGATCAGACTTCCCCACCTAGCTTTACAGATGACAGTAGATATCACAGACTTTGTGGCTAACCAGGTCCTCAAATAATTTTTCAGAATAATGTGTTGTTTTCCTGCTTCAGGCAGGACTATCAGGTTGATGCAGTAGAGTTAATAGTGACTAAAGGGGAAGAAATCTGTGTTCTTGGGTTTTAAAGGGAGCTAGGCTCACAAACATGGCTCGCGCAAGGAAATGTTTGCTGATGCACCTTAAGCTTTCTAGAACAAAACCAGGGTGTAAATTACTGCTGGAAAGTTGCCACAATGTGTGCTCTGGGAGTGACTAAGAGCAGGTTAGCTGTCACACCATCTCCAGGGAGGTGCAGCCTGTGGCTGTGTGTGTGTGGATCGCGGGGTGTGACCCACCCAAACTGTCCTGCAGCGTGTTCCTCATCGACCACGCCTGGACGTTCCGCGCGGAGCACGCCCGGCAGCAGCTGCGCCGCGTGCCCGGGCTGCTGCACAGGATGGCCAACCTCATGGGCATCCCCTTCCACGGAGAGCTCCCTGACGAGGGCAGCGTCGAGCAGGTGCTGCAGGAAATGTGGAAATACAACCAGACCTACCAGCTCTCTCAAGGGGTAAGTCTATAAAATTTTTTTTGGGTGAAGACATTCTAGTATATGAATATTAGCAAAGATCAACTTCTGTTTGGAAGGAGAGCAAATGCAATGTAGAGCTAAAATACACCGCAGCTTGCTGCCAGCTTTCTGATGAGAAATTTGAGGGTTTTTTTACAGAGAGAAGAGTCTGCTGCCAAAGAAAGGAGCTGTAAGGGAGAGGTCTGTTTGTATGTTATATTGGGTTTTTTCCTACTCAGAGTTTTTCATAGTGAAGGAAAGAACTTCTCATAGAATCAGCTGTTTTGCAGGAAGGTGTTTTGCAGCTGTGCTTGCAGTTTTCCTCACCTGTACAGAGTGCTTTCCAGACCAGGGGTGTATCTACACTGCCAAGTAACTTCCTGCTTTGTTTGTGCTGTGTAAATGTTACCTGACCCTCAGGGGAGAACCAGATACCTTCAGGATGGAGCCTGAGTGTTCCTAGGCATAAGTTACTGCTGCTTTTAGGTTGTGTGGGTAAGATCACACCAGGTTTGGTCACCCTGCCCTCTGCAGTCTTTCAGCACTGTACCAGCGTGTCTTGAGCCTTCAAATACCTTCAAGTGCACACATGACATTTCGGAGGGATTACAACCCTCAAGGTTCAGCTGAAAACCCTACTGTAGGGTTTGCAATGGAGCTCCAAAGCTTTTTTGAGTCTTTTGAATTAGAGAGGAGAAAGGTGAATTCTTTGACCCCAGCCCTGTGCAGAATGGGCAGGGCTAATCCTGAGCAGTGAGAGCATGCCTCACCTATTAGCTCAGGGTGTTGAGGTTATTCTCTGGACTGGTCATGTTTATCAATTAAGCTTAAACTTAACTCACAGTAGAATCGTGTCTGAAGAATCCCTGAGAAGGGGATTCATTGTGACTACCTTTTCCTCTGAACAGTATCTCTGAGTCTTTCTATCCCATCTCTTTGTTTCTCAATTTGTCGTGAATAGCTTGAGTCAAATGGAATTATCAGTGTTACCACTTGAAAAGTGATTTTCCAGAAGACAATTAATTAAACTTGTAGTTAAACTTGTCTTCTATTCCCTTTTCTGGCAAATATCTCTAGCCTACTCTCTCTGCTCCGTTCCTGCATCTGCAAAAAGACCACAGTAGTGCTACCAAGCAATTTAAAGTTTATTCTTTCATTCAGGATTTTTTCATGACAAGTGTTGCAGGAAGGGGTACTTTGATGGTGCAGCCTCAACACTCACAGGCAGCTGATGTTTCAGGAGGCAGTTTTGCTCTCCACTCTTAAACTTCAAACACTTTTTAGCCAATTGATTCTGATAGCAACTGAAGGAAAACTAATCCTACCAAGCAGCCTTCTGCTGGTTTAGCTCTTTTGAGTGGCTACTTTGGTTCAGGGAAAGTGGGTCTGGTAGGCAACAGCAGTAGCATGAGAAGGAGGATGGCAGTGTGCAGTCAAGGTGGGAACAGACCAGCCCTTCCCAGCAGTGCCTTCTGAGGGCATTTCTCTGTGTGGAACACCTGCCCACAGTCCTGGCTAAAGCAGGAAACCAGGAAATGGTGCAGGAGCCTGCCAGTGCCTCGGTCTCACAGAGCTTTCCCTGCAGTCAGTGCATGTGAGATGTCTCCCTCTGTTTGTTCCTACAGACTGCAGAGGAGAAGGTTCCTGTCTGGTACATCATGGATGAATTTGGATCACGCATTCAGCATTCAGACCAGCCAAGTTTTGCAACAGCACCTCTGTTTTATATGCCTCAGCAAATTGCTTACACAATTCTCTGGCCTCTGAGAGACCTTGAAACTGGTGGTAAGCATGTGTCTGATGAGTTGAGGGTTTTTTTAATGCTTGCAAGAGAAAACAGGCCAATTCTTACAATTCATTGAGCATTTCACGGCAGAATAAATATTTCAGGACCAAAATGGCTGCATACACTGTCAAATATAAAAGTTCTCTGTCTGGTATTTCCATATTTTGAGATCAAGACCTTTTACCAGTCTAAAAATGTGGCCATTGTTTTATTGACAGAGAATTTCAGTCTTGCAACACTGCCTTAGTGAAACTGCCAATTCAGTTATCTGAGTGATTTAAAAAAAAATTACTTAAAGTCTGTGTTTGTAGCTTTGAGTCAGAAAGTCAAGTGCTGAAAGCTGGGAAACACCAGGCCAGTGATTTATTCCTGTAATCAGGGGCCATCCTATGCCTCCATCATGGGGAGAAGATAAGCATCCTAAATAATACTCTTTTTTATCACAGACCTATAGTTATATCTGATTTTTCATTTAAATAATGACAGCTGTGCTGGTATTGACTATCCAGCTGTCATTTGAAGCTTCCCATTTCAGTGGGAAATGAAAGGCAGTTCCTAAAGGTTCTCCTGGTTTCGCTGCAGATGAAGTCACTCGTGATTATGCTCACGGGGAAACGGATCGCCTGATCAGGAAATGTGTTTTGTTACCTTGGGTGCCTACTGAGGTGTTGGATGTCAGTTGTTTTACTCCAGAGCCACCAGATGAGCATTACCAGGTATGATTTTAACAGGTTAGTTCCATATCTAATCTCTGTTAAGAAGAAACAGTGTCTAAAAAAGCATTGCAAGAATTCCGATTTTGTTTCTTTTTAAACTTAAAGACTGATTCAGAGGACAGCCATTAAATTAAAAAAAACTCAAAGCACAGTGAGACAAGAAATAGCTTACATATAATATTTAAGTGTTTAAATACTGGAGCAACATAGATGAGTTCTAATATTTTATTGCTGTATTGCATTGGGGTTTTTTTATAAGTACACTACAAGGTTCTTTAGATATTTGATACATTGTCTAATAGGCTTATTGGTTGGATTTGGTATTGTAGCACTGCTGTTCAGCCTTGAATTACAGAAAGATTTGGTTTACTATTTTAGGAGAAGTTTTGTTTTTCGTACTGGATGCTGGGCTATGTTGTGGTTTAGAACCATTAAATATTGGAGCAGATACCTTTTTAGTTTGATGGCACTATTATAAAGTACTCATTCAGTTTGTTTCCTTTCTAATAAAGGTTTGGGATATCTTCAGGACGGGAAATTAATGTTTGGAATCTCCTTTTCATGAACAATGTCTGCATGAGATTGACTTTTTAGAAAAATGAGAAAACTGGGACCTATGAGGTTATATGGTACTGGCTGCTAATAGCATTCAAAGTACAGCTTCTAAAGATGAATCTCTACCCCCAACTCTCTGTTTCTCTTTATGATGGATGAGAGGCAGAAAATGCTCTATCCAGTTTGTTATTAACAATATCCAGTCAGAAATGAAGTTAACCTGCTTCTGCTGAACAAAGGTATAGACTCAAAATAGCCAGGCTCTCTTGTAACCTGTCAGATTGGTTGGTTGGGATTTTGCATTTTTGGAAGAGCTGTACTTTGCATCAACAGATGAGGAACAACAATGCTCCCAGAGTTTGTCTTACATGTGTTCTCTTGGCAAAAGTGCCTGGGTCTCAGGGCAACTTTTTTGCATGTTTCAGTTCTGTTTTGGTATGATCAGGTCAAGTTAAAGAATTGTGTATGGCAAATGGGTCCTCCTTTACCACTCTACCTTAAAAACATCTTTTCAAAGTAGCCTTTTTTTTTTTTTTTAACTGTCTCTGCCACTCAGCTGTTGAGAAGAGATGACAGCTCTACTGATGCTAGAACCAGCCAACAGAACTTTCTTTTACTCCAAAATGTCTAGCAGTAGTTGAAAGTCTCAACTGGTGACAGACTAGTGAAGAATAGCTCAGGGCATGGCACATCTCTGAACACCAAAGGTGACATGGCTAGAAAGAGATACTGACATTTCCAATTCTGTGCTGCTGACATTTCCAATTCTCATTATATGTAAAATAATGAGAGAGTTGTTACAGCAACATTGTGGTTTAACTTTTTTGGTACTTATTTTTTGTTCTGTTAGCTAATTCTGGTTTCCAGCACAGACCACAAAGGCTGTAACTTGAATGATAGTGTGGGTGATGATGGAGCAATGAGTGCAGAAACCAGAGTCAGGAGAGGCAGCTTCTAATGAAGTATCTGGGATTAACTCTTGGGACTAGAGAGATGTCAACAGCTCCCAGGGTCTGAGCTGCTAAAATGACGATAATGCATCCTCTGGTACTGTTCTGAGAAGTGTCATCTTCTCACCTTAAAAGTACAGGCTCCCTTCTTATTCTTAGGTGATTACAGGAATTGTTTTGGATTTGTCCTGCCCACTCTGTTTTAGAAGGTGATGTCTAAGATCTTTGATTACCGTTGTGGCTTTATTTATTTTTCCAGTAATGTAGGATTTTGTTGCCTATACCAGCCTTAAAGGTAAAGAGGTGCATCTGTGGCTGGACAGACATTGCCCACTGCAACTTAGGACAGTCTGAAGCAGCTGGAATTCAAAGAGTTGTCCAGAGCAGCAGTTGCTTTTGTTTCTCAAGATGTACTTGTCCTATCCCAGAGTTTCTGTGAGCTGCTTCCTTCGGCAGGGCATCAGCAATGATCAAAAGTGTATTTCCTTCTGTCAGTCAGAGGGGGGCTGTACAGGATGGAGTGAGGCTTTGCAGGCATGGTTACTGCTGAACACTGCAAAAAACATTTTGCTCATTTTCACAGGAGCAGAATTGTCTTCCAACCTGCTATAATTTTTTTAGTCATCTGTAATAAAGCATCTTGACTATATGGTCAGTGTTAACATTTTGTTGAAAATACAGCAACTTTGTCTTCTACTGTATATGGTTGGCTGTGATTTGAGATTTTTTTTAATATTTAAGAAACAAGAATTTCTCAGGGTTATTGAAGAGTGTTGAAGTGCTCTGGTCTTGAAGCCTTATTTCTTGTTCCTTTTTACTGATAGGATTTCCTTCTGCCTCTGCTCTTGTACTGATTTTTTTTTTCTGAACAGCATATTATCCAACATGTTAGAATTGTCAAAATGTAACCTGACTGAAATTCACTAGCACCAAAGAGAAGGGACCAATAAGACATGCAATGGACTCTTTCATTCTGCCTAGAATTAACTTTTTGTGGTTTTCTATGTTTTCTAGGCCATTTTAGCAGAAAACAAGGAAAAACTTCCTGTAGCGATAAATCCACCAGTTTATGCCAAAGACAAAGTTTTCAAGTACGTATCCACAAACAAGTTGTTTTCTTACCAGGGTTATGTGCCATAATTGCAGTGTGTTCAGACTGAACAGCCCTTTCCATCTTTGAACAACAGAGCCAAGTTAAAGTTGTGTTTGTATGTAGCCACTGGCCCAAGATTCTGACTTACTAGTTGCTCCTGTTGGATTTATTCTTCAGAGAGTGAATGAATTGTCACTTAGCGAATTTCTAAAGAATAAATTTAGTTTGGTTTTTTTTTTTTTTAACTATGTGCCACCTTCTGGGTGAAAGAGAAGTTGCATAATGTTTGAACACTAAGTTACACCGTGTTGTTTTCTCTAAATATGACTAAGATATATAAGAAAGACTAAAGACTTCTCTTCTGCATTATAGTATGTATGTCCATAGGGGTACCTGTGCTGCTCTGTGCTGTGTGAATATAACAGACTATTCCCCTTCTTCAGATGGCATTACCAAACAGGAATCTTAGAAAAACCTGGAATGTTTTAAATTGGATATGTGTTTGCTACAAAAATGGACCGTATGCTGTGAAACCATTTCAGAAGAAAGCTGGAAGAACATTGCAAAGATAAGGGATTTTTGTGAGCAAAAGCAGTGGTGCTGCATGGCCAGGCTGCCTTGTTACTGGTTTTATTCCAGAAAAACAAACCATTGCTTAGCATGTGCTGTGAGTGCACTCTGAGGTGTTTGTAGTCTGGCACTGGGATCACAGTTCTTGCTTCCAACATTTTGCTTAAGGGGCAAAGTTGCACTAAAATGTATTTGGTAGATGTACTCACACACCAGCTTCTTGTGTTGATTTGTCATTCCCTAGATCAACTTTACTTGAGAAGAACTACTGGAAATAAAATTTACTTTTTGTTGAGAGGCATTTGTTAACTTGCCCAGTGATAGCCAAGATTCCTGTTGTAGTTGAACTCTCAGGTTGCAAGACAGTGAGGATAAGCAAAAGCTGATTTTTTTCATCTGGGCTACTCAGATACCGGAGTCAAAGGGAGATGCATTCTGATAGAGGCAGAACGAAATATTGAGGAAAATGGGAAATGTTGATACATTTTTCGCTGCTTACCTCTTTATTTTGTATCTTACACTTCAAGCTAATGGCATTCACATTAGGGAAGGAATGAGGGGGAAGCACATCAAATCTAAGGAATTTAATCTGCACCCAATCAATGTACTCCTAAGGGTTTTCCTTTCTTTTCCTTTGTCCCCATTCATATCTGGACAGAAGGCCGTGAGATCCTTCTCATGCTCTGAATTTCTTGTACTAAAGTTCCTCCATGAGTAGAGCAGCATCTCAGAGTCCAGATGACTGAGTGGGAGCTGCAGCTTTCCAGTGCTCTTGGCCTCTTTTAAAGCTGTAAAGGTTTTAGGGCTGTTACCATGGGCAGACAGATGGGAACATGTGGAGCTGGATGGCTGTCTGTAGCCTGTTAATGTGTGTGCTCTGCTTTGTGAATTGCTGCTCTTTTAGGGGATTCAGAAGAAATTCAAGGCACGAGGTTGCAGAGTTTAGTACCTGGAACAAATTCTTAGTCATCTTGTATCCAAGCAGAGCCAAGACAGAGAATGGAAGATGAAATAAATGTTGAACCTGAATCCTGAAATGCAGGGGAGTGACTACAAGTAGTTTGATACAGCAAAATCATAGGTTCAATTAGGGCTTGTAGCATGATAACTGCTGCCCTAGGGAGATTGCTCTAGCCAGCTGTGCTGATTGCTGAATGGAAAAAAAAAGGTGAATAAAAGAACTAAATGCTTCAAAGACAGATTTATTAGGGAAGGTCTTTCCAGTTTGTGTTGGGCTTGATCATCTCTGTTTCTTTTGATCTTCTCTTTCATGTTTCTCTTCAGCTACATCAGTCATTTTTAAAAAATGTCCAAAGAGCTGTTATTGGACAACTCTTTGTTTTAGTCAGTCTTGTCAGCTTTGTGCTGTGGGAGCTGATTCTCCTAACTGATTCTCAGCTTTAAATATTTTGAGTAAATCAAGTAACATCTGAGCATATTTATCTTACTTGCATAATTTTACCGAATATCATCTTTAATCCCAGAGTTCATAGCATCCCTACCAGAACTTCTGTGAGGCAAGGGTTAAAAACTCATCATTTGGCAGGTATGGTTAGCTGGCTGCATTAGTTCAGTGTGTCATTGATACTGGAATGAAAGGTCCAAAACAGGTTGGCTGATGCTGCAGACTTGCAGACTAGATGATCTGCCTTCTTCCAAAACCAGAATGGGACTTGGTGCATTTCTTACCTGTCTGTATTTTTTTGTGTGTTTTGTCAGAGTAGACATAGAAATGTGTACCAACATATTTGACTAAAGCCAAGGAAAATGCAGTAGAAGGTCCTACGTGCTCCTTTTAGTGTCCTTCAGTGCAGAGATCTGATTGTTTCAAATGTGTGCCTTAATACTGGATGTGCTAAAATACCTGAGGGAATCTGACCACTCAACTCAGTGATTGACGTTGGCAGTGAAATACATTCATTTTACATAGTGTTTTCAGGAAATTTGCATTCTCAAACTGAAATAATCTGTCCTCCAGGGGTTTGGAGTGTCCCAAGACTTTTTATGGTAAGAGGATAGCATACAGAATGGGTGGAGTAATTTAAAACCTTAGAACATATGAAATGGCCTTACTTCCCCTCTAATCTTCACCTCCCTCATCTTATTACATTAGTGTTCCTGCATTTAACAAAGATAGACTGAGCTCCCCTATTTCTTTTGTGCTGCACTTTTAAGCAAGTCTTCAAATACATAATCCTGAGTGCTCTAGCACTGGGTCTTTGTGGGATGGTGATTTGTAGGGTGTGTTTGTAAGCAACCAGTTTGGGATTTTCTGAGCAACTTAAATTTTAGTAGTTCTTGTGCTGCACGTGTTATTTCGTGCGTCTTTGTGTGGGGATTGTGGATGCTTCAGGACTTTGTTACAGCGTTATATAATTGGCCTTTTATCTTCAAGTCTCCACTTTGATTTCCTTTTGCTTCAGCAAGGACTAGCAGTTGCTCCAAACCAGTGAGGATTAGGAGAGCTTGTGAGTTTGGCAGAACTTGTACTTGGATCCAGTACATCAGATTTGGTATTACACTTTCCCCTAGTGTGCAGACTTGCAAGAAGTCAAGAAGCCACATATTGCAGGAAGAAATACTAACTTTGTTCTGTTGCAAGAGTGAGGAAAGATTGGTGGCTTCTTTCAGCGACGATGTCAGGCTGATTCACTTCATCCACAGTGAAGTCCTCTCTCTCAGTTGTAGGCTTCAGCATAAATGGTATAACCATTGTAATATCTCACACATGGAGCTATGTAAAGTATCTTACATACTTTGCTTTTTAAATAATTTATTTTCCCTTGTGATGGGGCTATTTCTGCAGTTCTTCTTTTCAGAGAAGTGTCTCTCGGGGGAATATATCTTCCAGTTGGTTAGTAGTGGAGGAGGAGAGGAAAGTTCCACCACTGATAAGAATAGATCTGGAGAGGAGCAAGAATACAGGAGTTTCTCATGGAAAAAATTAGTGGTTGCTTAAGCTGTTTAAATGTTCCCTTACCATGAGAATGATATAAAAAACTAGTCTCGCTTTTTCAGTCAACTTGCTGAATTCTGCATTAAGTGACCTCACTTTAAGCTGTAAAGTCATCAAAATAACCTTTATTTCTATCTGCTTATTGTAGCGTCCAAGTCACTGGTTTTATTTGAGAGTCCTAAGATATGTAACAACTTGCCTCATTCTTGGTTATGTTCTGGAATGTGTATCAAGTTTGCTTTGGGTTTTGGTGTGGTTTTAAATGGGGTTGAAAGGGAATTTGTATCAAACCTCAAAGCTGTGTATATTCCCAGCATATACGTAATGTACCTACTTTCATATGTTTGGGTTATTTGGAAAAATTTCTCTGTGTGAAGCTCTGACCAAACAAAAATAATCTTCTGAAGCTACTGGGAAGATTTCCTGTGACTTTCTTTTGCGTGGATGAAAGCAGGTTGATTTTTAGAGCTCTTTCAGGAGTGAAAGTATTCACAAGGTGGCTCTCACTTGTGGAGTTTTCATGTAGAATAGTGAATTCATGTTACTGCTTCCCTGTCAGGGACTTGGTCACCAGCTTCTGAACTGTTATTTTTGTGAAGCTCTCAGAGCTAAACTACCTTTGAGATTTCTGTCTCGAAATACAATTTTTTTCATCTGTCCCAGTCCAATTCAAAATGTCTCTGTGTCTTAAGAAGAGATTGTCACAGAGGGTGTCTATAGGAAAGGCATAATTCTTGTAGAAGGTCAGGCTTAAAACTTTTTTTTCTGTCCAAGCATGAGCTGATCAGAGACTAAACTGACATTTTTCTTCATGTGCTTCTTTCTTCTAGGGTCTTCACAGACATGCAGCAAGTCCTCAACAACCTGACACATCCCCGTTTTGTATTCACAGACAACGAGGGAGAAGCAGACATCCTCTACAACTTCTCGCACTTCAAAGATTATAGGTTAATTAACTACAGGATTCATTGTTGCCCTGATAATACTTTTTAAAAGTTTTTGCTATTAAAACTGTGTTCCCAAAGGCCTCCACAACCTTGCCCCTTCACCAACCACTTGTTTGCTTTGTAGGAAGCTAAGTGAGGAGAGGCCTGAGGTAATGGTGAATCAGTTCCCATGTGAGAACCTCCTGACTGTCAAAGACTGCCTGGCATCCATTGCTAGACGAGCTGGAGGACCAGACGGGCCCAGATGGTTGCCTCGGACTTTTAACCTCCAGACAGAATTGCCCCAGTTCATCAGCTACTTCCAGCAACGTGAGAGAAGGTGACTGTGTGTTTCCTCTTCCCTAGGTTTTGTGCTGATTTGATCCCACTTTCCTCAGAGATCAGGAGCCCACATTTTGGGCTTGGCAGCTGTTGCACCATCATGAGTTAGCTCTTGCTGCATTCATGTTCAAGTGAATTTTACTTGAAAAGTGGGAGCTTTCTAGGTATTTGCTTTTAGGTAAGAGTAGTTAAGTAGTGCAGTTTGAAACCCAGAAACTTTGCTGTGATTTGAATACAGAGTTGAAGTCCATTGCTTTTTGCCTAGTCAGGATCTTGCCTCTTGTGTTCAACAGATATTCAAAGCCCCCAGATGTGTTTGCAACAAGTGTGGGATTTTTTTACAGGGGACAGTAGCAGTTGTTCCTGCAGCCAGAGTGGAACACGTTTCATGTATTTGGAATCTGTATGGTTATGAAAGTAAAATTTAGTTTTAGTGTCAGACTGAAGCAGTTGTGGAGCTTTAGAGTTTTAAATCCACACTTTCTGCTGCTACAGGTGCCTTGAAGTGGATGGAAACGACAAGGTTTTTTTTCTTTTTTGTAAGAGAGAAAGAGAGCATTAGCACTGCTGAGTAACCTCTTTTGTCTGGCATGGAGTATTCTGATTGGAAGGTTACTGCTTTGGTGACACTTCTTATGGTGACACCTGCCAGGTGTTTCATTTGGCCATTATTTGCTATATATCATCTGTGTGGGGTGGTTTAATTCCTTTTTAACATCAAGGATTGACAGTGAATACAGTGTGTATGTAGGGAATGGGAAGGAGGAGACAGGAATTTTCAAACAAAACAGAAGTTAACTGCTGTCTTCAGCTCACTTTATGTCGTTCATCATGGAGCTCAAGAAATTTCTCAGGATGCTTTTAATAGGTTGAGGAAAGGACACCAAGCATCACCCTGTCCTGACTTGGAAAGATAGATGGAAAGACCAGCATATTGCTGGTTTTTCTCACGGGTATCTCAAAGAATTTTGCCTCTGGAGGTGTCTGGGTGCTAGAAAGTGAGACAGTGGTGGTGTGCGTTCGTTTTCCTGTAATGTGAACTGTTGAGACACTGTGTGGTTTCTTCCCTAAGAGATTAATTATGGTGTCTAATGTGAATGATTTGGGGGTGTCAGTAGGGAACCAACTTGGAAAATTGCACAATACCCTGCCAGAATGTTCTCAGGCTCCTGGTAGAATGATTCCACACCATGACCTGTGCGTGTTCATGGTGATGTTGTTGTTTTATCCTTCTGATGGAGTCAGATGCAGAAGGAGGAGATAAACAGTGAGATCATGCTAGGCCCCAACTGAAAAAATAAACGTCTGTGAAAGGTACCATTACCTTTTCTCTGCCTTGTACCTAAGACCTACTGCTCCCAGCTGTTAGCTGAAGTCTTAGTTCTTGCCTGGTAGCCCACAGCTTTATAAAGTATTTTTTCAGAAGACATGTATCCAGTCAAGTGGATCTTCAGCCAGATGAATGATGTGGATACTTACAGGTGTTGCTCTCTCTCTCCCAGAGGAGAAGACAATCACTGGATATGCAAACCATGGAACCTGGCCAGAAGCTTGGATACCCACATCACCAACAACCTGAACAATATCATCAGGCACAGGGAAAGCAGCCCAAAGGTGAGAGTGTGGCTTTGAACAGGATGTAAAGGGCAGAGCTGAAAAATCTGCTTCATAGAAGGAGGTCTGTCGTGGGTTTACCCAGGAAGGGTCAGTCTTTCAAGTGACCTATGGTGCAAGAAGCAGTACACCTTGCTTCTTGGGAAACAGAGCCAGTGACCAGCTAGTTTTGAGTATTGATGGGTGTATAATCTAATTAAAAGTTGTTCCGNNNNGTAAGTGTGCTGGCGTTTAGCCAAAAAAACTCAAGTGAACGAACTCAAACCACCACAAGGTCTGAAAATACAAAGGAAATTTAGTTTCTTTGGAATTCATATGCTGGCCATAAGCATACAGTTCAGAATAGATTCAGTTTAAAATTGGTCAACTCCAATTGTTGCAGTGATGAACTCAGAGCTTGATGTTGTCTTATTTGAAAAATAAAACATGCCCTGACAATAAGGGATACTCCAGTGTGGTGCTGCTGTAAAGCCAATTCTCAGGCTGGCAGACAAACACATTGGCTGTAGTTAACATTGGTCATAAATTTGGGAACATGATTGCTTCTGTCCCCTGGTAGATTGTTATTCCTCTGCTCAGTGGCACAAAGTGCCACCTTGCCAACAAGAGATGAATCAGGAGCTTTTTACAGAGAGCCTGCAACATCCACTTGTACCTCACAGTGTCCCTTCAGCATCATTTAGTGGTGGTGTGTGGACTGCATGTATTTTCTGGGGTGCAGAAGTGCACACAGAATTGCTTCACAATTCTAGTGCAAAACCACAAGGTCACCAGAGAAATCTGTGATTTTTAGAAACCAGTGGTTTTTAAAAAGGAGTACATGCTGGCCTCCTGTTGTCAGAGTGTGACAGAAAGTCACATTGTGTATTGGTGCACATTTCTGAGGAAAAGCTGCAGTGCGGGCAGGGGTACCTGAGTCATGGAGGGGCAGTGACACTTGCATTTCAGCTGGGCTGTGTTTGGTGTGCAGGTGGTGTGCAAATACATCGAGGAGCCGGTGCTGTTTGCGCGGGAGGACGCGGGGCCGGTGAAGTTTGACGTGCGCTACGTGGTGCTGCTGCGCTCCGCACGGCCCCTCCGCCTCTACAGCTACGACGTCTTCTGGCTGCGCTTCTCCAACAGGTGCCCACCTCCCCTCACTCTGGGCCCCTCACAGGGGCAGAAGGGGATCTGATACCTTGGAAACTGAGGAGTTGTTCTGTTCCTTAGGGCGTTTTCGCTCGATGACTTGGATGACTACGAGAAGCATTTCACCGTCATGAATTATGCGCCTGGGGTGACGTTAAAACAGGTAAGCAAAGGGCCCAAAACACTCCCTCACCTTTCTGTTGGTAGAAAATCTTCTGCTCTGTGGTTGTTAGCAAATAACTTATTTCACATCTACTTAAAACAGAGTTCAAAGTACCTGAAGTCCTAAGCAAATGGTTTTCTAAGATCTTTCCCCTCTTTCCCACAGTCATCTGTGATTATCTAAGGTAAAACAAATGTACATTCTGAATAGAACCCACACTGATAGAGACAATAAAAGAATTACAAACAACAACAGCTTGTCATTGTCCAAGCCATCTTTTATGACAAGGAATCCTGGAACAAGTAAGGTATTCAGGAGCTGTCTTAATTCCCTGGTTCCCTACTTGCATTTGTATGAATGGCAAATGTATTTGATGTTCCATTCTCTTGTCATTCCCAACCGAGACAGCTTTTGATGTTACTAAACTGTTTTAGGTGCACTGTGAAGACTTTATTCCTCTGTTTGAAAAACAATACCCTGAATATCCTTGGACAACGGTACAAGTAAGTCAGCAATTCATCTTTCTCATGTGAATGTTCATAATCTGTTAGGGTTTTTTTTTTTACTCAGCAAACCAGATTTTCCAAAAGGGGTGGGTTGTTAGGACTTGCTTTCTCATAAGACATACTTCAAGTGTATCAGTTTCACAAAGGACATCATGTGTTAACCTTTACTTCAGAACTTTGTGTAATTTGCCCTCAAATACTCGGTTGTTAGAGAACGGTATTTTTATAATTTGAGAATTTTATTTCATGATTGCACTGATAATTCTTTATGTTGGACTTAGCAATATAGGCAGTCCTGACTGCTCTCAAGTGCAGAGTTTCCTGCTGCTGCCCCAGTTTCTCTGTGTTAGCAGCCTTGCCAGAGCCTTGTCCCTGCTCCTTGCACAGATGACTTTTTACAAGAACGCAGATGGTTCTCTGATACCAGGGCATTTTTGGTCTGTAAAAAGGAAGCTCCAAATACTACAGTTCTATAAAACATGCAGGAAGGTAGATGAGTATTTTCTCATTGATTTTAATTTTTTCCTGTGATTCATGCTTGAAAGAAAAAGCTGAATGTCAAGAGCTGGTTCAGAAACATGCACAAAACTGAATTCTTTCATTCTTCCATATTTATTAGGAGCTGGAAGAAGCAGAGTGAATGATAGCTGAGCCTTTATATGTGCATATTTATTCAAAAGTGCATAAATTACCCAACTGTGACTTGATTTCCGTAAATTAATTCCCATCAGTTTTAACTAGACCCTTGTATCCAATTAATGATACTCAGAATATGACAGGGTTTAAAATAGTCTGGAAGAGACTACAAGGGGTGAAAAGAGAGATGTCAAAATACATAGGTTACCCAACGTAGTCCTGTGTACAGAAAATACAAAGTTTTACACCATCTTTTCATTTGCAGAGGGAATGGTTCACTGCAGTATAAACTCAATGCTAAAATTCACATCTGTGTGTTCTTTCTGGTTTATTTCACTTTTAAATTGGATATCTGACTTTTTCGAAATACCTATGTAGTATGTTCTTAAAATATCCATGTCCCCCCACCCCTTTTAGTGGTATAAGTGGGTAGAAGATTTTTCCTTGAAGAACAGAACAACACAAAGCTAGAATATAACTGAATAGGCAGAAAAAAAGCCAGAACATCACAGTTGTACTGCTGGTCTGCACAGAACTCTCCTGGGTTTTGTTTTTCCCCTCCTCTACACATAGTGGAATACTTTGCATAATGCCTGAGAAGGGGATTAATTCAAATGTTAAATGCACTATGTTTAGGATTTCCATAGTATTGATTAGTTCCCCAGAAAAGTCCATGGATATTGCCAGGTGCTGAGTCCTTTCTCTGTGTTGGCATTAGGTCTAAATGCACATTTGGAAGCCAACACTGTGCAGATTTGCATCTGTTATGTAGTACCATTTTTACAAACCCTTTAAAACCTTGTATGAATGATTAGAAACGTGTTGCTTTCATGGAACCTCACTCCTCATTCAGAGACCTTTTTCTGTTATTAGGCAAGTATTTTTGAGGCATTTGCTGAATTGTTCCAAGTGGCTTCATCTAAACCTGCCCCTCTTGGCATCTGCGATTATCCATCATCAAGAGCAATATATGCCATTGACTTGATGCTTAAGTGGGACACCAGCAGAGATGGTGAGAAGCTCCTTTATTTGAATGTTGAATTCTTTATGTTTGTGGACCTTTTCAGAAGTCTGTTCCTTCTCTTTTAACTCGTGCTGTTTCTCAGGCAAGGTGAGCTGTGTGCTCTGTGCCTCCCACTGGCGCCTGATGTTGCAGGTCTGTGGGGGTGGCATCTGCCCAGCAAAAGAACCCAAACAAACCACCACACACACAAAAACCCCCAAATAAGTGTCTGAAATACCCAACTCTCTATGAAAACCTTAGAGACATCTGATTGTCTGTGGCTTCCAGGCTTTGAACAGTGTCTTCAGTGCTCAGTGACTTATTACAGCAGGGAAGGGACCACATTCACCATTTCAGTGCAATTGATGTCCTCAGGGCTGACATTCAGCTGTTACCAAGTCTCTGCAAGAACATGTGAGTGAGGCTGCTTCATGTTACTGCCACAGCATGGCTGGCTACCTGAAGCCTTTCTTCCAGGCAACTCTGGAGGGCTGGTAGCAAAATCTGCCAAAGACTGAATAATTTGTTGTCTCACTAAGAGGCTCAAAAATGTTCTGTAAATGTGCCTGACCTAGACATGTTTCTTGTAGAGGTAAAAAAGTAACAGAGGCACCAACACAAAGAGGACTGCCAGGGCAGTATTGAACAGAGCTGAGCACTCTCTTCTTGTGATACTGGGTTCTCTGGGGGACAGAAGTTGATTGCCTGTGCCCAGGTTTGCCTGAGGAACAATTAGTTATTGTGTGTTGGGTGAGTGCTCCATGCCCACTGCTGCAGTGACTGGTTCTGTAAATATTGAGTCCCTTTCGTGGAGGGAAATGATTGAGAAACAGGAGGTGTAGAATGGAGCCTTTGCTGCTTAGATCAGGTGGAGCAAGGGGTTTAATATGGGTTTGTTGCATCCACACTGGATGCTCTTTCACCTGTCCCAGAGATGTCCTGAATGGGAGAAGCACAGAATGCATTTGATCCACAACTGATGAAGTTTTAAGAGAAAATTAAACTTCCTGACTTCCTTCAGGAGTGACATGAAGTGGCAGATGGGGGTGGCTGCAGTTAAATGGACAGGACTGCTAGATACCGAAGAGGTTTAAGAAAGCAAGGCTTGTACTGAAATGTGAAAGGAGAAACAGAGTTTTCTGGAAGATGTTTCAGATGGTCAAGCAAAACAGCTGTATGAGGGAGATCCTACTAAATGGCTGCAAATTCTCATTCCAGATGAGGCATTGAATTAGCACAGTGGTTGCAGAATCTGTTGGGTAATTGTCCTCTGGATAATGATGGTAGAATATACTTCTGTCCCTCTAATAAAAACCAACCCACTGAAACAAAACACCCTACTGGCTTGCCAGTTTGGGTCATAAAAGATGCTTTTTCCAATCATTTTCTATAAATTCTGGATTAAAGACAAGCAGTGATGCGGGATCTCTGTAAAGCTTGTATAAAGCAACAATGTTTGTGTTTGCGTTTACAGGGAAAAGAATTATGCAGCCTCAGATCTTGGAGGTGAACTTTAATCCTGACTGTGACAGAGCCTGCAAATACCACCCTACCTTTTTTAATGATGTCTTCAGCACCCTATTTCTGGATGAAACAGACAACTGCCATGTGACACGCATTGTCTGACCACAGGAGACATGACTCTATCGATAAATTTCCTTCTCAGATATGCGTAACAGCAGGATTTATATTTCAGTTCTATGAGCTGCTGATGCAACTGTTTTCCTCTACTGATCACCAAGGAGAAAAAACTGTATCAGAAGAATATGCATATACCATATACTGTATTGATAATCCCTGTGTCTGCATTATCCTTGTCTTGCTTTGTTCTTTTTGTAAATCATTGGTGTGTGTTGGCAAAGTGTCTTGTTTATTGAATATTGGAGACCTCAGAGTAGGACTTGTTTTTCAGGTAGCCTGATTGCTTGCTTGCTGGGAAACATTGCACAAGTTCCTTGTGTCAACATTAAAACTATAATTTACTGAATTACACTGGGGTTTGTATGTCCCTTTCTTATCTATCCCTCCTATACAAAGATCTAAAAAGTTCTGGTGGGTGGGAAATAACAATAATAGGGTATTTCAGTGCAATGAAATGAGTTAATGAGACTAAGGATTTTATGGATGTTCCCATTCTTCTTATTTAAAAAGAGAGAAACAAAACCCACAGCTTTTAGGAACCTTGTACTGCTGACTGTCATCCTTAGCCTGCCCCTTAAAGAAAGCAGATTTGTGAGGAAGTGAGAAGGAGGCAATGTCTAGAGCAGCACAGGAATGTAGAAGTCTGAAGGAATGAAGGGATTTGGAAAACTCTCCCAGAAGCCCAAGCAGCCTTTGGACTTCAAAGTTTAGAACCTAAGAGAGAGGTATTTGGCAGCGGGGTGTCCATTTGAAACAAATAATTCCTAACCTTTCCTCACATCAGGGTCACTTGGCTGAAATTCAGCAATTTTATGTGCAAGTTGCAAAAAGTTCTGCTGTCATGACATATATATTCTACGGGTAGTAATTATTTAAGCTAGTTTGCAGCAATTAGGATGTGCTTGAGAGGGAAGTACAGTTATAAAATTGTGTTGGTGTTCTAAACCTCCTCTCAAACTTTGCAGACGTGCAACGCGTTCTTCCTCATCATCAGGAACATAGAAGAATATTTGAGGCTGTTTCAGGCTGGTCTGCAGAAATCTGCTTTGTTCCATTGACTGGAGTATAGGCTGGAGAAATAAACTTAGGGAAATCCAGTCACTGTGCAGGTGGGGCAGAAGGGAGAGTGGGATTGCACAGCCAGAAGTGGTGCTCCCACCATGCTGGCCTCCTGCTCAGGGGAACCAGAACTGGTTTGGACTCCTTACGTAAACTTGATTAAAGAAATGCTGTGACTGGCTTCTCAGAGTTTCTTTACAGGTGCTCTGAATTTCATGGTTTGTCTTGGCCATTGCAAAGGCGAGAAGAGATGAAGGGGCTGTTTTTGAGGCTGTAGCATCCTGCTGCCTTCAGTGTTTTTCTGCTCAAAACAACTTAAAAATAATTCCAGCAAGGAACAAGGTTAGTAAGTTTACATGTAGTTTAATGCATTTAGCTGAATGCATGTACAGTTCTTCAAAGTGGAAAGGCACAATTTGTTAAAAAGAGCTTGTCTTAAACCTTTCCAGAGTCCAGTGACTAGAAGACAAATACCCAGTGGCTGTAGTGGGACACATCACAGCACAAAAGCACTGTGTCTAGTGGTAAACATGAGATTCAGGCCACAATCATGCCTGTCACTGTTAGGAGCACCTTTCTGGAAACTGTCTTAGTGTGTGGCTGGATTTCTTCCTCTGAACATAGGGAAGTTTGAGTTCTTGCTTTTTTCTGGTAACAGTTAAAAAGCTGTTGTCATGTAACATGAAATGCTGCAATGTGGCACCAGTACTTTTCAATCAAGACTTTCTTGTAGTTTGCTATAAAACCCAGTCAGGCATATACCCCTTTGTGGCCTGCCTAATAAAGGTGTATTTGTTTTGTCATATTGTAATTAGCAAACTGATGGTAGTAGTTCAGCTAAAAATGTGAAAATAAGGCCATAACTTCATATAAAAATTGTTATGGAAAAAAATTATTTTGTCTGAAAACTGCTTATTCAGGTTTTTTCTTGTTGCTGTTGTCCTTCCAGATCCGATAATTGAGTGCAGAAGCCAAGCTTAGCCAAGCTAAATAAGGAACCATCAAATAAGCTGCTGTTTTGTTGATGTTATACCAGGAAGCAGTGGTAGCTGTTGCTGTACCAGTTGTAAGCAGGAGAGTCACCAACCCCTGAAACACAAAAGGTGGTCAGTGTTGTTTTTACTCGTTGCATTTCCTTGACTTCATAGTCTGTCACTCTTTCCAGTCAGCTCTGGCAGCTGTTGTATCACTCTGAGTTCAGTCCTCAGAAAACCAGCCAGCAGAAAAAGATGATAGATTTCTGCTAAGGTACGAATCACTTCGAGTCATAAAAGAGCAGATACAAGAAAGGGCATCACGGCTGGGAGCAGAGAGGGGAATGGAGTCTCTCTCACTCACACCCTCTTTAGTGGGCAGTGAGACACTTCCAGTCTGACTTGGAGTGAGCAGACTTGTCCAGCTTGTTCATGTCACCTGAAGAGATGAGGTGTGAATGCACTGCAGTCTTTCCCTGTTACAGCATTGCATGTACAGCTAGAGAGCCAGGCAAATTTTTATTTTTTTATTACCAATTCCTGTTTTTGAGACAAGCTATTTCTCTTCAGAGAACTGCAGAAAATGAGTCTTTTCTAAAAGGGGTGTCAATCACCTGAATAATGTTGTAATAAGCTGCTTATCACTGCTGTTTGCCAGAGAGACCTAGGAATTGCAATAAGGCATAAATGTTTACATTTTCTAGTCACACAAAGCTCTTACCAAAGGCTGGCAGAAAGAGCTGCTTGAAATCTATCCATTTAAGGATGGTCTAGATCTGTAAATTCTCTCAGGTGGCTGCTGGCATGCATTAAAGAGAATTTTAGAAAATTTCTGCAAGCCCTATTCTGTACTCAGGCCCATTTCAGGGAGAAAAGATTGACACAAACCTTTCATGTTAATACCTTGTAAATAAGAGTAGGAGCCTTTAGTTCAGAAACTTAGTTGTTCACTTACCCATCCCATTTTGTGAGCTCCAAAAAATATTGGAGACCATGCCCAGTTTAATGCCAGGTTCCCTGCATACAGACCCAGAGGAACCACTGACTTTTCATTGAAGCCCCCAAGTTCCTTCCACACCAGGTAGGAGCCATACCTGCAGAAAGCAAAGGGGAAGTGTTATTCACTGCACTGCTTAAAGCTGCCACACATTCCTGATCACACGAAATAACTTCAGTGCTAGGGTCTAGATTATTTGGGAAAATCTAGATATCCAGGCACTACTTGGCAGAGTAAGTGACAGCACAGGTTTAATCAGCTACTCTGGATAACAGCATGGAGAGAGGAAAATTCCCAATCATGCCAGAGTTCTCACTTCTAAGTGCATAGGAGCAGATAACCTACTGCATTTCAGTCTTAAAAGAGAATGCCATTTTGAAATGGAAGCAAGTCTGAGATGCAAATAGTGGATAAACTTTGTTTTAGTACTGGGAGATGGTGCTTTAAAGACTTCTAAAAAATAAATCAAACCCCACTTTTGAAGTGGATGAAATGAATGGCATTGAGTGGGATCCCAAAGCACAGTTGAGCATAGGGAACAGGAGGAACCCTTTAGGCACTTTCATTACTTTCACAGGCCATTACTTTCACAGGGACTGAACAATGCAGCTTTGCTATTTTGGCAGTTTGACTGCAGAGAATAATGAAAAGAAAGCTGGGGCAGGGTAAGCATTAGAAACTTCAGTTTCCCAAGTGATTTCCAGAGCACAGTGTAGACTTGCACTTGTGCATACATCTGACTTCAACTTCAGACCAAGGTCATGATGTACAAATCGAGGAAGCTTAATGTCAAGAAAGGCAGGTAACTCATTAAATCTTGCTTTTAGTTATTTGTTGCTTTCTATATGTTCAAGAGATTCTGAAGGAATGAAATGTCATGATCATTCAGGAAATGTGTTTGGGTGACGGATTAGAGAAGAAAAGCCTGCTGCTAATTATGATCTTCTCACTTGGCTGGATGTATAATACATAACCACGACCATCCACCTTATGATACATTGCTTCTGCTATTACCAAAATAACTGATAAGCTGTCACAATCTGGACTTTTTTAAGGTATTTAACCTGCTACCCACATTTGTGATGAGGAATCCAGACACAGGATTACAGATTGTGCAGTCATTTTGAAGGAAGTTGGTAAAGCCACCCAGCTCTTTTCTCCTTGATAAAAAGCATATTTTTATTCACAGGACAGTAATGACCTCATTCAAATGCTAACTCTTGAAATACACAAGTATTCCACTTAAATAAGTTTAAAAGTACAGTCTATAAGAAGAGAAGGAAAAGAGAATACTGGTGGGGAGGGACAGGACATGAGGCTTTAAAAATTATAAAGCTTTTCTAGCAAGAAAATGAAACCAAAATGAGAGAATGTGGGAGTGCCAATCTAGCATTCCATTTCAGCCATTGCATTATTGAGCTCTGTTAGAACAGTTCTATCCTAATTTTTTCCCCCTTCTTTTTATTTTTTTAAATTTTCCTAAAACTACTGAAGGACATATTTAGAAGAAATCCCAGTGCTGCCTTGCTCCACTGTTTCCAGCTTGGCAGGTCTTCCCCTCAGATGAATGAAGAAAGCAACTTAATGGCAGCTTTTCAAGCTCCTGCTTTTGATGTGGATACTTCTGCATACAAAATGTCCTATCAAACCCACTCACAACTCCCAAAACATGTTTTTACCTGTTAAAACAGGCAGCTTGACACAGTTTCTTACAAACATACAGCCACAGCAGTACAGTCATACTTCTCAGGTAAGTGCCTCAATACAATGTGAAAAACATACCCCATGGATGTATAGAGAGTTCCCCAAACAGGAGCAAACACCCAGTTAGGTGGACACCAGGATGGCTTCTGTAGAGTTTCGTACCATGCTGGGATTTCCCTTTTGGTTATATTGCTTCCTAAGAATCCTCCTGCATGGGGCAGGAGTGTGAAACCTACTGCTGGGGCCCAGGCTGGTACCACTTCCATTGAGACTGAGAACCTGAAACAAAACCAAGCATTGATTGGCAGAGAAGTTTTAAAATGCAACTGCAAAAGTTTCCATTTGTAACAGATTTTAAGAATATGCATGTCAGATCTGATCCACAGCTTAGTGGTGTTACTGAGAGAGACTGCTGCTGAAATTAATGCATCTTGTACCAATACACCTGTAAAGGAATCTGTCACTGGGGAGGGGGCAGCCAGTGGGAAGCTGGGTTTTTGCTTCCCTCTAAGCTGAGTGCACTAAAATATTGAATTTGACCTGCAGAAATATCCTCACCCATAAGTATGCCAGAGGAATAAAGCAGTTTGATATTATGTGAACTGCACTTGGAAAATAAAAAAATGGCAGTAAGAAGTGTGTATCTTGGTGTATTCACCTTAGAGAAACGGCAGAGTCAAGTGAGAACAGAGCATGTGCTTTCCTGTGCTCAAGCAAAATAATGTTCTGTGTTGTCTGCAGGATGCTCAGTGGGAGGCAGAGGGATGTGAGTCAGCAGCAGACACTTGAGAAGGTGCCTTGGAAAACAAACACCAGGGAGGACAATGAGAAGGTAAGTACTTAAACGATGTTTTGCTAAACAAGAAAGGCGATCTGGATACATAGGGAGTACACCTTTGGCTCCTTCATGAAGCATTCAATAAACTGCAGCAATTGTAGCTGCCAAGCCCATTAAATTTGCCTACAGAAGTAGGGCTAAGTAATGCCTTGCTCTGCTAGCCCATGCTGCTTTAGTTAGGATACAAGCAGCAGGAAAACCAGCAGGTAAGGAAGGACAAAAATGCTTCATTGCAGATTTTCTGGCCAAAAGCCAAATGCTACAGAAGAGCTGTGTTTAGTTTACTAAAATGTAAACATTAGAGCTACAATAAAAAAAGGGCAGAACTGAAAGATGTTTTTTCAAATATACAGTAGGTACATACACCCAATTCCTGTTCATCTGTTATGCAGGAGAGAGGTTATGAGAGATTGCAGCAGTGGGGAAAGAGCAACTGCAGAAGGCCCAGGAGACAAAGTTTTAGATCAATGAGCATTTCAGAGGCTTGTCAGAGAAAAGTGCCATATTGATATTGTTTTGGCTGTTGTCTTTCCCTGGATTTCAAAGCTTCTATTGCTATAGTGATGACTGCTGGGATGAGGAGGCAGGGAATGGGGAAGAGAAAATTCTGCTTGTGACAGAGGTTGTCACAGTTCTGACGTGGTGAATTTCTGTTTGGAGGTGAGGGTAAGCTTGGACAGCAAAGGAGCTCTTGCATTATGGTTTTTGTCCCTGCACTCAGGGCTCTGCCCACACAGCCACACAAATTTAATGTGAGATTTGTGGCTGGGACCACAATGCAGTTTGCATGGGCTCAAGAGAAATCCTGGTGATAGAAGCAGAGCAGAGTTTTGAAGGCAAACTGAGCATGGAGGGACTGGTAAGGCATGCAGAGTGAGAAAGGGCAGGTAGGCTTGGGCTCTGGGCTTGGGGGAAGGCAGCAATGAATGGAAATACACACAAAAAACCCAGCAGACAAAGCCATCAAAGAGATACAAGTCAAGGTCAAAAACAGACCAAAAGACTGAATGAGTGAAAACTAAGTAGGGAAGAATTCAGAACTGAGGTTGGGGAGAAGGAGAAAGGGGAGAACGATGTGGTACTCTGCTGTGATAGGATCAGTTAGGTCTTAGGTGGAGGATGGACAAGGGAGGGCGGAAGAAATCTGCAGAGCTCATTACAGTGGTCATTGCTGCCATACTTCCAGCCTAGTGGATTCTACTTATGAGGAAGCATCTTAAATGGAGCAGAGGAGTTCCCCTGTTCTCCTGCACTTAGATCTGTGCTGTTATTTCCCAAGGAAACAGGCTGACAGCTGCCAGATATACCACTTTTCATCCCTACTGACAGCGTGAAAGGCTCTGCTTTTACTGGGATGTGAAGCAATTGCCATGTGCAGGAGCAACCAGGTGTGATGGCAACAAGAACTCCGAGCACAATGATTCTCTTTGGCTGCCTTCAGGTGAGTAATTCCCAAAGGTTAAGTTAGAAATTTAAAGTTAATAAGATCTCACTAATTTTTAACCCTTCTGCTTTGCCTAAGAGAGGCCAGGCTTAGCTCTCTACACATGCTGTGATCTGTGCAACTCCAGCGTGGCTGCTAAATACTATTTTTTCAAAAGTGATAAGCAAGAACCCAAAGGGCTTTATGCTTTATGTTAACAATATCAGGGTGGTTTCCTTGCAGTGTTCAGCAACTGGGGTGTGTCAGGGGTTCTGTCAGTTTCCCCTCAGGGAAGAAAGTCTGAAAGTGTTCTGTAGGCTGAAAGTGCTAAATACCATAAAATTGAAACAATGCTGCTCTGTCGCAGTCATTAGTGAATAAATGATGTACCCATGCATGTTGGAGGAAGAACACTGAAATAATTCTTAAGAGAATGAAAACCAGGCAGGCAAATAGAAACAGAGAAGGCACAAAGCAAAGAAATGACAGAAGTGAAGCCACTCATGGACAGCAAAGGGGAGGAAGTTGAAGTGAAGAGATTGAACATGCTGGCTGGAATTGAATGTTGGTGTTCCAGTCTTCTAATTACTATTACTACTAATTAATTATGTGCTGTATTTGCCAATAGTATCTCTCAGGATTTCCCAAGCATGGCAGAATATTCTGTCTTGCATGGTACCAGGGAGAAAGAGGGATGAAACCACGCAGCAAGGTGTGCTGGCAGGAAGACCACAGCTGTCCATCAGCAGGAGGAGTTCCTGTGTTTTCATTCCCAAGAAATTAAATACTAGTATGAATTTTCCATAAAAAGCATAGTTATCTCAGAAAACAGCATCAGCTGATTATGGAAGAAGCTGTGTCCTTCTTTTCCTGGTTACCTGATGTAGGTCTTTAGCAAGAGAAGGAGTAAAAGCCAAGAATGCACTGGAGAATCTGTGCATTGGCCAATGCTGCAGTCGTATTTACCTGTGCAGCACAAGAGCTGTGCAATGTTTACAGAACACCCTGTACACTTTTTAAAAGTAATGTAACCAGAGAGGTTCATCAGCCCTACCTTCCTTTCAGTGTATGGCTGATGATTTGAAATTACTCAGTGAGAACTTACACACCACAAATTTGCTAACACAGCCTCACTGGCTGCAGCAGTATTACTCAATCTAGAAATAATAACTACTTTCCCAATCTTATCCCAGCTCCAGGGTGAGTTGCACAATATTCTTGCACCTTCATTTCCATACTGAAGAACCCTGAATGTCTGTGGATGATATCTGCAGGTATCTGCGTCTAAGAACCACCACAGTTGGAAATATTTTCTCCTCACACACACTTAACTTGTTTACTTCTTTTCCACTTCTTATCTCTGCCCTGCAACATATTCTTCACCATCCTGCCCCTTTTCTGTTTAGCCCTAGTGCAACTTCAGGCAGATTCAGCAGTGCAGTGAGGGTGCACTAGGCTGCTTGCTTCTACATGCATGTTAGAATTATTTTTCTAGGTATTCCAAACATCTGACTTACCCAAAGTTGGTTCCAGCTACATAAAGTAAAAGGAGAAATAAAGGGGGAGGGGGGGAAACGATAGTTAAAACTTGCTGCCTAATGGGCTTGTCTCTTTTTGTTGTTTTTCTATGGTGGCATAACATGAAGAAAAAGCCAACAGAAACTGTGTCCTCTTCGTGGAAAAAAACACTGTGCACCCAAAGAAGGGATGGGGTGCTCCATGGGTGGGATTAGTTATATCATGACAGAGTAGCTGGGTTGCTTCAGCGTGATGAAAAATGAACTAAAACACTTTTTTGCCTTGAGGAGGTCTCTGAAAGACAGATGGGTGCCTTTCCCTCCTTGGGGCACTCTGTCAGCAGGAAGGACAAGAAAGGCAGGAAAGCAGAACTGCTTTCATCACATTTTCTTATACCCCTGTGCTGAGAAAACTTCTGACTAGTTCCATTCTTGTGCAGCTTGGGGCTGGCTACCCAATCACATGGGGCTTAAAATGGAGTTATTGCATTAAAAACACGAAGGAAAATCTCTCAGCAGAGCTAAATCACCCTCACAGCCCTGGGGTTCCCAGTGCCCACTGTTTGGAGATGGACTGACAGAGCTGTGACCATATCATGGAAGGGGGTACCCGAGACAAACACTCTCCCTCATCCTGTACCATTTATGTTTTTGAGGGCAGATAAGGTTCTGCTCAGGTCTGAAATGCAGCGTGCAAATTTTCCCCAGGGAAAAGGCTTCTTCCCAACATAGCTGTCTGAAGAATTAAAGATAACATACTTAATTTATATTGATAAACTATTTCTGTGTGTTGTGGTTTTAATTCCTGGGAAGCTACAACACTAAAATCAATTTATGTCACAGTCTGTGACAAAGAATACAGCTACCACCAAAAAAAAACCAGGGTTATCTTTGCTATCTAATATCAAGTAATAGAGACACTTTAAACAATAAATGTCATAGAATATAAATATCTAATAAGTGTATATGTTTATAATATATATTTAGAAGGGGTTTTTTTTAAACTGTGGTATTTATTTAAGACTATAACGCAAGGTGTACCAATGGAAACAAAAAATCTCAGTGCCCAGGTTACACTTCTTTCAAAGTGGCAGAGCACAAGTTGTGCAAATAAATCTATTATTTATTCACATACAGGGAACTGAAATACTGGAGCAAAATCTTTCTGGGATAATTTGCCATTCACTGCTCACTCTCTTCCCATTGACACTCACATTACAGGTAGAGGCAGCCACGGGCTGGGATGTGGTCACATACATATGATATATTTCCTACATCACTGCCCATATACTTCAGCTAACTTGAAAAGCTCACTGGCTTTTCCAAGTATTTTACCTGGAGGCTGACAAAAGTGGAAGAAATCACCTTACAAAATAGCAGAGAGAATAGAAAAGTGAGAAAAACCTGCTCACCGTGAGCCTTTCGAGTTGGCCCAAATAAAAAGTCAACATAAGTTCTTGCTATTGTGACACATTTTCCTTCTCCCAAGCTGTACTTACACAGCCTCTTTTACGGAGCTGCTCTGACTCAATGCTTGATACTGTTTCATAACTTTACTTGATCCGAAGTCGTTACACAATTGCAACTCCAGCACGGCAACTTTCACTTTTTAAAAAAAATAATCTTACCGTTGACCGCTCAAATTGTATCACAGTGCGTTTTGTGGTGATTTACAAGCATCATTCAAAAACTCAGAATTACAATCAAAGCCCTTTCTTTCACCCTTACAGGAGAAATGTTCCTCAGTGACACTGATGGATTATACCTTCAGTTAAACAGCAGCGTGCAAACTTCTCCCGAGTGCGGAGAGCGAATGTGTCCCGTGTGCGCGACAGAGCCGCCGCTCCCCGTGAGACCAGAGCGACAGGTTCTGCCTTTCTGCTGTGCGCGCACAGACAGCTGTAAACCACTGGAAAACTCGTGTGCCGGATAAAAACGAAGAATAAGCTGCCTAGCTCGATTTTTTTTTTTTTTTTTTTTTTTTTTAAAGTACTTTCCAAGCTAAACGCCGGCACGGAAAAGCCTTGAGTGTTTGCCCAAGTCCTCTCTGCATGTGCCGCCCCGCCCGTCTCCATCCAGCGCCGCAGGTCCCGTGCTGCCCGGGGGATCCCGGGGCTGTCGCCGGCAGCAGGGAGCGGGATCGCCCCCCTCACCCTGCCCCGCCGCGGGGCTGCGCCGCCCCTCAGGCTCCCCGTCCCGTCCCGAGCCGTGCCGCGGGCAGCGCCGGCGTTACCTCCTCGCGTCCCACGCCGCTGCCGGTCGCGCCTGCTCTGCCGGGGAGCGAAGCGCCGCCCCGGGGCCGGCCGGGCAGGCTCCCCCG